>JAKSZT010054102.1:1705518-1929558 GCA_026826555.1 Tolypeutes matacus | reverse complement strand
CTGGTCATCATATTATCTTGATGGGTTTGTTCAGTTGATTAGCTTTTCTCTATGCTCTAGAATTTTATTTAGCTGTTGGTTCTGCGTGTGAGTTAAGTTTTCTCTTTGGCTGTTTTTCTTCTTATTTTATTTCCTTACTCATTTCTATGTTCCCTTGAAGGCAAAAGGTTAGGGCCAGAGGAATCAAAAGATGTAAGGAAGGCAGAAGGATAATAGAAATGTTGATAAAAGTTAGAAGAGGAGCAAAATGAGATTCAATGAGATGAATATTTAACTTGTGTAGGCAGTGTAGAGTACTAGGAAAAAATATGGAGTTCCTATAATGGACTGGGAAAACAATTGGAGGAATATATATATATATAGTGATTTAGAAGGCTAGAATTATGAAGAGGTAGAGAAATAGTAGAGAAAGGTCTGAAAGGAAAAAGTTAATACCAATAAAAAATAAAAAAAAATAAAAAAATAAAATAAAAAAAAAAGAAAAAAGAAGAAGGAAACAAGGGGGGTCAATGATACCCCTAGGGTCCAAGTGGATCCTTCCTGCCTACTTGTGTTTATCAATGAATTTCCCCACAGGGTTCTATATGCAGGTCCTGAAGCAGCTTTTAGCTATTAAACTAAATTAAAAAGAATTTATTTTTCATTTATTGAAGTGACTTTCTCACTTTTTTTTTATTTTAATTTTTATTTTTTTTAGTGAAATGCAGGACCCAAAATAATTCCTCCTCTAGACCAACCCCCTTATGGAAGGGACCCTAGCTGGGCCCATGGAAATTAATCAAGCACGTCCCACTTTCCGGACTCCCCAGGTTAGCTGAAACTCTGATGTTAGTCAGTGAGGAGTGCTAAAGATGGCGGATTCCGCCCCTTCTGGCGCCGAGCTCCAGCGTCACCGGGCTGCTCAGTAAATCAGTTTGAGTGCAGATTCGCGTCTGCTCTCAGCCTAATGCTGCTTCAGGTCGGCTTATCTGCTCCCCAAAGCTATGGGGCAGTGCAGGCAGCCAGATCAATGTCTAAAAATATAAAATACCCTTCCCTGTCTTCCAACCGAACCCTCCCTTCTTTGGGAAGTGTCCCTTCCTCCTGGCTCCGCAGCGGCCCGGGGCTTATCCCTGGATGGCTAGGGAAATCAGCTGCATTCCCCAACCAAAATCCCCCCTCCGGTTCACCGGTTGCTGACTAGCTCGTTTGCTCTGTTCACACAAGGTCCAAGGGGCGCCAGGCAGCCAGCTCCCCAGACAATAAAACTTTTTCGCCCCGCCCGCGGCTCCAAATGGCCGTTTTTTTTTTTTCTGTAACCGCGGGGCTCAGCCGCCTGTGCCAACCTCCACTGGCAGCCTCAAAACTCATGAATCTCCACTGTTCGGTCCACGCCACCGATCCGCGCAGATAGATGTCCCAAGCTTCTCACTCCACGCGTGCACAGCACAGACCCCCGGGCAGGACCCTGTCCCCAATCCACCTTGCTCTCTAAAGATATTTAGATTGCATAAATGTTACATAAAAATATAGGGGAGTCCATATGCCCTGCTCACTACTCCTCCCAAATTTTCCCACATTAACAGTATCCTTCATTAGTGTGGTACATTTGTTAAAATTGATGAACACATTTTGGAACATTGCCAGTAAGCATAAATAATAGTTTGCATTGTAGTTTTACATTCTCTCCAGCACAATTTTGTAAGTTATGACAAGATATATAATAGCTTGTACCTGTCATTGCAAAGCCATTCAGGACATTTCCCAATTCCTGAGAATGCCCCCATATTAAACATTTTTTTCCTTTCTTTCCCCTCAGAACTTGCATTGGTCATTGTTTCACATCAATGTTAACATTTCTTCCATTGTTAGAATCACAATAAGTCTATAGTAGAATAACGGTAAGTCTACTCTAGTCTATCATTCACTCTCCAGTCCTGAGGATTCTGGGATGGTGATGGCCATTCCACCTCTAATTGAGAGATGGTTTAGAACCCATTAGACAGATGGAAGGGACATTCTTGCTTGCAGTTGCAGACTCTTTCTATTCCTTGATATGGTCATTGTCTATCACCATCTCCTTGTTAGATGTCCTGGGTGAGTCCAATGAATTACAGACTAGGTGTAGAAACTCTGTTGGGATACAGGGGCCAACAGGTACATGGACAGCCCAAAGATTTAGTTCTCTTGGACATAGCACCAAATTCCTGAGCTGTCTGCCCTGCCTATGGTATCTAGATGTCACTTGAGCTCTCAGGAGCCCTGTTATTTGAGGCAATATTTACTTTGGCAGACTATTAGATCCTGCTGAGATGTGCTTAAATGTAATGTCTGGAATGACCTACTGACTCACTTGGAAGTTTCTTTGTCATATAAAATTATTTGCCTTTACCCATTCCCCCTTTTGGTCAATGTCTTTTTCAATTTCTTTTATAAACCAGGAACCAACTGATCTGGGTTACTGGAATAAAATGTATGTAGAACATCAGTTCACCCTTCAAGGCACTCAGTCTAGAAGGGAGCAAATGCCTGGAGTTCAAAAAATGTAACACATAAGGTCTGTCTCCACCACACGAATTAAGTGCATGTAAGGATATATCATTTTACAAATGGAATATTAAAGATAACTTTCAGGAAACAGATTACTCACGGCTAACCTGAATGGATGTTGGGGTTTCTAGAAGGAAAGGGAGCGAAAAATTTATAAATGGAACCATCAAAGAGACCTATACAGAGAGAAGAACCTATATAAAGCCTCATAGTATGGAAACTATGGAGATCTGTCAAAGGTGCCAGTCAGTTTCAAGATCTTGGAGATCAGTGTCCATGAGGGCAACCCACAGAGTGAGGGGACTGTAGTAGATTGGCCAGAAAGGTCAAAGGTGCATTGAAATTGTGGTGTTTGCCTTCATTGTGCAGTTGTGAATCATAGTCATTTTTAAGTTGTGGAAGTTGAAGATCACCTTTGGCATGCAGAAAGATCCATCTGGGTCAATGAGAATATCAGCTACAGGGTTGTTCAGTTTGCAATTGCTGGGAGATATGAGAAGGACATGAAATAGGAACATGTTATTGGAGACAGGAAGTTGAAGAAAGAATGAGAAATTTGAAGTATAAGAAAAAACTGCCTCATCTCATCCCCACTGAAAGCCATTCATTTGCTGACAGGAAAAACTATATTACTCAATTTTCCTAGGATGGTGGAAGCCATAATACCTAATATGTCAAAGAAGATATTAAGACTTAGAATGGTTTGCTTCCTGTCACAGTTTATCATATAATATGTGGTTATTAGAGATTTGAAGCCAAGTTTATCTGATTGCAGCATTTTTACATTTAATATCATTTAAAAACACTTTCGGGAAGCGGCTGTGGCTCAATCAGTAGGGCTCCCGTTTACGATATGGGAGGCCCCGGATTCGGTTCCCAGGGCCTCCTGGTGAAGGCAAGCCTGCCCACATGGCGTGGTTAGCTGACCCAGCAAGCACAAGCAGCAAGGGGGGGATAAATGAATAAATAAATAAAATCTTTAAAAAAAAAAAAAAAAAAAAACCACTTTCATTGTAAAAAGTTCCCAACGGTTGTCGGTACATGTATTTTCTTTTATGAAATGTTGGTGTATTACCTTTGCTCATTTTACTCTTAGTTGTGCAGTCTTAACGGCCTGACACTGTAAAAGGATATCACTTTTTTTTCTTTGATGTTTTATTTGTCTTTTTGGGCATCCAGAGAATAAGCCTTGTATTGGAATGCAACTAAAACCAAGTAAGGTTTTCATCATCATAGTCTCTGCAGTTAGACCTTAACTTAAAACTTTTCTTTATCCTCAAGTCCATTTCATTGCTCTCTGTCTCCCTCTGACTACAGAGTAGATTTTACAGTTTTTAAACATACATCAGAAAATGGCCACAATAATATGAAGTCCATTGTTTACATGTCCACAGGATGTATGTCAGATGGAATTCCTGGACCATTTTTAACTGTATTGGGAAAAGACAATCTGTTGCTGCAGCTTGCATTGGAATCACTCTTGTCCAAATCATGAGGCTGGAGTTGAAAAGAACATAGTGATCCCACACCCCAGGAAGCAATTGTATGCTCCTTTTTCATTGTGTGAGTGTATGTTTGCGTTTAAGTGATGTATTAGAAATTTTAGAGAAGGGTTAAATGATCACATAAATTCCTGTGGGAATGTTATCTAATACAGAGTCTCAATGCAAATCTATATAGTGAAATAGGAGTGGCTCTTGGGGGACAGCATTAATAAAGTACAAAAGGTTCAACATGTGCATAAGTAACTCCCCGAGTCTTGTAGATTCAACATCAGTGAGTCCAATTTGTCATTCATTTTATCTGAAATCATTGCTGACCACTTTTACTGTTCCTCATCCCACTGCCACACAAGCTTCCTTGGTGGCCTTGAATTCTAAAGCAAGTCGTGTCCTCAGGGCCTTTGACCTAGACATTCCTTCATTTGGGCACACACTTCCCCTGATCTCCTTTGGCTCCAACCTTCTCTTCCTTGAGGTCTACTTTAAATGGTATCTTATCTGCTGGTTTCACTTGAACACCCAATTAAACATAGCATGCCCTGTTGATTCACTCCTTTTACCTTGTGTTTTTCCCTTTTAGCAGTTGTCATTATCTGACATATGATTATTTACTTATTTATATTCTTTATCCATCAATAGATTTCAGGCATTCTTGTTTCAAACTTTATGTCCATTGTCTACGCACAGACTGGCACTATTTTGACACTCAGTATAAATTCCTCAATGAATGAATAGATTTATTTTAAAAATCTTAAAACACATGACTCTTATAGGAATATTTTGTAAGTGGGACCTGAATTACTAATCAAGGGTGTCCAAAGAGTTCACCTAAAGGGGAACAGTTTGATCACCAAAATGTGGAAAATACTTTCCTGTGTGCAAATTTAAAATCATTTACTAAAGACTAATTGTTTCAAAAGTAGTCATGTTATTTTTTCTAATTCTTTGTAGCAACTTCACACACATAGAATCATGAAATAAAACACAAATTTTGGAATTTCTCCTGGGATTGTCAGAGGACCTAGGAGTACAGCCCCTCATTTTTGGTCTGTACCTGGTCATCTGCTCTGGGAAACTGCTCACCATCCTGGCCACCATTGGTGACTCCCACCTCCCCACAGATGTGTGTTTCTTCCTTTTCAGCCTGTCATTTGGTGACATCTGTCCCACCTCAACCATTGTCCCAAAATGCTGGTGAATATACAGACAGAGAACACAGTCATTTCCTATGCAGTCCTCCTCATCAAATGAACTTTTTTGCTCTTTGTAGCATTGGACAACTTTTTCCTGCTGTGATGGCCTATGACTGCTTCATGGCCATCTGTCACCCCTACACTACATGATCATCATGAGTGCTAGAACCTTTCTTCTGCTGGTTTTGGTGACCTGGACCATAAGTGCTCCGAATTCCTTATTAAAAACCATAATGGTGTTGCAGATGTCCTTTTGTACACACTCAGAAATCCCCCCAATTTTTCTATGAACTTACTCAAATGGCCCAGCTTTCTTGTTCTGACACCTCCAATGACATAGTGGTCTGTTGCACAGCTAGGGTCTTGGCTGGAGGTCCTGTTGCTGGGATACTTTCTTCATACTCTAAGATTATTTCCTCCATACTTGCAATCTCATCACCTTGAGGGACACATAAAACATTTTCCCCCTTGTGCATCTCACCTCATGGTAGTCTCCTTGTTTTATTTACGACCATAGGGGTGTACCTTAGCCCTACTGCTTCACACAACACACATTCAAGTGCAGCAGCATCGGTGATATGCACTGTTGTCATACCGATGCTGAACCCCTTCACCTACAGTCTCAGGAATAAAGATAAAAAGGGGGTTCTGAACAGATTCTTAGGGAGGAAAGCCATGGAAGTATCATTGTTCCTGTAGAGGAAGTAGTTCACATGATTACAGGATGCAAATGACTAGTGTTCAAAGCTTCAATTCTTTGAATAATTCATGTTACCGGACCTTAACTTCTGGTCAGATATGTCCTTAAATATAATGAAGTAAAACTTGAAATAACATACTTTATTACCATAAAAAGGCTTTTTCTGATGATTTATATCTATACATTGAATTAGGAAATCTTGGTGTTTATGTATTGTTATGCTTGTAAATTGGGATTCAGGACTGGATTTCATGGTCTGTATAATGCCAATGTATAATAAATATGATTCCATTCTTCTAAACAAATTATTTGTTCTTTTTCTATAATTATCATAAATGTAAAACAAGTCATGTATTTTTAGAAGAAAATTAAAATCCATGTATTTTTTCTATTCTCAAATTTTTAAATCACCTATGTGCTCAAAACTCCCTTCAAATCTCATGAACAAAATTTGACTTATAGAAGAACTTGAACTCATTCTAAAAATACTTCCTTGAGTATTTTGATTCAAGGTAATGAATTATTCTTACAAAAACCAGTATTTCTCTCCTATGTCTTCTGGTTTCCTTCAAATAACCTTCAGTGGTAGTCACATTTTAATATATTTCTCTAAAATAAACTTGAATAACAGAGTGATCCTGAATGTTTTTTCAATGCTCAGAGGGAATGTTAAATAATAAGAAGCAGTAGATTATTCTCAATTCCTTCAGTTCTTTTCACATAACTGTTCTATTAGTTAGTAATGACAGCATAACAAACCGTCTCAATAGTAAATGGAGGAGGGGTAGGGAGTGGGGCATAAGGGAATCCCTCATAATTTATGTAATATTTATGAAGTCTACAGCTTCTTTAAAAATAAAAAAAAAATTAAAATAATTTAAAAAGAGAAAGTATAATATCTCTATAATAAGAATATAACAATAAGATTCAAAATTCAAGAAAATAGATTATGATAATACTTTATTACTGCAGCTAAATCTGTGGTGTGGAGATATTTGGATATCTGCAATGCTATTCATTGCAGTGTAGCCACTGGGTATCAGCCATGAAGGTGGTCCTGGTATTGGATGAGCTCCCTCACATATTGGGGATTAGATGTCTATAGGCTGGTCTAGGGTGTCCTTGACTGAGAACATAGGTTTTCTCTAAATATCCTCTAATCATATAACTGGTTAACCTGGAGGTGTTCACAAGGCTGAGGTAGAGGTCCAAAGAAATGCAGCAGAAACACCAAGGAATTTTGAAGCAAACCATCATTTGCACCATATTCTTTTGGCCAAAGCAATTTCTAAAAAATATTTTATAAGATGCTTAGATTACATAAATGATACGCAAAAATTACAGGGATTCCCATGTTACCCACCTCCCACAATGTCCACAACCTCCCATATAACCATCTTTCATTAGTGTGGCACATCACGTGCAATAGATATACATATCCTGGGGCTTTGCCACTAAGCATGGACCATAGTTCACATTGTAGACCACACTCTCTCCCACACAGTTCTGCATGGTATATGCTGATATAATGTGGCCTATATTATCAGGTGTACAGTCTTTACCATGGCACCATCCCCCTCTCACTCCCCAGGGTCTCCCAACTTTTAACTTAATTTTTAAAGAAGTTTTAGGTCACAGCAAAGTCACACACAGAATACCAGAGACTCTCATATAACCAACCTCCTCCCCCTTTCTTCACCCCATATTAAAACCTTTTTGTATTGGATGGTAGCATCGTTATAACTGTTATACAGAGAGTGAAACATAGCTACTAAACATTGTCTAAGGTTTACAGTATAGTTTACATTTTAGACTGTACAATTTAATAATTTTGGATGATATTTACCATGTCCTGTGTCCATGACTGTAAAGTAATGAACAACATTTCTCCTGACCACTAAATACCCCTGTTTGATCTATTCTGTTCCTCTCTCTCCATCCCCCCTGGGCACATGACGACACCCTGTCTTGACTCTTTGGATGACAATATTCATAGTTACATGCAACAAGAGGTCTTAACACGCTGATTGTCCTTTCCTTATTAGGATCCACCCTTGTTCACAAAAGATGCACACATGTCTGTTTGTGGGTGAATCAGTCCTCACAAAGATGGAGTTCCATCTCCTTCCCACTCACCGTGTGGGTCTCCATACATTGACACAACACATTATGACAGGATGAACACTCACACACTCCCCAGAAGTCTGCTCTAGATGATCCCTGTCCTGAATGTCCACCCAACCAACCCCCTAAACCAGTGACACTCCTTTGTCTTATTGGCATAGGAGCATTCCCACTCCTGTACTTTCAACCCCATACCCACAAATCCTGTGTTCACCTGGTCTCTCTCCCATCTCTCCCCCCAGTATCCTGGATATTCTAACCTGCCCTTCCTAATCTACACACCTGTCGACCCTGCACCAGCAAACCCAATAATATCACTACCCACATGTCCTATACTTCAATACAAAAGTATATTCTATCACTTTACCATAGATTATGTCCATATGGATGATGGCTCACAACCTTCTCTTCTCTTTCTCTCCCTTGTTAACCTAACATTCAGACAATGGTTCTTGGAGACTGCTCACTTTCCTCAATTCATATCAGTGAGGTCAAGTATAGTTCATCCTTCCATGCCTGGCTTGCTTCACTCAACATAAGGTCTTCAAGATTCATCCATCTTATTCCGTGTGCTAGCACTTTATTCCTTCTTACAGCTGAGTAATATTCCATTGTATGTATGTACCACAATTTGTTTATCCATTCTTCTCTTGATGGGCAGCAGGGTTGATTCGAACTTTTGGCAATAGTGAACAATGCCACTATGAACATTGGTATGCATATATCTGTTTGTGTCTTTGCTTTCAAATCTTCTGGGTATATACCCAGCAGTGAAATCGCTGGATCATATGGAAGATCTATTGTTACTTTTCTGAGAAACTGCCAAACTGTCCTCCACAGTGGCTGGCCCCTCCCACAATCACAACAGCAGTGGATGAGTGGTCCCATTCTTCCACATCCTCTCCAGCACTTATAGTCTGCTGTTTTCTTAACAGCCGCCATTCTAATTCATCTAAGATGGTACCTTATTGTACTTTTGATTTGCATTTCCTTAATAGCTAGTGATGTCGAGCATTTTTTCATGTACTTTTTAGCCATTTGTATTTCTTCTTTGGAGAATTGCCTTTTCAGGAAACATGCCCATTTTTAAAATGGGTTGTTTGTCTTTTTATTTGCGAGGTGTAGGATTTCTTTATATATGTAGGATATTAGGGTCCTATCAGATATGTGGTTGCCAAATACTTTCTTCCTTTAGGTAGGCAGCCTTTTTATTTTCTTGATAATGTACTTTGGGTTGCAGAAGTTTTTAATTTAGAGGATATCTCATTTATTTATTTATTTTTTTCTGCTCATGCTTTGGGTGTGAAGTTCATGAAATCATTTCCTATTACAAGTTCCTGTATATGCTTCCCTACATTATCTTCCAAGGTCTTTATGGTTTTGGCTCTTATATTTAGATTTTTAACAATCTTGAGTTGATTTTTGTATAAAGTGTGAGATGGTGTTCTTCTCTCATTCTTTTGGATATAGATATCCAGTTTTCCAAGCACCAGTTGTTGAAGAGGCCATTCACTCCCAACTGAGAGGACTTGGTGTCCTTATTGAATATCAAATGACTGAATATGCAAGGATCTATATCAGAACTCTCAATTCAGTTCCATTGGTCAGTAGTCTATCCTTGTGCCAATGCCATGCAATTTTGAGCACTGTAGCTTTGTAGTATATTTTAAAGTCAAGTAGTGTGATACCTCCAACTTCATTTTTCTTTTTCAATATGTCTTTGATAATTCGGGGTCTCTTATTTTTCCTAATATATTTTGTAGTTAGTTTTCCCAGTTCCTTAAAAAAAAGTGTTGATTTTTATTGGGATTGCATTAAATCTGTAGATTAGTTTGGGCAGGATAGACATCTTGATGATGTTTAATCTTCCTATCCATGAACACAGAATATTCTTCCATTTATTTAAGTCTTCTTTGATTTCCCTTAACACTTTTGTGTAGTTTTCTGTATATAAGTCCGTTAAGTTCCTAGGTATTTGATTCTTTCAGTTACTATTGTAAATTATATATTTTTCTTGATTTCCTCCTCAGATTGCTCATTACTGGTGTACAGAAATGCTACTGATTTTTAAGCATTGATCTTATAGCCTGATACTTTACTGAAGTCATTTATAAGTTCTAGAAGCTGTGTTGTAGATTTTTTAGGGCTTTCTATGTATAGGTTCATGTCATCTGCAAATAATGAAATTTTTTCTTCTTCTTCTCCAATTTTTATGTCTTTTATATCTTTTTCTTGCTTCAGTGCTCGAGCAAGTACTTCTAAGACAATGTTAAATAGGAGTGGTGATAGTGGGCATACTTTTCATGTTCCCGTTCTCAAAGGGAAGGTTTTTAGGATTTCACTATTGAAGATGATGTTAGCTTTGGGTTTTTCATATATATCCTTTATCATGTTCAGAAAGTTACCTTCTATTCCTATCTTTTGCAGTGTTTTTGTCAGGAAAGGCTGCTGTATTTTGTCAAATGCTTTTTTCTGCATCTATACAGATGATCATGTGATTTTTTTCTTTCAATCTGTTTATGTGGTGTATTACATTGATTGATTTTCATATATTGAACCATCCTTGCATATCTGGATGAAACCCACTTGGTCATAGTGTATAATTCTTTTGATACATTGTTGAATGAGAGTAGCAAGTATTTTGTTGAGGATTTTAGCACTAAGTTCATTTGAGAAATTGGTCTGGAATTTTCCTTTCTTGTAGTATCTTTGTTTGCCTTTGTTATTAGTGTAATTTGGCATCATAGAATGAGTTTAGGCAATATTCCTTCTATCTCTATATTTTGGAAGAGCTTAAGCAGGATTGATGCTAGCCCTTTCTTTAATATTTGGTAGAATTCAGCTGTGAAGCCATCTGGTCCTGGGCTCTTCTTAGTTTGGAGGTTTTTGATGACGGGGTCTATCTCTTTACTGGTAACTGGACTGTTGAGTTCATCAAATTCTTTGTTTCATCAGTGTAGGCTCTTTGTGAATTTCTAGAAATTTGTCCATTTCCTCTAAATTATCATTCTTTTTGGCATATAATTTTTCAAAGTATCCTCTTATGATAATCTTTAATTCTGTGGAGTCAGTAGTGATAGCCCCTTGCTTATTCCTTATTTTGTGTGTTTGCATCTGTTTTCTCCTTTTCTTTGTTATTCTGTCTAAGAGTTTGTAAATTTTATTGATCTTCTCGAAGAATAAGTTTTTGGTTTTGTTTATTTTTTCTAGTGCTTTCTCATTTTCTATTTCATTTACTTCTGCTCTAATCTTTGATATTTCCTTCTTTCTACTTCCTTTTGGTTTAGTTTGTTTTTGTTTTTACAGTTCCTCCAGGTGTGCGGTTAGTTCTTCAATTTTAGCTCCTTTTTCTTTCTTAATATTTGTATTTATGGCTATGAACTTCCCTCTCAGAAAAGCTTTGACTGCATCTCATATGTTTTTTTTTCACATTTTAATAATTTAATAGCATAATTCGTATGTAGCACATATTTGACAATAATTATAAAATATACATTATCTATTGTAAATTCCGTTTAGCCAATATATTCTAACATGCTTTTTTTTTTTTTTTTTTTTTTTATGGGTAAAAATCAAAATTCTCACTTCCTGAATACTGTTGTGGCAATGGATGTAGGCCATTTTAAATCAGCACACACCACTCAGAACTGAGTGGGAGAGAGTGTGGTCTACAGTGTGAACTGTGGTCTATGGTTGGTGGCAAGGCTCCAGGATGTGTAAGTTCATATGTTTTGATATGTTGTGTTTTCATTTTCATTACTTTTAAGGTAGTTACTGATTTCTTTTTTTAAATTTCCTCCTTGACCGACTATTTGTCTAAGAGTGTGTTGTTTAACTTCCATATCTTTGTGCCCAATCTGGTTCTCTGTCACTTAGTGATTTCCAATTTCATTCCATTGTGGTCAGAGATATTACTTTGTGTATCTCCATCATTCTTAATTCATTGAGGGTTGCTCTGTGGCCTAACATGTGGTCTATCTTGGAGTATGATCCAAGTGCACTCGAGAAAAATATAATTTTTGCTGTATTTGGGTGTAGTGTTCTGTATATGTCTATTAGGTAGGTCCTCTAATGTTTTATTCAGAGTCTTTTTTCTTTATAGATTCTTTGTCTAGATGTTCTGTCTAATGGTGATAATGGTGTATTAAAGTCCCCCAGTATAATTGTAGAGGCATTTATTTCTCCATTTAGTTTGTCCAGAGTTTGCCTCATATGTTTTGAGGCACCACAATTCGGTGCATAAATGTTTATGATTGTTCTCTCTTCTTGAGAATTTACCCCTTTCATTAATATATAGTGTCCATCTTTATCTGTTACAATAGTTTTGTATTTAAAGTCTACATTGTCTGATATTAGGATAGCTACTGCAGCCCTTTTTTGGCTATTGTTTGCTTGTAAAATTGTTTTCCAGCCATTTACTTTCAGCCTCCTTGAATCCCTGGGTCAAAGGTGGGTTTCTTGTAGGCAGCATATAGATGGGTCATATTTCCTTATCCATTCTGCCAATCTGTGTCTCTTGAGTGGTGAGTTTAATCCATTAACATTCAGTGTTATTACTAGCAATGAATTTCTTACATCAGCCATAATTTCTTTGGGTTAATGTATGTGATATGTTGTTTATATTTCTGTTTTTGTCTTTTTGTTTTTCTTACACTCTCCTCCAACTCTCTCTCCCATGCTTTTTCCTTTCAGTTTGTAGAACTTCCTTTAGTATTTCTTGAAGTGTAGGTTTCTTTTAAGCATACTCTCTTAATTTCTCTTTATCTGTGAATATTTTGAATTTTCCATCATTTTTGAATGCCAGTTTTGCTGGTTAAAGAATTTGTGGCTGTAAGTTTTTTTTTTCTTTTAGTACTTTCATTATGTCATACCACTGTCTTCTTGCCTCCATGGTTTCAGATGAGAAACCAGCACTTAATCTTATTGTGCTTCCCTTGTATGTGACGGTTCTCTTTTCTCTTGCTTCCTTGAGTATTTTCTCTTTGTCTTGAGCATTGGACAATTTGACAAGTATATGTCTTGGAGTTGGCCTGTTGGGATTTATACTGTTTGGGGGTGTCCTTTGCTTCCTGGACATGTATATCCATCTCTCTCAATAAGGTTGGGAATTTTTCAGCCATTATTTCCTTCAAGACTCCTTTTGTTCCCTTTCCCTTCTCTTCTCCTTCTGGTGTGCCTATAATGCTTAAGTTTGTGCCTTTTGTGTTGTCAGTTAAATCCCTAAGTCCCTGCTGGATTTTTTTCTATCTTTTTATCTATTTAAACACTTTACTGCCTAGAATCAAAGGTGGTTACATAGAATTCACCTGTTGATAAGGGGAACAGCACTGTTAAATTGAAAACACATGGATTCATAGAAATGCCATCTCTACAAGCAGTCTACCCCAAGCATTAATTCCAGTTCGATTCAATAAAGTTTTATTAATACCTTTAAAAACCTAAGATTTGAACAATGATATCTTCCACCTTTTCTCTCAGCAGCATTGTTAAATACCTGGAGAAGATAGCGAGAGTAAAAGGATATATTTCATAAGCAGCCATGGAATTTCTGCTCCAGACCATCATAGCTTCCCCAAATGTAACTATTCCTTCCTTGCCCCTCACCTCCAGATCACCATTTTTATACTAAGAAGAAATAAACACTTTCCTTTCTTGATGCCTTCTCAACTGTGGGACCTCTTGTATGACTCATTAATTAATGGAACAGGAAAGCTCTTGCTTCACTGATGGAATCTTGATGACCCAGATGATCTCAGAAAATGCTGAGGGAAGCAATGTAGATGGAAATGTGGGTTTTACCTGAAGTTACTGCAGAGACACAGAGATGGGCATGTGATGGACAAGGCAACCAAATAGAAAATTCTCCAATGGTTAATAATGGAAGGTCTTTTAGGTTGGACTCCTGTTCTATTCTTTCTATCCCATATTGCTGTCACATCTATGCTTCGTTTTAATTTTTAGGCATTTTCTATTTTCATACCTAGGGCTTTCATTCTCTAGGTTTGATCTTTATTCTGTCTTGTTGTTTGCACCTTGTCATTTATTATTCTTTGCTCTTCTCCAAAAGGTACACACAATCCAATTATACAGCAAATAATGAATGAATTAAAAATGTGCTATATACATACCATGGAATATTATTGACCTGTAAAAATGAAATTCTGACATGTGATCAATATGGATGAAACATGAAGATGGCCTGTTGAGTATATGATCATACACAAAAAAGACAAATATTGCTTGACCTTGTCTCTATGAAACATAGAAAAAGCAAATTTATAGAGAAAGATTGTCAATTACAGCTTACTAGGAGTCAGGGATGAGGGAAATGGGGAGATATTACTTAAGAAGTACATTGTCTCTGTCTAAGATTTTGAAAAAGTTTATGTAAAGGATGTTGGTGATGACAACAAAATATAGAGAATGCAATTATTACTAATGAATAGTACACTTGAAAGTGGTAAAAACATGAAAGCCTGAGTTGTAATTATGTTATTACCATAAAATAGATGATAGATAGATAGATAGATATTGCAGATTGCAAGAGCAGCAATCATAAAGTGGTTCTGGGAAGATGGCATTGAAATAGATTGGCAGGGCAAATATCTCTTACAAAAACAGCAGGGGAAGGGAAGAAGCTGTGGAAAGGTGCTGCTATGGGGATAATGCAGACCAGAAGAGTGCCATGAACATCATCCAGGAGGGAGTGGGGACACAGAAATGAAGCCTCCAAAAAGAAACCTGTTAATTTCTCACCCCTGTAGGGGGAATGGTGTCTATCTCCCACCATTGATATGAACAGCATCCATAAACCCAACTGAGAGGAGAGAGAATATATTCCTCCTTGGGAAGAGGCAGGTGGCAGCAGATGACTGAGTGTGGTTTCTCTTCATTGAGTTAAAACAGCAGAACCAGGCTTTGAACCATGGATCTAACCTGCCCAGAAAAGCCAGGCATTGGAGGTTGGAATAACACCATCTGCTGGCAGGCCAGGAAGGTGAGGGAAAAAAGTCATTTAGGATTCTCTCCTGTTCTTATCCCTAGGCCCTCTTGGATCTGGTCTGTGCCCCATTAGTGGGTCCCTGGTCCTGTTTTGATAGCTTCAACAGGTCAAATTTTAATATTAAGTTGAACCCCAAATCAAAGAAAAGCCATGGGAAAAAAAACCACTAGACAATAGAGAGAAATTGACAATCAGAGTGTATTCAGGAACATAATCAAATGACTAGACATCGACAAATTCATGCTATGAAGCTAACATGACCGTAATACCAAAGCCAGATACATATAATATGAAAACACAGTATTGCAGATCAAAATCTAATGAATATAGATGCAAATATGCTCAACAAAATATTTGCAAGTTGAGTCCAAGAGCACATTAAGCAAATCATACAGCATGTCCAAGTGGGTTTTATCCCATTTATGCAAGAGTGGTTCAACACAAGAAAATGAATCCGTGTAATTCACCATATTAATAAAGAAAAAAACCACATGAACATATTGATTTACACAGAAAATCATTTGACCAAATACAGTATCCTTTACTGATAAAAGCACACTAAGATAAGAATAGAAGGGAACTATATCAACATGATAAATTGCATACATGAAAAACCCACAGCTAACATTGTACTCAATGGTAAAAGACTGAAAATGTTCCCACTAAAATCAGCAGCAAGACAAGGATGCCCATTGTCACCACTCTTATTCAATATTGTGATGGAATTCTAGCTAGAACAATTCAGCAAGCTAAATAAATAAAAGCCACTGAGATAAGAAAGAAAGAAGTAAAACTTAGGCTATATGTTGATGAAATGATTTTATATCTAGAAAATCCTGAAAAATCCACAACAAATCTGCTAAAGCTAATAAATCAGTTCAGCAAAATGGCAGGATATAAGATTAATATGCACAAATCAGTAAAGTTTCTATACACTACCAATGAAAAATCTGAGGGGGAAGTCAGGAAAAAATTCCCTTTATATTAGTGACTAAAAAAAACAAATATATAGAAGTAAACTTGACCAAGGACATAAAGGACCTGTATTCAGAAAACTATAAAACATTCCTAAAAGAGAACAAAGAAGATGTCAATAAAATGGATGGGCATTCCTTGTTTTTGGATTGGAAGACACAATATCATTAAGATGTCAACTCTACCCAAATTGTTTTACAGATTCAATGCAAGCCTAATGAAATTTCCAACAGCTTTTTGTGCAAAAATGGAAAAATTAATTATCAAATAAGGGGCCCTGAATGGGCAAATATATGTTGAAAATGAAGAATGAATTGTACTAACATAAAGATACATATATTAGCCAATGGAATTAAACTGAGAGTGCAGAAATAGACTCTCACATTTATATTCAATTGATTTTTTTTTTCTTTTTTAAGGATTTATTTATTTATTTACTTTTATCCATTTTTACACCCCTTCCCCCTCCCCCCCGTTTTTGCTGTTTCTGTGTCCATTCACTGGGCAACTCTGTGTCCATTTTCTGCCCTCTCTTCTCATCCTTCTCCTCCTGTCTTCACTGGGATTCAATCCTTGGAATCTCTGATGTAGGAGAGAGGCATCCTGCCCGCGCAACCTTAGTTGCTGGTTTTTCGGTACGTCTCATCTTGCCTCTCCCTTGTGTCACTCTCCTATTATGTCATCATCTTGCTGTGTGGCTCGCGGGAACTGGTGGTGCGCCCGCGCACAGGGCCTGGCGGCCCACACACCTTCCATATAATTTTTAAATTTTTACCAGGAGGTCCCGGGGAGCGAACCCAGGTCCCTCCATATGGGAGATGGACGCCAACCAGATATAGCCCCCTGCTATATCTCTTAAGGTTGACCAGAGATACCTAGAGTTACAGTCTTTTCCCATACAGGATGGACATATAATAAATCAGGCTTAGTTTATCACCAGCACTCTGAAAACCAGACCTAGGGAGGAAAACGAGGTCTGGGGACACATGCATGGTTTCCAATATAGCGAATGTTTAGCCCACCCTGATTATCACAGAATCAGGACAGTGAGAATATTCGCTTTCAATTGATTTTTGACATGCCTTCCAAACCCACCCAGCTGGGTCAGAACAGTCTTTTCAAAAATTGGTGCTGGAAAAACTGGTTATCCATATCCATAAAAAGAAGAGGACCCCTATCTCATATCTGATACAAAAATTAATTCAAAATGAATCAAGTACCTAAATATAAAAGTTAGGACCATAACATTCCTAGAAGAAAATGGAGGGAAACATCTTCAAGACCTTGTGTAGTTAGTGTATTCTTAACCTTACGTAAACCTGAAGCACAAGCAATGAAAAAAAAAAAGAAACTGGTACCTTCTCAAAATTCAACAATTTTGAACCTTAAAGGACTTTCTTGAGAGGGTAAAAAGGCAGCCTATACAATGGGATAAAATATTTGGAAACCACATATCCTATAAGAGCTTCATTTCCATATTATATAAAGAGATCATACAACCGGGACAATAAAAACCCCATTTAAAATATTTAAAAGATTTGAATAGACATTCTTCCAAAGAGGAAAAACAAATGGACAAAAAGCACATGAAAAAAAAAATATTCAACATCTCCAGCTATTACGGAAATGCAGATCAAAACTACAATGAGATCTCATTTCACAGCTTACAGATTGGTCATTATTTAAAACAAAAAACAACAACAAAAAAGAAAACTACAAGTGGTGGAGAGAATGAGAAGAAATGGGAACACCTTTTCACTGATGGTGGGATTATTGAACGGTACAAGCTCTGTTGAGGAAATTTGGGCGGTTCCTCAGGAACCTAAATATAGAATTGCCATTTGACCTGGCATCCCTGCTGGTAGTATTTTATTTTGTGGAAATGAAAGCAAGGATGTAAACAGATATCTGCTCATCGATGTTGATAGCAGCATTATTCATAATTGCTAAAAGATAGAAACAACCCAAGTGTCCATGCACAGATCAATGGTTAAACAAAATTTAGTATTTACAAACCTGGAACCCTGTTCAGCTGAAAGAAGAAATGTATTCAGGATGCATATGACAAAGTGGGTGAACCTTGAGGACATTATGTTGAATGAAAAAAGCAAAACACAAAAGGGCAACTATTTTTTGGTCTCATTAATATTAATTAAATATGAGTAAACTCACGGAGTTGAAATTTAGAGTCTTGCTTACTAGGAGATTATATGAGGTTTGAGAATGGGGAGTTGATGTTTAATTGTTTAATGTATGGAGAATTTTAATAAGGTTGATAATAATGTGTAGAAATGGATAGAATTGATGATAACATTTTATAGTGAGTATAACTAACACTGCTGATTTTTTAAATGTGATTGTGGCTGGATGGCATAGTGTAGAAATAAAAATGTCAATTGAAAAAAAGTCATAGAATAATCTTGGGACTGTATAACATGGTGAACTTGGTGATAAATGAGGATTGTTGTTAATAGAACAAATCAAACAATGTTCTTCTATGGACTAGAACAAGTGTGTCACTATTACAAGGTGTTAAGAATATGGTGATGTATGGGGAAAATACAACTAATCTAATGTATGGACTATAGGTAACAGTAATATTGTAATATTTATGTATCAATGGCAAAGAAGGTACTATATGAAGTCTAAGGGGCAACAATATGGGGTATAATGGGGTATGGGATTTTTCCTGGTGGAGTAAGGAAAATGTGCTAAAATTGACTGAGATGATGACAACACAACTCTGTGACGAAACTAAGAGCAACTGAGTGTATATATTGGACGGATGTTACAAGTTATGGGACTGCATAACACAGTGTGCACTGTGATGGAAGATGGACTGTGGTTAACAGTACAAATCTGAGAATGCTCTCTCATGAAACTTTAACAAAAGTACCATACCAACACAGAATATTAATAGTACAGTGGTTTAAATGGAAAATACACCAAATACGAGCTACAAAATATAGTTAACAGTAATATTTTGGTGATGTTCTTTCATTATTTGTAACAAATATTCTACAACAATGCAAGGTGTTTGTGGTGAGGTGATGTAGGGGAATACTATACATTATCCATGAATATTTTGTAAATTCAAAACTTCTCTAATTAAAAAAAATCAATCTGTATATAAACTTCATAACTTTAGTGTTTAAATGAACAGAAATAATAATAGATCCATTAATTAAATAAAGTGAGCTCCATCCAAGGATATGGGGGCAAAATAAAATGAGACAATTCCTATAAGGTGGTGAGAACAGGCCATGGTGCATAAATTTCTAAATATATTTCTTATAACTAATAAATATTTTATAAAAGGGGGACTAAATAACAGGCCATAGTTTGAGATTACAATCCTGACATTCCTATTTTGTGTTTCAAGTATGACAGCAAACAGAAGAGTATAGTGTACATGGTTTTATATCAAATGAACACAGTTCTTCACTTGGTTGAAGTGGAGCATAGGAACTTTCTAGAGGAAACAACAAGGGCTATATCCTTACCCAAAATAAGTGCTTTGAGATCAAAGGGAACTAGTTAAGACAGGTTCCTCAGTCTTACACTTTGGAAAAAACTTTATTTGAAGGACGAGATAGGATCTTAGGAGTTTAGATTGATGGAATAATAAGAGTCCTTGGAGGATGAATAATAAAGACTGGATTCATTTGTCTGAGAACTTGGTCTCTTAGGAACAGACATTCAGCAGGAAATTGTTTTCTTTCTGTCCAGACTAGAGTCCCAAGGGATATGATGGACCAGTGTTTGTTGTAACAAGACACAAAAGTGCCTAATGAGCAGCTATGAAGAAGTTGTAAATACCTCCTCTGTGGCTGTGCCTCAGCTTGTGCAACCTCAGGCTAGATAGGACATGTTGGTTTCTTTGTGTTCCTGGCTCTGGTGGGGGACTGATACATGACTCCTTCCTGCTGTGTTCTCTGGGGGCAGAGCATCACTCTCCATCATCAAACACTGGAGGAAGAATTTGGATTTCCACCTGGAGAACTTCCCCTCTGAAGAACCATCCAGGTGAGGAGGATAGCAAAATATATGCTGAAATGAGGGGTCAGGTTGAATGGAAGCTAAGAGCTTTTATTTGAGGTCATCTGAGTTGCAAAGGAGCAAGAGATCTCCTTAATTGTTTCCCTGTTTGTTTAATTAATTAATGCATTTTATATTTATTATATTTTTGAAAAAGAAGATTCCATTGAATTAGGCGATATAGGGGTCATTGTTAAAAAATAATAGGATTGGAAGCTCAGTTAGAGTAAGGAATGTTAGGGATAAATTGATCCAGGAAAAGCAGAAGATCTGTCCAAGGAACTTTGCAGGTAAGACGAGAAGAGAAAATTGAGGTATTATCAGTGAAGACATGTGCAGTGAAGTGAGGGCACTTCTTTTTTATTTTCATGACAAGATACATTTGAGATGCTCGTGTATTGATGGGAAAGTGCCAGTCCACTGCAGGACGATAAGATGCTGCCACATCAGTATCATGTATCATGTATCATGATACATACACTTTCACATCAGAGGTTTCTATGAAAAATTATACTGTTTAATTGGAGGAAAATGGTATACTAAAACTTTTCCTTGACAATTGTTCCTTTATTGATGAGTTGAAGTATATGCTGATTTCTTAGCCATTCATTTTCTCCATTGCAAATTATTCATTCAGGTTTTTGGTTTTATAGACTTAGGTCTGACTGTTTTTATTGTTCTTTTTATTATATACTTTCAAAAAAAGAAGTGCAGAGTTTCCACCAATTTTTCCCCATTTATTTCTTTTATATCTGTATAGAATAGATGTTAGTGGGAAGAATATTTGAAAATTAAATTTTTTGTTGTCCTATCTATCAGTGCTACATTTTTTTGCATTTCAGTCTCAGGAAGTTATGTGTCATTTGAGTTAAGAAATCACATTTTATAGGCATTGCTGGCTTGTTTTCCCATTTATTTTTTTCCAGGAATCTATCTTATCCTATTGTGATTATACTGGTTTCTAAAAGTTGCATCACTATCTGTCATTATATAGAAGGGATTTTTTTCTTTATGATTTGACGAACTATCACCTTTCTCCATTCACAAGCGTATTTGAATCCATATCTATTTATGTGGAATGAAGTTATAATTTTACATTCCTGCTTATTCCATGCATTTTAAAAATGTATTTGCACATTATTGAATTTCCAAGTATTTCTATTTCATTATTAATCCACATCAATATTATTAAATTATAGCTACATTTTATCTTCTCTTTTAGAATTTAGAATTAAATATTCTCTTCAATTTTTTCTAATATCAGTCTTTGGACATAACTATATTTAATCATGTTGCATTTTATCTGCAATTTTTTAATAAAGTCACATTTTCTTCAAATTTGTTGTTTGAAATAATTCATAATATTCATACACCTCCTTGAAAACACAAAAGAGAACAAAACAGATCTAGTCCCTGATCTTTGGATTCATAGATTTGACTGAAGATCTCAGAGTACAATTATAATTCTTCATATGTTATAAAATCCTCAAGGATACATCATATAGACAGAGATAAATCAGAAAAAGACCATAGATATTCATGGTTTGCAGAGGATATTATAGAGGCTGGTCTGTGTATGTCCTTTGCATGTTTTATGGGATCAGAACCAGGATAGGGTGTGCCCATTGACATTGTCCAAGCAGAGGTCAAAACTCAAAGCCCTAGAATAAGAAAGGAAAGAATGCCACAAAGTGAGTGAGTGACATGCTGCATCCACTACTGCACCAAAAAACAACAATGTCATCAAATAAATATGGAACAAGTGCACGAATAGTATGTAGATAAGAGCATGATGTGGAGACCATGACAAGGCAGATGCAACAAGAACACCTGTTCCATCTGTGGCCATTGAAAGTGGAGGAAACTCAGCTCCCATGCAGGCTGCCTATTCTCTTTCCACCCTTGTTCTCTCAGTTGGCCCTGTATTCATAGGACCCCTTTAGCAAAGACTCTATTTTTCATCAATTCTTACCTTCAGTCCAGTGGCTTCCAAAATGTTGACCTTTTCCCACAATAAAAACAGATTTTATATTTTGGTAAGCAATGAGAGCAGGCGTGCACACACACACATACATGCATGAACAAAGAGATTCATACAAAAGTTTCCTTTGTACCTTTCATACATGAAATTTACTCTCATATTTTCTAACATTTCCACTTAGTCTCTTCTATTTAATATTACAAAAAAGTCTTGACTCACATATGAGATCTAACCCCAGAATGTTGAAAGCATGACTTCAGTATGCCATCTTCACCTATTTTAGCATTTTCCAGCTTCTTTTTTGCTCATCTTGGCAATGCCTATGAAACCACATACTTTCACCAATGGCACAGTATGTATTTATTCAGTCGCTATTATAACCAGGCAGCAACTAAATATGTGGGGGTTACAATATATGTAGAATATGGCCATATCCCTCAAGTTACTCACAGTATACCAAGGAGAAAGGCATAGAATTCAGTAAATGCAACAAACAATCATAGCCTTACTGTCCAAATTAAGTTCAGGGAGTAAGCTGTCTTCTTCCTGAGTTTGTCTACAATGATGGTCAAAAATGAGAAAAGGCACAGCTAATCTGAAGAGTGTTTGTTATTTCCAGAGGAGCCATGTGGAGTCCCCAACCATAAGGAAGCAGGTGTATATATTTGCAGAGTACTGGAACTCTAAAGTGCTGATGAAGGTACAAGTGAAGTTCAATATCTCAGAGATCAGTGTGGGTGATGGCATGAGGCAGTGAAAAATGATGCTGGCTGATCAGGCTTGGAAAGTGCAGTGTGTATTTGAAGGGAAGAAATGATGGTTTCATTCTCAACCAGAGAAAAACTGGGGTTTTGAACTGTGGAATTTTAATACCCGTGTTTATAAAAAGGGTAGATCTCTGGTTTAATGTAAATATAGGTTAGAGGGGCTCCAGCCTGTGGTTATTGAGAAAGATGAGAAGGAACCAAAATATGGCAGTGGAATTGGGTACCTGGAGGTGTGAATGGAATAGAGACATTTGAGAGATAGAAGAACTTCAGCCCAATGTCCTCCCCAGAGAAAATTTAATAACAGGAAGGAACTGTCCTAAGCTTTTCAATACATTGATTATATCTGTCAGCCATCTTAGCTGAGTGGATATTACTTTCCCCATTCAACTGGTGAAGTGCACCTCACCCTACAGGGGGAAAGTATTAAGATTTAGAATGCTTCTGTTCTTATAAAAGTACAAACAACTCATCTGTACATGACTCAAGACTCAAAAGCAGATCAGTCTGATTCCAATACATTGAATATAATAGTATTTCACAGTTATTAAAAATCACCTTTTTTGTTACTTGTTTTAGTTAATGTAATGCTGCTTTACTCCCTTTTCTCAATTTACTCTTGTGGTGCTCATTCTCTACAATGTCTTGAAACTGTGTAAGGATATCACTGCTTTGTCTTTGAGTAAATTGATTTTTGCTCTTTTATTAGTTTTTGTGGGAATCAAGAGAATATGTTACAGGAAACAAACTTATTTTCTCATCAGAATCTGTCAGGGATGACCTAATTTTTTTTCCCCCTGTGTTCTTTATTTTCAGTAGCATCGAGACCACCTCATTCTTCAACATTCACTGGACCTCCTCACATTACTCTCCTTCTTGCTTTTTCATCTTCCACACAGGCTTCCTTGCTGGTCTTGAATATCTGAAACAAGACCCTTCCTCAGGACCTTTGCACTTGCTGTGTCCCTGCTGGGTACACAATTTCCAGGTATCTGTGTGGGCTCCTGCCTTCTCAACTTTGATGTATCTGTAAAAATGTCCCCTTTTCTTCTTGTCTTGCCTGCTTAGCCATTAAAAACCTCTCAATCACCTCCTCTTTCTATTTGATTTATTTTTATTTTAACATTTGTCCCTTTCTGACAAGTAGATTCTTATTTGCTTATATTCTTTCTCCATTATCAGATTGTAGATATATAGCCATTGCTTAAACCATGTGTGACACAAGTCAGTACTCAATATATATTCCTTAAGTGCGTGACTATATTTCTTATAAATTCTATAGAAAATATAATTTTTTGAGGGAAATTTGTAAGGGGGGAAGGAATTCCTAATCAGAGACAGCACTAGAAACCCCAAATGGGACCAGATGTATAATATAAATATAGAAATTAATTTCTTGACTCTAATGTATGACTTACAACTTCTTTGTTAGGTTGATAAAGCCTGGTTTTGTGAAAATTAGTCATATATTTTCGTTCTCTCTGATAGTCACAATCCCCACATGGAATGAGGAAATAATACACAAATTTCAGAATTTTTCTTCTGGGATTTTTAGATGAGCCAGAATTGCAAACTTTTGCTTTCATGCTGTTCCTGTGCATGTACCTGGTCACTGTCTTTGGGAACCTGCTCATCATCCTGACCACTATCTCTGACTGCCACGTCCACATACCTATGTACTTCTTTCTCTCTAAATCTTTCCTTTTGTGACATAATTTTCACCTCCATCACTATCCCAAAGATTTTGGTGAACATCCAGACACAGAACAAAGCCATTTCCTATGCAAGCTGTCTCACTCAGATGTACTTTTTCATATTCTTTGTAGGGTTGGATGACTTCATCTTGGCTGTGATGGCCTATGACAGCTTTGTGGCCATTTGTTACCCACTGCACTATGAGGTCATCATGAAACCTCAGCTCTGTGTCTTGCTGGTGCTGGGGTGCTGGATCATGAGTGTCTTACATTCCTTGTTACAAAGTTTAATGGTTTTGCAGTTGTCTTTTTGTTTACCCTTGGAAATCCCCAACTTTTTCTGTGAACTTAATCAGATCATCCACCTTGCCTGTTCTGACACCTTCTTCAATGACATAGTGATGTATTTTGCGGTTGGGCTGCTGTGTGGGGGTCCCCTCGTTGGGGTCCTTTTTTCTTACCCTAAGATTGTTTCCTTGATACGTGCAATCTCATCAACTCAGGGGAAATATAAAGCATTTTCCACCTGTGCATCTCACCTCTCAGCAGTCTCCTTATTTTATTGTACAAGTCTAGATGTATACCTTGCTTCTACTGTAATGTAAATTCAAGTGCACCAGCCTCTGCGATGTACACTGTGGTCACACCCATGCTGAACCCATTCATCTACAGTCTGAGGAATAAAGACATAAAGGCGGCCATGAGGAGATTCTTTGGGAATGATGTCATAAAGAGGTCATTTATCCTGGGGTTGAAGAGGTGATGGGATTACTGGGCTCAAAACCTCCATCAGGGCAGAAATTGAGATTCTTTGACAAGTTCATTTATCTAGAACCTGACATGACCTTAAATATGAGGTAGGAAAAGTTTAAGTCAAACCTTGCAGTCCTTAAAAAAGAAATGTTTTTGCTATTTACATCATCTTATTAAGGTAATATATCTCCCATTGAGTGTGTAAAGTGTTTTTGTATAGGGGTGCAGGAACCATTTTCATGTTTTGAATTATTTTATTGGATAATAAATAAAAATCTTTCCATTTAGGGAAATGAAATATTTCCTCTTTCTCTAAATTTCAGTGTAAATTCCGAAGGGCATGTGAATGAATAATCATATATATTCCATCATCCATTGCCTCATCTCTTTTGTGTTCAAAACTTTCTTCAACCCTCATGATCAAATGATGAATTTCACAAGAGCTTAAAATCCTTTGGAATAACTCCTTAGAGAATGGACTGCTTTGATTCAGGGTCACAAGTTGTTCTTACACAAAAAGTCATATCTTTCCAATATCTCTGGATTACCTGGAATAGAGTCATAACTGTGGTCACCTTTTAATGTAGTTATCTCAAATAAATTTAAAAACAGTGTCATCATGGATGTTGCCTTAAAATATTAAGAAATGCTTAAAATAAGAAGAAGCCAATTATTCTGAATTCCCAGAGTTTTGTTCACATTGACTGTTGTATCAATTAGATATTGCTGCATAATAAGCTATCCCAAAATCAATATTTTCTGATAACATTTTTTCCATTATGTGGGAGTCTATGATGTGATGTTGTTCTGTTTGTTGTCAGCTCTTATCCACTGGAAAGCGTTGGGTGATCATGACTAATGTTTCTTACATTTTGGGGCTCTCCTGGATATAGGGTGCACTTGAGGGTCCTTGCCTGAGAAAACTTTTATTTTTTCCCACATATCATTTCATCCTCCGGGGATCTATTCTGGAGTTCTTCACATGACTGACTCAAAACTCTAGGAGAGAGGAGCAGAAAAACACCAAGACATCTTGAGGCACCTTGTGACTGGCACCATATTATTTTGGCCAGTACAAATAAAACACTTTATGCTGTGCGCAGAATCAAAGGTAGATAAAGAGACTCCATCTGTTGATTGGAGGAGCTGCACAGTTGTGACAGTTTGAAGTTCTTTTGTGACTCTCAGAAAAGGTTATGTTTTTTTTTTGTTGTTGTTGTTATAAGTGAATTTTATTTGTACATGTTAATAAAGTAGAATTCCATCCAAAGTGTACAATCAATGGTATTTAGTATAATCACATAGTTGAGCATTCATCATTTCAATCATTATGGAGCATTTTCATTATTTTAATAATAATAATAAATGAAAGAGACAAAGAAACAAACAAACAAAACCTCATCACCTCTCAGATTCACTGTGCTTCCCCTGCTGTACATAGCTGCTATTCTGTTTCCATCTCTCTAGTTAATTTGTATTTATATTTTGTGAAAACAATCTTATATATGCAATATTATCCATATTTGTATTTCACATGAGGTTTTACTATATTATACAGTCCCATGTTACATATTTTAGCTTTCCTTCTAGTAATATACGTGATCTTATTCTTCTCCTTCCACCCACTGTCATACTCATATAATAGCTCTACCAGTTACAAACATTGGGATATACTTTCACCATTTCTATTCATTTCCAAAGATTTACTAAAAACTTTTCACTAGACCTAGGGTCTGGAAGATAGGTCATCAAGAGACAGAAAGGGATTAGAGTGTGGTGAAGCAATGCTAAATATGAGTGAAATTCATATAATGTGGAAGGGGGTGGTTTGGTAGTGGAAGAGGTGATGGTTGTTCAGGGTTGTGAGTGGGGTTGATGGTGCTGGAATGTGAGGGTGAGATGTGTGGGAAGTTTTAGATAGACTTTCAGTGGAACTGCTGGGATGACTGGAGGAATAATAGAACTCTGATGATTTGTAGGGTTGTGGTTTAAACCACAATGGTGGGAATGTATTTTTTGGCAAATATGGCAGGAGAGGTCCCTGCAGGACAGGGTGTTGGTGGTGGTGGGATATGTGCAAAAGGGTGCACCTGGGGCATGCTTCTATAGGATATGAAAGTGTTCATGTTGTCATAGGTTTTTTTCAGTGGATTGAGACCCATACTAGAAACAGAATATACCAAGCTCCCATCCTGGGGAGACCTGCTACATTCTCAAATAGAGGGGCAAGAACTTCTCGAGTATATAGGCAGCACTTAATTAAAGAAAACAGACAAGTATATCAAGCTTTCAATATTAATGCATGTAAAATGAACCTTATTCTTCAAAAATTAAAACTCAGTGGTTGCCATAGGTTCTGAGAGGAGGGAAGGAAAAATGTGTAACACAGAGAGCATTTTGAGGGCATTGTAATTGTTCTTCATGCTTTTACAATGATGGATACAGTCAATTTTATGTTTTTTCAGAACCTATAAAAGTAAATGGTGCAAAAGGTAAACCCTAATGTAAATCATTGACCATGTTTAGTAGCAATGCTTCAATAATTGTTTCTTAGTTGTAACAAATGTACAGTAGTCATGCAGAATGTTATTGGAAGGAGAGGATGTAGGGTGAGGGGGGAGTATATGGGAATTCCCTATATTTTACATGTGACTTTTCTGTAACCTAAAGTTTTTGGAATATAAAGTGAAAAAAATTAAGTCAGTGGGGGAACATAGAGAAGAAATTCCCAATATACATAAAAGATAACAAATCTTAGTTTGGTAAAAACACAATGCAAAAATAATTAATTTATATTTAGTTAGTTAAATTTTAAATTTTATTAATTTTTTGATTCATTTTTGGGGAGGTTTTGGATTGAAGAGGTTTGCAAGTGTGGCAGGGGAAGATCACTATGCCAAGCGTCAGTGGTGTGAGGATGTGTGGGGAGGTGGCACCTGGAGCAGGTCTCAATGGAATATGAAGGTGTTCATACAGTCATGGGGTCTTGTCTCAGGGGAATAAGACCCACAAAATTGATAGAATATTGAATTCTCATCCTGGCAAGTCCTGATATATTCTTTCATACAATGGCAAGACTCTCTAGAGTATATGAGGCAGTGCGTAGTGAAGCAGGACAGACCAATACACCAGGTCCTTGACAGTGATATTTATACTTAAGAAACTTGCTCTTGTGAAATTGAAATGTAGACTAGTAATATATATTATCAAATATATAACATTTATTAATATATTTGTTCCTCAAATATGGTCTTTCTCTAAGCCAAATTCAGCACATAAAATCACTACCTTCCCCTGATGTGGAACATGATTACTGGGGTTGAGACTCCCTGGCACTGAGGAATTACTACCAAGTGCCAACTAGCAATTCATTTGGAAAAAGACCTAGAACAAAAAGGGGAAGTATGAAACACAAATGAATTTTTAAGGCAAAGATTTTTCAAAGTGAGTCTGAATGCCATTCCACAGGTTACACTTGTACATGTCTCAGGAGGATTTCACTGACTGCCACTTTAAACAATGTCTCAACAAGACATAAGACTGAAGGCTCTAGAGGCTTCTAGATCCTATAGGTAAGGCAGACAACTCTAGAAAAATGGCTCCATGTTGGTGGGCCTTAGGGTGGAATATATGTTAACCTATCTCCCCAATGTAACAAAGAGACTCATTTGTAATTATCCCACAAATAGTTCTCCTGCCCCTTTTATTTGAATTTATACTTAACACTATACCTGTTACATATATGTAACAGAGATGTAAATCTTCAGTCTGTTTATTTTGAGCAGTTTACACCCTGAATCTCAGCAGAGTGGCAGTCAACACCTACTGTCCAGTTCATCAAACTCATCCAGGACAACTAACAAAAGGATCATGATGGACAACTCCCTTCTTAAAAAATAGTGTATCTACAAATGCAAGTAAGACATTTCCATCCATCTGGCCCATGGGATCTAAGCCCCTTTTCAATCAGAAGCAGAGTTGCCATCACCATTCCCAAATCTTGAAGACTGAAGAAGGAACAAACATAAGGCAATAATGCAAATATGGACTAAAGTAGATTTATTATTATTCTAGTAATGGAAGAACTTGTAATATTGGTATAAAGACAGTGGTCACCACAGTTTCTCAGGGGAGTGAGAGGGAAGAATAGGTGTAACATGATACATTTTTAGGACATTACAATTTTTCTACATGGTATTGCAATGATGAATAGAAGCTGTTACACATTTTCTCAAAACCTATAAAACTGTGTGGTGTAAAGTATAACAATGCCTCAGTATCTGATCAATTGTAACAAATGTACCACACCAATAAATGGAAAGTGTGAGAGTTGGAGGGTGTCGGTATATGGAAATCTCTTATATTATCTTATTTTAAATATTATTTTTTTTTTATTTTTAAAGAAGCTTAAGTTTATATAAATGTTAAATAAAAAATATAGGGAATTCCCATATATCCAGAATGAGTAAGGGACTTCTGGGAAGATGCATTTGAAGTAGGTAGGCAGGGCTCAGCTCTCTTACAAAAACAATGGAGGAAAGGAGAAACGCTATCCGAAGGAGCTGCTTTGGTAATCTGCAAACCAGGAGAGTGCTGTGCATCATCCAGGAAGGAGAAGGGTAGAGAGAAAAAGAGGCCTAATGAAACCCTTGAGTTATTTATCCCTGTGGCTGAGAAGGGTACATATACCCCACCCTCTAGGTGAATAGCCTTGGTAAATCTCCTGGCTCACTGCAGCCCACTGAGAATTGAAAGAAGGTTCTTTGGCTTTTCTTTAGTGAGTTTGGCCATCTGAGTCCACTTTGAATCTCAAATGTAGCCAACCCAGCAAATGGAAGTTGACAGGACCCATCTGTGAGGGAGCTGAATGGCAAATAGATGTGGGACCAGCACCCAGCAAACTCAGAACTGTAAAGGGGAAGGGAGATAGGGTGGGTGGAACAGAGGGAAAAAAAAGACCCCAGCCAGCACTGAAGTTGACCCTGGGAGAGGAGAGGTGGGAATCAGATAAGCAGGCTGTCACACCTACCCTCCCTGGGAGAAAGAGGAACTCAGTTAGTGAGGGGATGGGCTGAGAGGTGCCTAACATCCCAGAGAGAGGGAAATCAGGAGAGAAAGCCTGCAAAGTATTAGAAGTGCAACTCTCCTGAGGGAATAGTAGGCCAGGAGAGGCAGATAGGATTTCAGAAGCTTACCTAACCTATTGAGTTGGTGTAGCTCATTTATGAACACCTGCCTCACATATATTAGGTCTGATTCAATCCTCAGTGCCTCCTACCAGAATGGCTCCAAAGAATGATCCAGGGCCTTACCAGGCATCCAGCAGGCACCTTGTGATAGGGAACATATATACTGAGATTTTTCTTTTCTTCTTTTAATCTATTTTAAATATTTTTAATATTTTTTTTCTTTATTTCATTCTCTAAAAATGGAGACCTTACCTGTGGAGGGGGGATGCAGGGTGATTGGTAAACACTGGCAGTGTAAGATTGTTCTTAGTGGCCTAAGAGGGAAGCCTGTTTTACTTGGGGTGTCTTTTTTTTTTTTTTTTCAGAATCACACATAAACTTTATTGGGACTTATAAACAGGAGAAAGTCTCCAATGGTGGCCGATGACAGAATGATGATAGCGCTCTGCAAAAAAATGCTAAAATGAATGGTGATATAAGGAGTTTCAGAACAAGGACATTCCTTAGGGTATGAGAATAGAATTGCTGCTCGGGTCATGTGAATTAGACATATGGGGTCTGGTGATATTTTCACTACGCTCATAGGAAGGATGTTTACCAAGGACATTTACTGCTTTGGAAAGATTATAGTTCATGATACTATATATACATTTTCTCCTCTCTGGGAAGGGTTGTTATCCTTAAACTTATCTGTTGTTTATCAAGGTGGCTATGTGCTGATGACTTAGGGGGACCCCAGGCCCTGGATTCCCACAGTCCACCCCCACATAACAGCCTGCATTGACCCAAGGAAAAGCATTGCATCCACATTCCACAGCAACAGTATAAAACACAGCAGAGTAAGAGGAATCCTCCAAGAGCTAGCAAACCTATAAAAAATGTTGACAGGACCAAGAAAGGGAATTAAACCATTCAGATAGTGGGCCAATAGCTAATTTATCAATGTGTTGTATGTACTCCTGCATATGATTTGGAGCTTGTGAAGTATTATAGGAGTGATCAGGAATGCATAAACAACATTGAACATTAATGAGGGCACAGGTCCTACCTTGTTCCACAGTAAGAATAACCAAAGTCACCCTATTTTGTAAAACTACCTTTTGTAGTTGAGTTGTTTCTTCCTTTAGTGAGGAAATTGCTATTTGGGGTCATTAAGGGCTTGAGCAGAGTGATTGGCTAAAGCTGTTATGTGTTTTTAAGTGACAACTGCAGCACAACCTGGCACAAAAAATGCCTGATAGGTAGACTCACCAGGGGGTATGCTTTATTCTAATTCTAGCCATGATAATTTCCCAATTGCTAGGAGTATGGGGTAATGAGTCATATAGGGTGACGGGGACACATGGTTCTCCACATGTGCATCATCTGGTCCAGTTAAAAGGCATATACAGCCACTGGGTTGTTTTGTTTTTGTTTTTGTTTTTCTCTATCCTTGTTTCTATTTTTTTCTCTTCACTTTTTTCTCCTTAGGTTATTTCTTTTCTTCCTGTCATTTTTTTCCTTTTCCACTCCTTTTCTTTCATTACACCTTCTATTTTTGGTCTTTATATTTTTTTCTTCTCTTCTCATCTATATTTTTATGTAACATTTCTGTAAAATTTCTTTAAAATATATAAATAAATTTAAAAAAGAAAAAAATATTGGGGATTCCCATATACCCCACACCCTCTCCTTCCCACACTTTTCTACATTAACATTTTTCATTAGTGTGTTACATTTGTTACAATAGATGAACATATATTGAAGCATGGCTACTAATGATGGACTATAATTTACATTATAGTTTACAATCTGCCCCACCCAATTTTATAGGTTTTGACAAAATGTAAAATGGCCTGTATCCATCATTGCAATGTCATGCAGGACAATTCCAGTTTCTCAAAAATGCCCTATTCTTCCATCTCCATCCCCTCAGAGCCTGTATTGGTCACTGTTTTGTTTTATTTAATCAAAGATACTCGTTCTTCCATTGCTAGAATAAGTCTATAATAGAATAATAATATACCTACTTTAATCCATTGCTCATTGGGGTGGGAAGGGTGTTATATTCCATGGGGCAGATGGATGGAGCTCTCTTGCTTGCAGTTGCAGATACTCTCTGTTCCTTGAGATGGGTATTGTTCATCATCATAACCTTGTTAGTTGTTCTGGGTGTGTTCAATGAACTGGAGAGTAGGTTTTGCAACTTTGTTGGGATTCAGGGCTCAACTAGCACATGAACAGACCAAAGATTTAAGTGTCTGTGACATACATTTAACAGGTATTGTGCTAATTATAGCTTCAAATAAAAGGGGCAGAAGAGACATGTTTAGGGAAATTATAAGTGACACTAACTCTGTTATACTGGGGAGCATAAATTCCAAAGAAAAGCCCACTGACAGAAGTCCAAATTCCTCATTTTATCTGTCCAGCTTATAGTGTCCAGGTGTTTCTAGGATCCGCAGGATCCCCACTGCTTGAGGCACTGTTTACTGTGGCAGTCAATGAGATATTGCTGAGACATGTATAAGCATAATCTCTAGAATGACTTTTCGACTCACTTTGCAATCTCTTAGCCATACAAACCCATTTGTATTTAATATTTCCTCCATTTGATCAAAGCTTTTTCCAAATGCAATCTATTTGGTGTTTGTTAATAATCCTTATGTGCCAGGGGGCTCATTGCTGGGAGTCAGGTCCAATGCTGGGAGGAAGGTCATGCATTCATATGCTGATTATGGCTTGGAGTAATGACCTATATTTTTGATGTAACATTTGTGTAATATAAAGCTCCTTTAACAATAAACAGAAAATGATAAAATAATAAGCATAAGTGATCTTTTGGAGATGAAGATCATGTTCTAAAGATGGGTTTAGAGAGGATTGCACAATTCTACTAAACATTGAATTGTAAACTTAAAAGTGAGTGAATTCAATGCATGTAAATTATACCTTATTAAAGTAGTTTTTTTTTTTTTTTAAGGTTGTTGAGATTTTTATTGGAATTGTGTTGAATCTGTAAATCAGTTTAGGCATAATTGACATCTTAATGATATTTAGTCTTCTAATCCATTAACACAGAATGTCCTTCCACTTACTTAGGTCTTCTTCAGATTCTTTTAGCAATATTTTGTAGTTTTCTGAATACCTGTCCTTTATGTCCTTGGTTCAGTTTATTCCTAAATATTTGATTCTTTTAGTTGCTATTATAAATGTAAATGTTTTTCTGATTTCCTCCTCAGAGTTCTCATTCAATAGTGTGTAGAAATGCTATTGTTTTTTTACATATTAATCTTTTATCTAGCCAATTTACTGAACTCGTCTATTAGTTCTAGTAGCTTTGTGGTGGATTTTTCAAGACTTTCCAGATCTAGGATTATATTATCAGTTAATAGTGAAACTTTTACTTCTTCCTTCCCTATTTGGGTGCATTTTATTTCTTTAGCTAGCCTAATTGCTCTAGCTAGAATTTCTAGAACAATATTGAATAACAATGGTGACAGTAGGCATCCTTGTCTTGTTCCTGACCTCAGTGGGAAAGTTTTCAGTCTATTAACCTTGAGAACAATTCCAGTTGTAGGCTTTTCATATATGCACTTTACTATATTGAGAAAGCTTCCTACTATTCTTACTTTAGGAGTGTTTTTTATCAAGAAAATATTCAGTATTTTGTCACATGCTTTTCCCCTCATCAACTGAGAGGATCATGTGGTTTTTCTTCTTCAATTTATTAAGTAGTTGATTACACTGATTGATTTTCCTATGTTGAACCACCCTTGCATACCTGGGATGAAGTCCACTTGATCATGCTGTGTAATTCTTTTAATGTGCTTTTGGATGTGGTTTGCAAGTATTTTTTGTTGTGTGTCTTATATATATATATATATAGCTGCTTTAGATTAAATGCATGTTAAATTGAAAATAAAGGGGATTCACATATATCCCCACCCCCTTCCACATTTCCCCCCATTAAAATAGCTTTCTTTTTTATTTTTTTTATTTTTATTTATTTTTTTTTTTCAGAGTACCCAGCACCGGCTCAGCCCGGCCCGTGATGCGCGCACAGCTCCACCCCCGCCCCGCCCCCGCCGCAGACGGGCGGCTCTGCCGACCAATGGCGAGCGCCCCTGGGGCCGCCGCGTCGACTACGGTACAGAGCCCCGCCCCTCGACCCTGCCCCTTCCCCTCCCTGCCCCGCCCTCTCCCTGCCCCGCCCCGGACGGGCGACTCTGTAGACCAATGGCGAGCGCCCCTGGGGCCGCCGCTTCGACTACAGTGCGGGAGGGGCTCCGCCCACCCGGCCTGCGCGCGCATCTCCGCCCCGCCCCGGCTGGGCCCCCCCGGCCAATGGCGAGGGCCGTCAGCCACGCCGGCCGCTGATTGGCGGCGCCGGGGTTCCGGGCGTGGGGGGGCGGTACGCGGCGGCGCGGGAGGTTCGAGCGGGAGGCGGGAGGCGCGCGCCGCGGGCATGGAGGGCGCGGGGCAGGCGCCGGGCTGCGTCGAGGACGACTTCCCCAGCCAGTTCGCGGACGAGCTCGAGGTGCTGGCCGAGCTGGAAGGTGGGCGCGGCCCCGGCAGGCGGGAGGGCTTCTCGGAGGAGGCGAGGCCCGGCGGGCCGGGGGCTCCCGCGCCGCTGCCCCGGGCGCCCGCTGAGACCGCGCCGTCCCATAGGGGCGTCGGCCCCGCCGCCCTGCAGGGCCCCGTTGGAGGAGGCCATCGCCGGGGAGGACGCCGCCGGCCTGCGCTCTCCAGCCGCGCCCCCGCGCGGTGCCAGGAAGAGGCCGCGGGACGCGGCCGACCGCGAGGGCGGACCCTCGCCCCCCAGTATGTGCGGGCTGGGCGCGGGGCCGCGGCGTGGGGTGGGAGGCTGGGGCCTCTGTTTCCTCCGCCTGTCTCCACAGCCCCCAAGGCCAGACGGCCCAGGCTGGAGGTGGCCAAGAGACTCAAAATATCTTTCTTTAGTGTGGTTCATTTTTTACAATTTATGCATATATATTGAATCATTGCAACTAATCATGACCTATATTTTACATTATGTTTTATAGTTTGCATGGCACAATTTTATAGGTTTTGACAGGATTTATAATTGCTTGTATCAATCTTGGCATCTGGTAGTGGGCTTTTCAACTTTGAGAGGTTGTTGATGACTGTTTTTATCTCTTCCCTTGTGATAGATTAGTTGAGGTTTTCTATTTCTTATTGGGTCAGTTTAGGTAGTTCTTGTGTTCCTAGGAATTTGTCCATCTGGTCTATATTGTCTACTTTTTGCCATACAGTTGTTCAAAGTATCCTCTTATGATCTTTCTTATTTCTGTGGGGTCAGTGGTATTGTCCTCCTTCTCATTTCTGATTTCATTTACCTGCATCTTCTCTCTTATTTTCTTTGTCCATCTAGTTAAGGACTGGTAGATTTTGTTGATCTTCTCCAAGAACCAATGTTTGGTTTTGTTTATTCTTTCCTTTGTTTGTTTGTTTGTTTGTTTGTTGTTCTTGATTTCATTTATTTCTGTTCTGATCATTACTATTTCTTTCCTTCAGCTTGTTTTGGGATCAGTTTGCTGTTATATTTCTAGCTCCTCTAGGTCTCCAGTTTGTTCTTCAATTTTAGCTCTTTCTTCTTTTCTTAATATTAGCATTGGGAGCTATAAATTTCCCTCTAAGCACTGCTTTTGCAGTGTTCTATATGTTTTTTTTTTTTTTTTTTAAGTACCAGGGCAAGGGATTGAACCCAGGACCTCTTATGGGGAAGCTGGCAATCCACCACTGAGCCACATCGGTTTCACTGAGTTGATTTTTTTTGTTTGTTTTCCTTGTTGGTTTTTTGTTTGTTTGTTTTGTTTTCAGGAAGCACTGGGAACTAAACCCAGGACCTCCCATATGGGAGGTTGAAACTTAACTGCTTGAGCCACATACACTTCCTCTCATATGATTTGATATGTTGTGTTCTCATTTTCATTCATCTCAAGATATTTACTTAATTCTCTTGCAATTTCTTCTTTGGCCCACTGATTATTTAATAGTGTATTGTTTAATCTCCATATATTTATATATTCTCCCTTTTTCCCATACATCATTGATTTCCGGCTTCATTCAGTTATGATGAGAGAAAGTGTTTTGCATAATTTCTGTAATTTTAAATTTATTGAGACCTGTCTTTTGACACAACCTAGGGTCTATCTTGGAGAAAGATCCATAAGCATTTAAAAAGAATGTATATCCTGCTCTTTTGGGATGCAGTGATCTACAGATATCTGTTAGGTCTAATTCTTTAATCATATTATTCAATTTCTCTGTTTATTTATGCTGTGCCCAGATGTACTGTCTGATACTGAGAATGGCGTATTGAAATATCTAACTATTATTGTAGGGACATCTATTTCTGCATACAGTTTTGCCAGTTTTTGCATTATGGATCTTGGGACACCCAAGTTAGGTGGATATTTATTATTCTTATGCATTCTTGTTGTATTGTCCCTTTTATTAATATATAATGGTATTCTTCATCTAATAACACTTTTGCACTGAAAATCTATTTTTTTCAATGAAAAAAATATATCACTATCCCAGCTCTTTTTTGGATATTATTTGTATGGAATATCTTTTTTCCAACTTTTCATTTTCAACCTGGTTGTGTCCTTGCATCTGAGGTCAGTATCTTGTAGAGAGCATATAGATGGCTCATATTTTTTATCCAATATATCAATCCATGTCTTTGATTTGGGTGTTCAAGCATTCTATGTTATTGCTGTGAAGGCATTACTTATTTTATTCATTTTGTCCTTTGGCTTTTATTGTCATATCTTACTATGGTCTATCTTGTACCCTTTAATTTACCCTTCCTAATAATCTTCATTTTTGCACTCTTCTCCCAGTCTCTCACCCTTGTATTTTTCCTTTCTGGCTACAGCTCTCTCTTCAGTATCACTTTTAATTATGGTCTGTCGGAAACATTTTCCCTCAGGTTTTGTTTTTCTATGAAGAATTTAATCTCACCCTCAATTTTGAAGGACAATTTTACTGGATACAGAATTCTTGACTGACAGTTTTACTTTCAGTACCATAAACACATCATACCACTTTCTTCTCACCTCCATGGTTTCTGATGAGAGGTCAGCACTTAATCTTATTGAGGTTCCCTTGTATGTGATGCTTGGCTTTTCAGTTTCTGCTTTCAGAATCTATCCTTTATTCTGATATTTGTCATTCTAAATAGCAGCTGTACCAGTGTGGGTCTATTCTGATTTATTCTGTTTCATGTGTTTTCCTTCTTGCATATTGATATTTATGTCTTCCATAAGTGTAGGGATGATTTCAGTCATTATTCTCTCAAATATTCTTTCTGACACTTTTCCGTTCTCCTCTTTTTCTGGGAAACCAATTACATATAGGTTTGTGCATTTCTTATTGTCATTCAATTCCTTGAGACCGTGTTCCATTTTATCCATTCTTTTCTCTTTCTGTTCTTCTGTTTTTTCAAGTTCAGGTGTTCTGTCTCCAATATCATCTATCTTTGATCAAATTTGCTATTATGTGTCTCTAATGTATTTTTTTTTTAATTTTTTATTTATTTTTATTGTGGGTAAAAATCAAAATTCTCACAATACATACAAACATTTGCAAAATGATATATAAATATATATGCATATATGTGTATTTGCTTACAAAAATGTTATTTTTATATATATATATATACACACATATATTTTAAGAGGTGCTTAGATTACCCAAAATATTACACGGAACCCACTGGGATTCCCATGTTGGCCACCTCCCAAACCTCCCACCGCATCCCACACAAACATCTCCCACAAGTGTGGCCCACCACCCTCAATGAACTTACACATCCTGGAGCCTTGTCACCAACCATAGACCACAGTTCACACCGTAGACCACACTCTCTCGGACTCAGTTCTGAGTGGTGTGTGCTGATTTAAAATGACCTATATCCGTTGCCACAAAGGTACTCAGGACAACCTCTAACTCCCAAAGAAGCCCCTGTATTTCAACTGCTCATTCCCTCCCTACCCCAAAATTGTCAAGTGCCCACTGGCTCTACCTCATTATTATAATTTCTTGCATTGCTAGAATCACCATATGTGAAAAAGAGAATACTATCAAGTCCACTCTAGTCCATAGTTCTTCCCCCAATCCTGAGGGGACTGGGATGGTGATGTCCACTCCAACTCCAAGTGAGAGAGGGCTTATATCCCATGGATATGGTGGGTGTGATGATCCTGCCTGCAGATGCAGGCCCTCTCCATTCCCTGGGATGGCCATTGCCCATCGTTGTCTCCTCACCAGGTGACTTGGATGAGTCCATTGAGCTGTAGGGTAGGAGTTGCAGCTCTACCGAGATTTCATGCACACCTGGCACATAGGTAGGCTGGAGGCTCCAGTCTCTGGAAGTATACCTAAAAACTCCAGCATCACATATAGGTTTAAATAGAAGGGACTGGTGAATCATGTGCAGGGAGGACTTATTTGAGTCCAATTCTGTCACTCTCAGGAGCACAGATTCCAAAATAGAGCCCACTGATAAGGCATCAGTCTCTGGGGCTTTCCCCCCTTATATAGGACCTGGGTGTCTCCAGAGCTCTCAGGAACCCCTCTGTGTGGGGTGATAGGCATTTAGATGTTCTATGAGCTCCTACTGAGGTGTGCGTAAGAGTTACCTCTGGGATGACCTCCCGACTCTCTTTGAAGTCTCTTAGCCACTTGAACTCATTTGTCTTTACCATTTCCCCCTTTTATTCGAGGTCTTTTTCCAGTTGTGTTGCCAGTTGGCACTTGGTATTAATCCCTCGTTGCCAGGGAGGCTCATCCCCGGGAGTCATGTCCCACGTTGGGGGGAAGGTAATACAATCATATGCTGAGTTTGGCTTAGAGAGAGGCCACATTTGAGCAAGAAGAAGGCTCTCAGGTGGCAACCCTTAGGCACCCCACAACTGCAGGCTAAGTCTCATTTATTTTTAATCTTTTCCATTGTGTCTTTCATTCCCATAAGCTCTGTTACTTTATTTTGCAGGCTTCCAAATTAGTCTTTATGCTCAGCCAATATCTTCTTAATATCCTTTATCTTTTTAGTCATATTTTATTTAAATCTTTGAACTCATTTAGGAATTTTTTTGTGATTATAATAGATTAGTTATGTTAAACACTGCTTCTCAACAGAATATTTGTTTGTTCCTTTACCTGGGCCATCTCTTCCTGTTTCTTTTATGGCTTGTAAATTTTTATTATATCTAGGCATCTCAGTATGTTGGTGAATTTAATTTAACTGTCAGCTTCTCTCTTGCCTTGCTTTTTCCATAGCTCTTCTTTACTTTTGGTTCATCTTATTTTAAGTCTTTAAAATTATGGTGCTTAAGTTATCCAAATTGGACCTGGTATAGACTAATGGGGTGCAGATTTATTCCTGTGGACTTCAGGTTAAGAGAGACATAAAATAAGATTTTACCCTTCTGTTTTCTAACTGGGCAGCAGATGGTACTTGTAGCCATTGAGCAATTTGATGTAATTATGAATTCCAGAATAAGAACTGCATCATGCTTGTAAACTGATCTGTTAATCTGGGCATGATTAAGTTATGATTAGGCCATTGACTGGGCCACATCAGTAGGGCATTAAGCTCCACCGCTTGGTGGGTGGGGAAAGAAAATGTAAAAGGCATCACAAAGAACAGAGCTGCAGCAGTTTTTGAGAAGCAGTTTTGATGTTGGAGAGAAGGCCCCAGGATAAGAGAAGTGAGCCGTTTGCCTGATAGTCTGCAGCTGACCTTGTGGAGGAACCAGAAGAGCTAAGGCCAGAGAGAAACAGCCCAGGGAAGAGAGGAACCCAAGAAGCCTGAACCCTGGCAAAGGTTGGCAGCTGTCTTGCTCCAACATGTGGCAATGGACTTTGGTGAGAGAAGAGACTTAAAGCTTTTTGACCTGGTATCTGTGGACTTCTACCACAAATAAATACCCTTTATAAAGACCAACCCATTTTTGGTATCTTACATTAGCACTCCTTTGACTAACTAATACAAGGAGGTTTTTCTTTCAGCCTGAGATTGTTGGTGAATTTGGCCAGCAGAGGCAGATTCAAAGTGGGCTCCACTGGCCAAATTCACTAAGGAGAAACCACTGTCCACTCTCCAATGTACCCACCCTTTTCTTGAACAGGAAGACATCTGTTCTCTCAGTCAGCTGCATGGAGTCAAAAGTTTTATACAGGCTTAACATCTTGAGGGTAAGAGATGGAGCCCTTCTTGGCTGCCATGTGTTTTGCTCACCTCAGGTCTGTTGTTTCAAGTTCTTTATCTTTCTGTCCCTCACACTCCTGGAAGTTGTACAGCATTTTTCTGGCTAGCAGACCCCCAAAGAAGGTTCCTTGGAGAGGTTTTGGCCATTTTTTATACTGTTTTGTGAGAGAATTGAGCCCTGCCTGCCTACTCAAATGCCATCTTCCCAGAACTCACTTATCTTCCTTGACTCATTTCTTTCTGAAAACCAATATATACAAGTGAAATAGCTAGGATTTTTAAATTTGAACAATTTTATATGCACCCTGTAGAATCCATCCAAAGTGTGCAATCAATGGCTCTCAGTATAATGACAGAAATGTGCATTCATTACCATAATTAATTTTAAAATATATTTATTGCTACACAGATAAAATCCCATGCCCTTTAAGGCCCCTGTTATTGCCCCTAACCATTTATATAGTTCTTTTGTTACAAATGATGAAAAAATATTTTAATATTACTGTTAACTATACCCATAGGTTTCATTAGATGTAATGCCTTCTAAACAAAATATCTGCCTTTCTTCTGAATTTCATCATAAATACTAAGAGTAAGGAGAAGGAACAGTCTCTGTATATTCTCCATCATCCATTTACCTCCCTTATCTTCAAAATTTTCTTCAGTCTTCATGATCAAAAAATAATGGGCACAAAAGCTTCAATTCCTGCCACAAGTGCCTCTGGGAATGAAGAGTTCTAATTGAGGGTGGCCAGGTATTCTACACAAACCTGCCTGCCCTTTCAAATTCTCCAAATTATCTGGAAAGGAACCTTAATGGTAGCAATTTAATATATTTATTTGAAGGGATCTTCAATAACAATGCAATCATCAGTGTTACTTTCAAATACCTGAAGGGTTGCACAATATAAGTAGTAGAAAACTTTCTGAGGGAATTCCACCTGAGATGGCTTCCTTACCTGTTTTCTCATTGTTTTTGCCCACTGCTTGTGCTCGTTGTCTGCCCATTGTTTTTGCTCATTTTCTGCTCATTGTCTCTTTGTTTTTTCTATAGGAAGCACCGGGAAATGAACTCGGCACCTCCCATGTGGGAGTTGGAAGCTCAATTGCTTGATACACATCCACTCTCTGCTCATTTGTTTTTCCTCATTGTCTGCCAATTGTTTTTCTCATTTTCTTGCTTGCTGTTTTTGCTCATTGTCCACCCATTGTTTTGCTCATTGTCTTGCTTGCAGTTTTTGCTCATTGTCTACTCATTGTTTTTGCTTGATATCTGCTCATCGTCTGCTCTTTGCTTTTCTTTTTTAGGAGACACAAGGAACAGAACACAGGACTTCCCATGTGGGAGGAGGGTGCTCAAATTCTTGAGCCACATCCACTCCCTTAGAGATTTTTGAGGAGCAAATATTCTAAGTTTTGATGATATCCAATTTATCAGTTTTTCCTGTTGTGATTAGGGCTTTGTATTTTTCAGAAGTAACTTTCACTACTTCAGTAGAACAAAGCTGCTCTACTTTATTGTAGCCAAAAGAGAAATTATATAAGACAAATAAATATGAAGATATGCAATAAATATTAGTTTGCATTCACTGCAATACAGATAATGACATATTTAGAGGCATGAAACAACACCCATTTATTATCTGGACATCAGAAGACTTGAATGGTGGGGTCCAGTTCAGGTTCAGCATTTCAAATCCTAAAAGTAAGGGGTTGCCTGAGCTGTATTCCACTGTGGCTTTCAAGGTCCTCTTCCAGAATCCCTCTGAGTATTAGTAGAATTCATTTTCTTTTGGATATAAGACTGAGGCCCCAATTATATTTCTGGTTGCTGGTTGAGGCTGACTCTCAGATCCTAGGGACTCCAGTGAATTTATAACCATGTGAATCTTGCATAACTTGATGTCTTAGTGCTTCAAAGCCAAAAACAGATGCACTTATGCTTGCAAACTGCTCGTTCAGCAGGTGCCAAAGCTCTTTTAATGGCTCATCTAGGAAGTGAAGGCCACTCAATGTAATCTCCCTTTTGATTAACTAATAGCTACAAGTTTGAGATGATAATTCCATAAGCAGAGTCCCTTCATCTTTTCTATACAATTTAATCCAAACATGAAAGTGCAATCCATCATATCTACTATCAAACTCATACCCAAGGGAAGGGTGCATACAACAAGGGGCAGGAATTTTGAGGCCTTTTCAGTATTTTGTCTATGAAACCATGTTATTTGAAAGTTTCAGTACTATTAAAATCAATTATTTCTGAATTTATCCAAAAGTGTAGTAAAATTCAAATAAAAACTCTTGCAGCTTTTCTTTAGTAGATATTGGTAAAACATTTCTAATATTTATAAGAAGTAAGTAAAACTAAAATACGAACAAAACAGTTTTTGAAAAAAGAGAAAGTTAGTATTCTCACACTACTTGATTTCAATTTATTCATCATTTTTAATGATGGCCTCATGTTCCATTGTGTGACTGTCCCAAAATTATTTTAACCTTCTCTCCTTGAATATTGGCTGATTTCCTGAGGACAGATATCCTCCCAGTGAGAGGAGTGTGAGTCTTTGATGGTGGCCATAGGACTCATTCCGAGAGAAAAATTAGGACATTGGTTAAAATACTACATATGTTTATTCCTGGCACACATAAGTTTGGAGCAACCCCAGTATTCAATCAAACCTTCTGTGTGAGCTCAGACCAGCACTATCCTTCTGCTAAGCCCTGGACTCTGGTGTACTGCAGTCATAGAGCTCAGACCTCACTGAGGACAGGCTCATGGCACCTCACATGAGCTTGCAGGAAGCCCAGAGGTCCTCCTTGCCCATTTGGGAATGTTTGGGGAGAATCTTGCATCCCTGTGGCAGATGAGGTCTCTGATACACCCAAAGACATGCGAGCACTCCTTGGCTTCCTTCCAGGATGTCGGAACAGCTGGGTTGGTTCCACTGTCTATTAGTGAGCAGACCACACACACACACTCTTCCTGAGACTGCAGACCCAGGCTGACTACTGCAGAGGTGAACAGGGATGGTACTGTCTCCTCAATGGCTGTGGCCCCTTCTCCTTGACTGGTACCCCCTCCCCCTGGTGAATGCCTGCTGCAGCTCACAGGTGTCTATGATCAAGGGACAGCACAGGCACCAGTCATCACCCTTTCCCTATTACCTAGTTGCTTTTGACACATTTTTGCTAACTGTTCATTTCGTTAAAGCAACCGAGTTGGCCAAAATGAAGAATAATAATGGAAGGGAAATTTGGTATAAAGTTGGGGATATGCATTACATTGTGGCTTAACTCTTAACTTCTCATAAATGCTAAAGGAAGTTTCTCTACATCCATGCCCCCTTTGCTGTGTTCTTGCTCCAAAGACCCAGTGGGGGAGGAGTCCCCAAGGCTCCTAGTTAGGCAATGTGGGTGGCAGAGGCTTTTGTGTGGGGATTGCTGGTGTCTAGCAGAAGACTCCATGATCTGCCAACAGCTCAACTGTGGCACTGCCCTGGGGTTCCCACCTTCCTGCTGAGTTCCCAGAAGATGTAGTTCTCCTGGATGCAAGAGCTCACCTGACAGGCCAGGGTGGCCTTGCTGTGGAATGCTTCATGGGGATTTGGGGACCACTGAGCAGCTGTGCTTGTAGATGTGTGGCAGTGACAACTGGTCCTAGTGGGTTTGTCAGGGACCCTGCTGCCCCTTCCTTGACAGGGCCCATGTTCTTTTTAATGAACTAAAGAGTTTTATTGACATCACAGGACATTCAAGAACAATTTTAAGCATATTACAGATGAAAGAGAATGACATATTTATAGTTTTATGCAGTATTTTTTGGAAAAAAGTAATACAAATAAATTTTATTAAGTAACTTGAAGCAGCTTTTGGAAAAAAGATCACCTATTCAAAGATTAAATAGGTAGCCCCCTGGAGCAGGAGGGAGGGCTTAGGCCCAGTGGTCAAGGTTGGATCCAGTCAACAAGAGCTAATGAATCCTAGTGACTCCTTCTTGAGGTGTGAATTGTACAAGGAGGAGACAAATGTTTTGTGAAACAGCTGTGGTGAGGCCCAGCTTCTCAGTGGTCTAGAGCTCATGTCAGAGAGGTCCTGGGTGACAAATGACAGTAGGCTGTCACCTGCTGGGTGGCAGATTCCTGCATCTTCTCTTGCAGGCTCAATAGGAACTTTGTGGGACTCCCATTGCACACTAAGGTGGCATGTTCAGGTAGTGACACCGCAGCCTGATGTATTTTCAAGGTCTTAATTTTTTTGAGATTGGGGTTAATGTCACTGTGCCATTGCCATGGGCTTGAATGGAAATCTCCCCAGTAAGTAGTGGTTGAGGCAATTTCTATGGATATTCACAATGCATGGTTCTTGACAGTCTGTGTCACTATGCCCTGTGCTGCAGAATTTGTAAAGCCCCCTTTCTGCCTTAGAGGCTCCTACCAGCCTGACCCCTCACCATTATGGTCCCTCCTTCTGGGGAGAAGGAGCTGGTGGCCCTCCAAGAAGAGGGCTTCAGGGTTAAAGGATGATCCAGGCCATTAAAGGCCACAGAGCTGAGGTTGGGACTGCCCTCATCTATCCTGGAAGATGCATTTGAGGTGATGCATGTTTCCAGGAGGTGAGTGGGGTCTGAGGTGGGAGCTGACTGTCCTCAGATGAGTGTTTCTGTTGGATCTGAAGTATCCAGACCTGTGTGGGAGCCAGGACCCAAGAGAGATGTCAAGGCCTCCTTGTCCTGCAGACCCCCATGTGCCTGGCCTTGGAACCACTGGGCTGTACCAAGCTAGGTGGCAAATGATTGTCCTGCACCCTGTATCCCTGTGGGACTCAAGGGCAGGGCTCAGGTCAAGCTGTTTCACCCTCAGGCCTGCACAGAGCCTGCCCTGGCCCCAGAGGGTTCCTAAGAAGTTTGCCCCTGGGGGCTGAAGAGTGCAACCTTCTGTCCCAGAGTACACAGAGGCCCAGCTGGTGGGTGGGGAGTGCCCTTGCACAGGGCACCTGGAGGGGAGGCAAGGCACTGTTTGTGATGCTCACCTGGAGCTGGCCATAACCCAAATCATCTGCTGGGAGCTGCAGAGCAGGTGGCTGTCTCCATGCCAGGGAGTTGCTCACTTAGGCTGAAGTTCTAGGCTCATGTGGATGGAGGCCTCTCAGTGTGTGGGCAATAAGTCCATGCTGTTTGACTGCCCACACGGCCTGGGTGTACTTGTTGGGGTCTCCAGGCACAGGAGTACCTGTGGTTTGCTCTGCTCTATGAGGATGGTGGACAGTCAGGCAGGGGGACCTCACCATCTCATGTCCACAACCATCATTGTCCATCTTTGAACCAGGAGTAGATGCTCCCTTGGCTCCATGCTGCCTTGTGCACAGTAGGGATATTCTGAGTGGAAGACCTGTCCCTCCTCCTGCTGCTTTCTTTCTCCCCACTTTTTGGCCTTGCTGGGCCTAGTTCCCCAGAGCTGAAGGCATGAGGCCCAACTCCTGCTGTGCTGGCTAGTGCTATGGAGTTGTTTAATGTCCAGCCTGGGCATGTGTGGCTTGTCTAATGATGAGAACCAGACCCTCAGTGACCTGCCAGATCAGGGCCTCTGAGAGCGGAGGACCTGCAGGCACAATGTGCAGAGATCATTACACACTCAGGCTTCTCAACTTTGTATTCTTTTGTGCCCCCCACCGCTCTCAGGGTTTGGGCTTTATACCTGGGCTCCCACTAAGGATCTATTTCAGATCTGCAGATGGGGGAGTGACTCTGATCCCCCTCTTATCTCCAAGTGCCAGCTGCTTAAAGGCAGCAGTGGTTGTGCAGTGAACATGGAGCTCCAGGTACAAGGGCCCTCTGTACTCTTCTGTGCTGCCCACTGGGACCTGGCAAACACCACCATATTCAGTTGGTGGTGGTCTAAGCCAAGGAAAGCCATTTTCGGGGAGGCAATGGTCCCATCTGGTCCAATGTGTTTTACTGATGGGGATGGACCACAATTTGTGGAGCTGCCCAGCAAGTACCCTGGGGTCCCCCATCTGTATCCCAGGAAACACATCCACTGCCATTTGCTCAGTTGGTTGCAGGGCAGGGACTGTGGTGGAGGGGAGGGTTTTGGGTGGATCCTGGAACTTTGGGGTGGTTAATGGGGAGGCCACAGGAAGTCATTCAGGTGTGGATAGAGGGTGGGTCACACATGAATGAAAGATAGATTGAGATGGATAGTAGCTCAATGTTGGGAGTGAAAGGTAGGTGGGGGGGCTAGAGGAGGTGGAGGGGGCAGAATAAGGAGTGTGGCTTTAGGGTAGACTCATGACAGGGCTGTGCTGAACGCTGATTTCCCTACACATGCACACTGGGTCTTTTACCAGGAAGAATGCTGATATATGGATTTCCATTTGTTTTTGTCCTGCTTCTGTATTTCAGTTCTTTTTATTCCCAATTGAGTAATCTTTGTCACCTTGACAAAAATCAGTTAGCCATATCCTCTGAAAATTTTCTCCATTTCCCTTGCCACCACCAAAATCTTCTTGCGACAGATATTAATGTAACCTCTTGCCTACTTTCCCATATGAGCTTCTTAATGTATCTGTTATACATCTTATGTGGCACTTTTAAAAATCATGATGCTTTTTAAGAAAATGCTTTTTTGCCTCTATTTTCAATTAATAACGATAGTGATAATTTTATCTTGCTGATTTCTGCTTCACATACAATAGTTGTAGAATAAATGCCAGTTGAATAAATGACTAAATGAATGAAGATAATAGAATTAATATCCAGTATTTAGAGAAGAGTCATCATATATCCTTTTATTAAATTAAATTTTTCCTATATCTCTTTCACCATTAATCTAAGGTCAAATATTTCATTTAATATATTTTATTCCATAATTAGGTGATGTGTTTGAATATCTGTGTCTTCATTTAAAAAGCATTATACTTGATCAACAGTTATATACCAATAACTGTGCAAATTAAGAAAATAAATTAATGAATCACACAGAAAAATCGGTTAGCCATAAATGTGAGGGTTCATTTTTGAGCTCTCAGTTCTATTTCATTGATCTGTGTGTCTGTCCCTTTTCAGTACCAAGTAGTTTGTTTTTCTTGTCATCTTTATTCAAGTAATTCACAGCAGTTATATTACAGTTTACAGAGATGTTCAAAGTTCCAGAATTCAAAAATTAAATAATTTATTTCAAACTAATGTAAATTGAAGTCAAATGCAAAACATCAGGTTAATACAATTCTAAATTAAACTACAAATCCAAAGAGATCATAGTTGATGAAGTCTATTTAATCTACAAAGTAAACACACGAGTGAAACCAAAATGCTAAAGAACCAAATGTACAAAGTACAAAAGATGCAGGTACCAACCCAAATTCAAGGTTACAATGTGATTACAAATAATAATTATAATAATAATGGCATTCATCTACGGGACCTGACACTGATGATACCTACTGAATAGCACCATAGCTGAACCAACTTAATAAAAAATGGGAAGATAAAAAATTACCACCCCATTCCCTAAAAACAAAATCCAGTAAACCTACAAATACATTGGTATATGAGAAAAATTAAGTCATGAAAGGATGTAAAACAAACAAACAAAAAAATCACAGGTGAGATTCAAGTTCAAAAACAATTAACTCCAAAGCCATCAGTTTCAACTCTAGTACTATTCCATCATCTTGAAAAGAGCTCCCATGGCCCCCACAGCCGAGCATTAACTATTTTTGGGCTGTGCTGTGATACATATTTGATCTGAGTGCAAGGTTTTACACAGGAGCTTATCATTTATAATGCTCACAATAGGAAATAAGAACAGAGGTCAATTTTGTACATATTTTTTGCCAATGCTATACAGCAAAAATTTAGAACTTAGAGAAAGGTAAACAAAATTGAGTCCACTTGCATAATTTCAAAAGCTGCTTTAAATTATAGAACAACCAGATAACTGTAAAATAAGCAAATCTGTTGTAATGTGTTCTTTTTGCAGGGAATGGGGCCAGAGGAGCTGATACAATATCAGCTCATTTTTCTCCCCTTGGCATTAGATTGGCTTTCTCTTTAGACCTAAACTGTTCAAAGTGGCAGTTCCTATGATACTGAGGTTGCCTCCTATTTCTCCATCTACCTTAGGTTAAAATAAAAAGACTTGATCTTACGGAAGCATTTTAATGCTGAACATGAATTAATTTCCTTTGTCAAACTCACCGATGGCTAAAATCTTAATTAACTTGTACAAATTAGTAACCTACTAAGAACATGTGCATTTTTTTTTTCCTTTCACAAGTGCTGCTGTTATTTGAACAGAATGCTTCTGAATTAGAGTAACTGGAATAAATATTTAAAAAATAATAATAATGCAGCAAGAGCTTGAGACTTGCAAAAAACCCTTTTATCAGAAACTTGCTACAAAAAAATCTGCTACATCTTATTTCATCAAAACTTTAAATTCTATAACAATTTTCATCAAAATAAAAAATGCTAATGTTTTAGACAGTAAAATATTTTGAACTGGTATGATGGTAATAAATACTAAAGAAAGCATGAAAATCCACCCAATAATCAAATTGGAGGTTTCAAATAACCTCCCTTTTAAAATGGTTCACCATTAATTGCACTTGGCCACCTTAAAAATACAGTGTGTCTACATGGGTAACATCTTGAATTATATGACTAACTGAATACTATGAAAACTTCATAGACTAGGTATAAAGAAAACAAGTGGCATTTGAAAAAAAAATCCAGCTAGAATTAGAAGGTGTAAAATGTTAATGCAAATGCAAAGCAGCATTTAGGATTACTGCAGGAAAAAAGCATGCTTCTACACCACGTAGTTTTTATTATGGTGTTTTGTGATAACTTTTAAAATAGGGAATTATGAGTCCTCCAACTTCATTTTTCTTTTTCAAGGTACTTTAGCTCTATAAGACCCCTTATCCTTTCATTTAAATGTGATGACAATATTTTCTATTTCTTCAAACAAGGTCGTTGGGATTTTGCTAGGGATTGCGTTGAATCTATAAAATGTTTTAGATAGAATCAGATATCTTAATGATATTTAGTCTCCCAATATATGAACATGGAATGTTCTTTCATTAATTTAGGGTTTCTTTATTTTCCTCTAGCCATGTTTTGTAGTTTTCTGTTTACAAGTCCTTTATATCCTTGGTTAGATTTATTCCTAGATATTTGATTCTTTTATTTGAAATTGTGAATGGGTTTTTTTTTGTCCAGATTTATTCTTTCAATTGATCATTGTTTGTGTTTAGAAATACTACTGATTTTTTGGGTGTTGGTTTTGAACCCCACCATTTTGCTGAATTAATTTATTAGTTCTAAGATTTGTTTTGTGGATTAATGTAAAACCATCAATTTCTCCCTTCCAAATAACTTAATGTATTTTGGGGCCTTGGTTTTATGTGCATATGTATTTATAACTGTTACATTCTCTTATTTAATTGTCCCCTTTATCAGTATCCAATGACCATCTTTGCCACTCATAACTGTTTTTCACTTAAAGACTATTTTATCTCATGTTAGTATAGCCACCCCTGCTCTTTTTGGTTAATGCATGCATGGTATAATTTTTCCATCCTTTCACAGTCAACCTAATTGTATATTTGAATTCACCCAACACAGAGGGGCCCCTGAGGGTTCTGGAGAACCCAGGTCCTATATAAGGAGGAATAGCTCCAGAGATTTATGCCTTATCAGTGGGCTCCACTTTGGAATCTGTGCTCCTGAGAGTGACAGAGTTGGACTCAAATAAGTCTTCCCTGCACATGGTCCATCAGTCCCTTCTATTCAAACCTATAAGTGATGCTGGAGTTTGTAGGTGTACTTCCAGAGACTGGAGTCTCTGGCCTACCTATGTGCCAGCTGTGCCTGGAATCTCGGTGGAGCTGCAACTCCTACTCTACAGCTCAATGGACTCACCCAAGTCACCTGGTAAGGAGACGATGATGGAAAACGGCCATCCCAGGGAATGGAGAAAGACTGCAGCTGCAGGCAGGATAATCCTATCCACCATATCCATGGGCTATAAGCCCCCTCTCACTTGGAGGTGAAGTGGACATCACCATCCCAAACTCCTCAGGATTGGGGGAAGGGCTATGGACTACAGTGGACTTAATGATATTCTGCTGTAGAATTATCCTGAGTGACATTACAATGGCAGATATAGGCCATTTTACATCAGGATATAACATGCAGATCTGTGTGGGAGAAAGTATGGTCTACAATGTGAACTATGGTCCATGCTAGTGGCAAAGCCCTAGGATGTGTATATCCATTGCAGGTGATGAGCAATGAAAGATGTTTATGTGGGATGTTATGGGAGGTGTGGGAGGTAGGGAACATGGGAATCCCTGTAATTTTTGTGTAACACTTATGTAATCTAAGCATCTTTTAAATATAATAAATAAATAGAGTCTTTTGCAGACAGCATATAGATGGTTCATTTTTCCTGTCCATTCAGCCAATCTCTGCCTTTTGTCTGGAAATTTAATCCACTTATATTTAAAGCCAATATTCATAATACAGGACTTTATTCTGCCAGTTTTCTATTTAGCCTTTGTAAGACCTATACATTTTTCATCCCTCATTTTCATTAATGCAAACTTTTATATTTATTGGCTTTTTTGTGCATGTTGCAACATATTGACTGCCTTCTCATTTCTATCTGGGTATATTTTCATCTATTTTCCTGTGGTTACTGTAAGGTTAAAATGTAACAATGTAATTATATGACAATTATATTTAGTTTTATACCAATATAATTTCAATAGCATGCATGTACCCTGTACCCCTCTGACCCCGCACCACATTTTAAAAATTTGTTACCACTTATACCTTTGTATGTTGTATGTCCCCCAAAACATAGATTTATTAATGACCTTATACATTTGCATTTTAGCATCTGTGGGAAAGAAAAAGTGGCATCACATACCAAATCATATAGTACAATACTGGTGGCATTTATGATTACCAAACTTGCCATTATTTCTTTATGCTTCATTGAACGGTTATCTAGTGTGTTTTTATTTAAACTCCCTTTAGCAATTCTTGAGGGGTAAATCTACCAGTGATTAACATCCTCAGTGTTTGTTTATCTGAGAATGTATTATTCTCTCATATTTGAAAAGATTCTCACTGGATGTAAAATTCTTTGCTGGCAGTTGTTTTCTTTCAGCACTTTAATTATTTCAAACTACTGACTTTTTGTTTCCATGATTTCTGATGAGAACTCAGAATTTGGGACTCGTACATAAAATGTTGCTTTTTTCTTGCAGCTTTCAGAATTGTCTCTTTGTCCTTTGCATTCAATATTGTAATCAATATGTGATGGGGTGAATTTGTCTTCAGGTTTGTCCTATTTGGTATTCTATGAGCTCCTTGGATGTGCCTATTTATGTATTTTGATAAGTTTTGGAAGTTCTCTGTCATTATCAATTTGAATATTCTTTCTGGCCCTTTCTCTCTTTCTTCTCTTTCTGGGGCTCCCAAAGCATGTACTTTGCTTTGATTGATGGTGTTTCAGAGGTGTCTTAGGATATTTTCAATTTTAATAATTGTTTTCTTTTTCTCTTGGCTCCTCAGACTGACTCATATCAAGTGTCTTGTCTTCAAGTTATCAGATTTCTTTTTCTGCCAGCTCCAATATTCTCTTAAAAATCCCCTGGGAATTTTTCATTTAAGTTATTGTAGTCTTCAACTCCAGTAGTTCTGTTTGGTTCCTTTTTTAAAATTTCTATCACTTTACTTAGACTATCACATTGCTCATTCATTGTTTTCCTTGTATCCTTTAGTTTTTTCTATGTATTTTCCTTCATCTCCTTGAGTGCTGCTTTAGATAATTTTTTAAAGGCTTTATTCTGAACGACCATATTATTGACTTCTTCATTGGCACTTTCTGTATTCTTATCCTCTTCTATGGATGGCCCATCTTTTCCTATTGCTTTATTTGTCTTGTACTCTTTTATTGCACACCATACATTTTAATATTTAAAAATGTTAAATCTGGGATTTATTCCCTGAGATATCTGTTTTTGTTTTTTATTTTGTAACTGGCTGGTTATAAAGCAGAGATTTTCTTGAGCTTCAGCCCTTCTACAAGGAAGTGTGAGCCCATTGACTGAGACTTAAATACTATTTTACATATATGTTAAGTCATATGAGGGAGCCATTTACAAAACAAAAGTAAAATAATACAGGATTTTATATTTACTGATGTAGATACCATTACCAACATTCTTTATTTCTTCTTGTGTCTCTGAGTTATTGTCTATTGTCCTTTTACTTCAGTTTGAAAACCTACCTTTAGTATTTATTCTGGGGCAGGTTTTCTGGTAGTGAAATCTTTCAGCTTTTGATTATCTGTAAATCTCTTAATTTCTCTATTGTTTGAATATATTTTTATTAGAGAAGTTGTGAACTGAACAAAAAAACAATCATGCATATGTGTGAAATTCACATACAACACTCCTCCACCAGCACACTACACTGTTGTGTAACATTTGTTGCAGACTATGAGATAATATGATCAGACAATTACTACTATGGTCTATAGCATACATTTGGTATAGTTTTTCCATAACCCCCTCTAATTAATACAATACATCTTTGTCATTGATGCAAGAATATTACAATATTTCTGTTAACTATACTAGATTACATTAATTGTAGTTTTCTCTTGCTTCTCCACATTCTTACCAACTTGCAATATTGATGCACATTTGTTCTAGTTCATAGAAAATATTCTTCTATTTGAACTACTAACCACAATTCTCATCCACCTCTGTGTTCACTGTTATTCGGTCCTTAGATTATTTTCTAGGTTTCTTTCAATTGACATTTACATCTCTGGACTACCTTTTCAACCACAATACCATTTATAAACCACGCATTAGTTCCAGTCACTATATGTGTCAGCATCAACTCTATCCATTTCTAACTTTTACAGTCAAATTAATTAAAACTTCTACAAAAACTAAGCATCAGTACATTTCCTCAACCATCTTCGTATCTCCTAATAATTTATACTCTAGGTTTTAACTCCATGTGTTTATTTTTAGTACAATGATGCATTATTTGTCCTTTTCTGTCTGGCTTATTTCACTTAGCATAATATCTTCAAGATTCATCCATTTTATCATATGTGCCCCAGTTTCATTTCTTCTTAGAGCAGCATAGTATTCCATTGTATTTATGTATATACCAGATTTTATTTTTCCAATCATCAATTGATAGACAATTGGATTGTTTCTATCTTTTGTCAATTGTTAGTAACTCTGGATGAACATTGGTGTGCAAATGTCTGTTCACATCAAAGTTTTCAGTTCTTCTGGATATATTCCTAGTAGAGGAATTACTGTGTCATATGGCAGTTCTATAATCAGCTTCCTGAGGACCACTAAACTGTCTTCCACAGACGCTGCACCATATTACATTCCCACCCACAGTGAAGGAGTGTTCCTCTTTCTCCACATCCTCTCCAGCCCTTATTTTCTGTTTTTTTTTTTTTTTTTTTTTTTAATAATATCTGCTCTAGGCAGTGTCAGATGATAGCTCTTAGACATTTTGTTTGCATTTCCTTAATAGATAGTGATATTGAGCATTTTATTCATGTGTTTTTTGGTCATTTGCATTTCCTCTTTGGAGAAATGCCCATTTAAGCCTTTTGCCCATTGTTTGGTTGAATTGCTTCATCTTTTATTGTTGAGTTGTATGATCTCTTTATAAAGTATGGAAATTAAATGCTTATTGGATATATGGTTATCAAATGTTTTCTCCCATTGAGTGGGCTGCCTTTTCACTTTCTTGATGAAGTCCCATGAACCACAAAACTTGAAGGAGTTCTCATTTATCCTTTTTTTTTTTTTTCATTGCTTATGCTTTCAATGTAAGGTTTAAGAATGCACCACCTACCAGCAGGTCTTGAAGATATTTCCTTACATTTTCTTCCAGTAACTTTATGGTTCTAGCTTTTATATTTAGGTCTTTACCCATTTCAACTTAATTTTTGTATTAGGTGTGAGATAGGGGTTCTTTTTCTTCCTTAGGGATTTGGATATCCATTTCTCACAGCACCATTCTTTTAATAGATTCTGCTGACACTGTTGGGGGGAGGGGATTCAAAGCCTTTTCAAAAATCACTCGACCATAAATGTGAGAGTCTGTTTCTGAACCATCAATTCAGTTTCAATTGTCCATGTCTCTGTCTTTATGCCCATACCATGCTGTTTTTACCACTGTAGCTAGGTAATATGATTTAAAGTCCAGAAGTGAGAGCCCTCCTCTAACTTTATTCTTCCTTTTTAAGATGTTTCTGATTATTTGGCTTCCAAATAAATTTGATAGTTTTATTTTCCATTTCTTTAAAATATGCTGGTGGATTTTTTTCAGGATTGCATTGAATCTGTATATCAATTTGTCTAGAATTGACATCTTAACAATATTTATTCTCCTAATCCATGAGCACAGAATGTTCTTCCATTTTGTTAGGACTTTTAAATTTTCCTTTAGCAATACATTGTAGTTTTCTTAATTAAAATGCTTTACATACTTGGTTAAGTTGATTCCTAAATATTTGATAATTTAGCACTATTTTAAATGATTTGTTTTTCTAACTTCCTCCTCAGATTTCACACTACTAGTGTATGGAAACACTACTGATTTTTGTACTTAATCTTGTATCATGCCATCCTGCTGAAATCCTTTATTAGCCCTAGCAGTGATGTTGTAGATTTTTTGAGGCTTTCTAGGTATAGGAACATATCCATCTGTGAATAGCAAAAGTTTTACTTCTTCCTTTCTGATTTGAATGCATTTTATTTCTTTTCTTTCCATGATTCCTCTAGCTAGAACTTCTAGCAGTGTATTGAACAACACTGGTGACAGTGGGCATCGTTGTCTTGTTCCCAATTTCAGTGGGAAGATTTCAGTCTTTCACCATTGAGTACAATGTTAGCTGTATATGACTTTTACCATGTTGAGAAAGTTTCCTTCAATTCCTATCTTGTAGTATGTTTGTCAATAAAGGATATGGCATTTTGTCAAATGCCTTTTCTTCATCAGTCAATAGAAACAGGTGATTTGTCTTCTTTGATTTATTAATGTGGTGTTTTACACTGTTTGATTTTCTTGTGCTGAACCACACTTGAATGCCTGGTATAATATTCACTTGATTGTGATGAATAATTTTTAAAGTGTTGTTGGAATCGATTAACAAGTATTTTGTTGAGGATTTTGGCATACATATTCATTAAGGAAATGGTTCTATAATTTTCTTTTTTGTGATATCTTTATCTGGGTTTGGTATTAGTGTGACGTTGGCTTCATAGAAAGAGTTTGGTAGCATTCCTTCTTCTTTGATTTTTTGGAAGAGTTTGAGTAAGATCGGTATTGAATCTTCTTTGAATGCTTTGTAGAACTTACCTGTGAAAACATCTGGTCCTGGGTTTTTCTTATAGGTAAGTTGCTTGATGACTGTTTCAGTATCTTTACTTGTGATTTATGTGTGGAGATCTTCTATTTTTTTCTAGTGTCGGTATGTGTTTTTCACATGTTCATAGGAATTTTTCCATTTCATCTATATTGTCTAGTCTGTTGGTGTAGAATCACAAGTAAAGAACCAAGTTTTGGTTTTATTGATTTTATTATGTTTTTCTCAATTTCATTTGTTTCTGCTCTGGTCTATGTTATTCCTTTCCCTCTCCTTAATTTGGGAATAACTTGCTATTCTTTTTCTAGTTCCTCCACTGTATAGTTAGATAATTGATTTTAGCTCATTCTTCTTTTTGAATGTAAGCATTGAGGGCTATAAACTTCCCTCTCAGCACTGTCTTTACAGCATCCCATAGGTTTTGATATGTCATGATTTTGTTTTCATTCATCTCAATATATTTATTGATTTCTTTTGCAATTTCTTCTTTGAACCACTGATTATTTAAGACTATGTTGCTTAATCTCCATATATTTCTGAATTTTCCAATTTTCCACCTACTCTTTCCAATTATATTCCATTATGATTAGAGAAAATGCTTTGTATAATTTTGATCTTGTTAAATTTATTGAGATCTTCTTTGTGACACTATGATTGAGCCAAAGGGGTGCTGATGCAAAATACCAGAAATCTGTTGGTCTTTATCAAGAGTATATATTTAAGGTAAAAGCTTACAGTTAACAGGCCTTAAAGCATAAGTTTCTTCCTTCACCAAAGTCTGTTGCCATGTGCTGGAGAAAGACAGCTGCCGACATTTGCGCGGGTTCAGGTTTCTTGGGTTCCTCTCTTCATGGGCCTCTCTTTTTCCTCCACAAGGTCAACTGTAGACTGTGGGACTCTCTAGGCTCTGCCTTTCTAAACAAGGCCAGCTGTGAACTGTTAGGTGAATGGCTCATCTCTTTCTCCAGGTCTTCTCTCTTTCCTCATCAGAACTCCAACATCAAAACTGCTCCAACTCTGTCCTTTGCCATGTCTTTTTATCTTTCAGACCCTACCCACTAAGGAGTGGGGCTCAATGTCCTACTGATGTGGCCCAGTCAATGCCCTAATCATAACTTAGACAAGCCCAGATTAACAGACTAGTTTAAAAGAATAATCCAATATCTATTTTTGGAATTCATAACTGTATCAAACTGCCAAACTGCCACAAACACATTATATGGTCTATCCTAAGAAAGACCCATAAGTACTTGAGGAAATGTATATCCTGTTGTTTTTAGAGGTGGAATGCTCTTTATATGCCTTTAGGTTTATACCATTTATCATATTATTCAAGCTTTCTCTTTCTTTATTGATCCTCTGCCCAGATATTCTATCCAATACTGAGAATGCACTAAGGTGTATTGAAACCTCCAACTATTATTGGAGACATCTATTTCTCCCTTCAGTTTAGCCAGTATTTGCCTTATGTAGTTTGGGGCATCCTTAGTTGCATATACATTTACAATTATTATTGCTTCCTGGTGAATTGCCCCTTTTATTAATATATAATGTCCTTCTTTGTCTCTAATAACAGTTTTACTTTTAAAGTCTACTTCATCCAATTAAGTATTGCTTCTCCAGCTATATGCACTGAATATAATTTCTTGCCTTTCACTTTCAAACTATTGTTATCCTTAGGTATAAGGTGATTTTCTTGCAAACAACTTATAGATGTTACTATTTTCTTATTCATTCTACCAGACTGTGTCTTTTGACTGGGGAGTTTTATCCATTAACATTCAGTGTTATTACTATGAAGGCAGTTTTTCCTTCACAAATTTTGACCTTTGGGTTTTATCACTCATATTTTATGTTCACCACTCTTTTTATACTTTTAGTGACTTTTACTGATATAATAGTCATTTCTTGACTGTCTTCTAAATCCCTCTCCCCTGTTTTTTCAGGCTGTGGAACTCCCTATATTATTTCCTGAAAATCCATTCAATTGATTACAAATTCTCTCAGTTTCTCTTTATCTGTGAATATTCTATTATGGAAGACAATTTTGCCAGATATAAGATTCTTTGCTGGCAGGTTTTCTCTTGCAGAATCTTAAATATATCATACCATTTCCTTTTATTCTCCATAATTTCTGATGAGAAATCAGCACTTAATCTTATCGGGTATCCCTTATATGTGATAGATCTCTTTTCTCTTGAGAATCTCAAGATTCTTTCTGTCTTTGGTATTTGACATTCTGATTATTATATGTTTCAAAGTAAGTCTATTCAGATTTATTCAGTAGGAGTAATTGTGCTTCTTTGGCATGGATATCTATATCTTTCTATAGGGTTGGGAAATTTTGTAACACAATTTCTTCAAATATTCCTTCAGCCAATTTTCTCTATTCTCTTTCTGGGACACTCATGACACATATATTTGTATGTCTCTTGCTGTCATTTAGTTTGCTGAGATCCTATTCAATTTTTCCATTCTTTTCATTTACTGTTTTTTTTTTTATGTTAACTTTCAAAGGCTGTGTTTTCAAGCTCACTGATCTTTTTTTCTGTATCTTCAAATCTGCTGTTATATGCCTCTAGTGTATTTTTAGTTTTATTTATTGTGACTTTCATTCTGCTATTTTTCTATGTATGCTTTCAAATTCTTCTTTCTGCTCACTCAGTATCTTCCTAATATCCTTAACCTCTTTGGCCATCTCATTCAGTTTATTAAGGAGATTTGATTAAACATCCAACATTAGTTCTCACTTCTTTTATGTCATCTGGAGGCTTATCTTTCCCCCTTTGAGTGGGCTATATATTCCTGTTTCTTGGTATCGGTTTTTATTTTTTTTCAGTGTCTTGGCATCTGGCTTACTAGATATACTTATTCTAAGCACAGTTTCTCTCTTTAGTTTAGGTCTTTCTTGCCCTTTATCCCTTGCTGGTGGTATAGTAGGAGCCGAGGATGTAGTAGCTACCGTAAGCTGTGGTGGCTTAAGCTGCCCATATTGCCCCAGGAACTGATGAAACTTCTCTCAACTTTCTGCTCTGCCAAGGGTAGAGATTTAGCCACAGATGTGTGCATTAATCCAAGCCATGCTGGCCAAGACTGACAGTAGTTGCCCAGAGAGACTGATGAAGCTTCATAACTTTTCTCTCCTGGCTGAAGCAGGGATGGAGCTGCAGGTATGGGCAGCAAACTAAGTTATCCAGGTCAAAAGTAATCACAGTTGCCCAGGTATACTGATGTATCACTGCTCCCCACTCCCATGCCAGTGGTGGGGATGTACCCTCCAGTGTGCCCAACAATCTAATATATGTGGCCTTAGAGCATCTAGAGTTGCCATGAGAGGTTCAGGGAGTATTTTCTCTACTGCCTTTTAATTGGTGGGGACAGAACTACAGACCCCTAACAAAGTCTGTGAGGGCTGAAAGCACCTGCAGTTTCCCAGAAAGGCTGAGAAAACACAGCCCCTCTCCTATCCTAGTGTGGGGTGGGTTTGGAGACACAGGCACCCAATAGCCCAGTCCACGCAGACTGTGCCTGCAATTGCCCAGAGATGATGAGGAAACATTGCTCCACTCCTATCTTATTGGGGGGTGAATCCAAAGGCACCCAACTGTCCAGTCTGTGAAGGCCAAAAGTGCCTGCCATTGCCTGGAAAGACTGAGGAATACCAGTCCCCTCTTATCCTATTTGGGGAAGGGGTGGAGCCACAGGATCCCAACAGTCCAATCAGTGCAGGGCAAAAGTTCCTGAAGTTGCCCAGAGAATCTGAGGAAACACAAGTGCCCTGTATCCTGGGATATTCCTGGATAGTCAGACATCCCAGGTGTCTGACTATCCAGTCTTTGCTGGCTGAAAGTGCCTGAAGTTGCCCAGAGAGGTTGGTGCAGATTCCCCCAGGTTCATCCATGGAGGTGGAGCTGGAACCTAGGCTAGGACTCCAATCCAATCTGGGTGGAAAGAAGCTGGTTTCTACCATCACTGTGATTTCCAATCAGCTCTTCTTCCTCTCATGCCAAGGTGAGAGTTAAAATAGCAACCAGCCTTTTTCTGACATGGATAAGTCCAAACTATAGCTGTTCTTAAGATTATAATTTACCCAGCCAAATTTACTAATCAGTAACTGAGATGAGTGCTTGACATTCTCTTTCTCCCCCAATTTTGGGAAATGGAGCTTCTGACTCCAGCCACAGAACAACAGTTCGTAAGATGGTGTGCACTGCCAGTGGAGGATGGGCACCAGCTTCCATGGCATGGAGTGGTCTACTTACAAATCTTCACTTCAGTTTGGGCAGTCATCTCATTCCATTCTTTCAAGGATGTTGCAGGATGCTCTTCTGGTCTCCTGGGCCCCCAAATAGGTGCTTCAGATTGATCTCAGTGAATACTACCTGTCATGTAGGACAAGCTGAATTCTTGAGGCTCCTTACTCTGCCACAATCCTGCCCATCTCCCCTCTCCTTCACATTTGAAAGGAAATTTTGCTACATGATCCCTAGCATTTGAAAAGTTGCTTCTTTCTTGCTGTTCTCAAAATCCTTTCTTTATATTTGGATTTTGGCATTTTTGTTATAATTTTCTTGTTGTAGATATATTAGAGTCTATACTGCTTAGAGCCGCTTGAGCTTTATGAATGTGTATATTCATGCCATTCATGAGATTTTGGAAGTTTGCAGCCAAAATTTCTTCAAATACTTTTTCTGACCCTTTCTTTCCATCTTGTCTTTCTGGTAACTCAGTGATTCATATGTTGTGATACTTCATGGTGATCCACATTAGCTTCTGTCTCTGTTCACTTTCCTTCATTATTTTTCTCCCTGAGTCACACACTGAATCATTTGAATTTTCTTGTTTTCAGGGTCAACAATCCTTTATTCTTCCTGTTCAAAACTGTTTTTGAATGTTTCTAGTGACTTTTCCATTTTAGTCACTGTATTTTTTTTTTTGCTCCAAAATATATTTTTCATTCATTATTGTAATTTCAAACCTTTTATTTTGTCCAGATGTTTTCTAATTCTTTTTGTTTGTATATGTATTCCTTTAACTCATTGAACATTTTTAAGACAGTTGATTTAAAGTCTTTAAGAATTCCCAAGAATGTAATTTATCACGGATGGTTTCTGGCAAATCTTTTTATCCAGTGAATGGTCTGTATTTCCTGTTTCTTTGTGTGCTTTGTAATTATTTGTGAACTAAACGTTCTGAGTTTTATGTTTTTTGGAACTCTGAAAATCTAGTTCTCTCACTTGTCTGAGATGGCAAGGGTTTGTTGTGGTTGTAGTTGTTGCTATTGTTCTTGTGGGCTAGAGACATCAACTTGTGACTTTTCCAAACTATTTTGCTCCCAAAAGCAGAATAGAAAGAGAAAAGACACTTAAAATGGTGCTGCCTCTTTTTGGTTCTTCTGCTTCTCTTGCCTGAGGGTATATTACAATGCTGCTCTCATAGATGCCCTCCCAATGTATGCATAGATGATTAAAATCAGTGAAAAATTCTCAGACCACACTTCCCTTGAGTTTGCAGGACTAAGTCTTCTCATCCTGGCACCAGCAAGCTACACTAGGACCTCAGTATTCAGTTCCCCATGCTGCCTGCCACATGGCTTGGGGATGGAGGATTGTTACCACTACAGAGATGGTAAAATTCATGGATATTTACCACAATTTACCAACCTCTTCCTCCAGCTCTTCCCTGGATGCTTCACAGTGTTCAACTAGACTCCAGTTTCAAAATAGTTGACTCAGGTGGTTTCTGCCAGTTCAATAATTGTTTCAGTGGAGGGACTTATCCATGGAACTTCTTCTTCTGGCATCTTCCCTCAATACTCTCTGTATTAATTTTTGTTGGTGGAGTATGGAACTCTCCAACTGTTATTTTGAAATGTCTATTCCTCCCTTAATATCATTGCATTTGAGAGCAATGGCACCACATGGTTAAAGCTGTAGTTCTAAAGCGGAACTTGATGTGAGTACTGGCAATGTCACTTACCAGGTGTATTAGTAAGGGCTCTGTAGGGAAATAGAATCAACAGGAGATACCTGTCAATAATATGAGATTTTATAAGAATGTCTCATGTGACCAAGGGAATGTACAAGTCAGGTTCCACAGGCAGGCTGCAAGCCAGGGGCTCCAATGAAAATCCAATGAAGATCCTTGATGAGTTTCCAGATGTTGGCTGTCCAAAGGTGAGCTGGGAAATTCTCTCTAAATGCTGAAATCACTTCACCTTTTAAGGCATTCAACTGATTGGATGAAGTGTCACTCATTGCTGGCAGGAATCTCCCTGATTGATGTAGATTTAATCAGCTACCTATGCAGTAGTGACTAAAGTTCATAAATGTCCTTGTATTACAATTATCCCAGTGATTGCTTGGCCAAGAAACTGGGAACAATTACCTGGCTGAGGTGACACATTAGCATCATGCCAACCATGAGGACTTGGACAAATATGTGGCTCCCCTTCCCCACAATTTCTTCATTTATAAAACAGAGATGATTGAGATGACTGTGTGCAGTCCTGGCTTGTGGCAGGGCTATAATAAGCAGCTGAGCAAGATGGTTGTGATGAGGTTCTATTTGAGAAGTTTGAGGCTTTCTTCCCGTTAGAATGTAAGCTTCTCTCGGTCATCACCACGGTACATCTAGGGTTGGGCAGACTACATGACACATTGTAGGGACACAACAAACAGTTATTGAAAGTAGATCAGAAAATGTGGAGCAAGTTGGAAATGAACATAATTAGCTGGTTGTGTTTTTTTTTTTTGTTTTTTTGTTTTTGTTTTTGTTTTTTGTCAGTTTCAATCCTTAATTCTCCACAGGGTACCCAAGACAGAGGTGAAAAGAGCTTCAAATTTGTTCAATACCTTTATGGATAAGGATTAATCTTTATAAGGTAGGATTAAGGTGTAGGTGTACTGGGTGACAAAAAAAAATTATATTAGCCAATTCCTATGGATAATAAGACATATGGTATAAATCATGGTTATGTATTAGGGGCCTTGGCATAACCTTGAAATCAGAGTGACAGCAATATTCATCACAGATTATTTTATAAATAACTGTCATCCTTTAGAAAAGTAATATGTTTAATTAAGAAATACAGATGTAGCTAAAGATTACATCGCATCTAAATAAATTAAAGAATTGTTTATATTCTTAATTTATTGAAATTGCATTGCATTAACTCTCATGTGAAATGTTTAGTCATTTGTCAGAGATTAAAAATATTCATTGATTGGTTACGATATTAGGATGTCTTGAAAATTACAGGGAGTTAGTGGTTATATCATTCTCAAAATTCAGAATTACTATAAATTTAAAAATGTCCCTCTCTTTGGTTTTTTGTATGAAAAGCATTTGCATGTCATATTTTCTGGAGCTGGTTTCCAACATAAATTGCTAGGTTTTCCTTCTCTATATTATTTTCTTAGTTCCATATCCTGGACATATTTTAAAGAGACCAGCAGAAGATACTCACTTTATCAGTTTTGAAAATTTTGGTCACCCAAGGGGAAGCACCTGGCTGTGATGAGCTCACTGCACCATCATATATGCCAATAGCAATGCATCTGGCTATGTCTTTCTCCTCTGAACTTCCTGCTGGAGCTGAGGTCTGCCTGGCCCAGAGCTGGGACCTACCTTGCTGAGAGGCCAGGGGCTAGCACTGGGCTTGCAAATGTTGACCCCTTCTTGGACTCCTGCTGCCATATCATTCTAAGATCTCAAGTTCAGGCCAGTGTCTCTAGCCTAGTCTCTGGATACTTGGTGTATTGCTGAATGTTAAATCCTGAATAATTAGAAAATCCCATCTTAGCAAGGTCAACATCTTCAATGGTAAGTAGTGTTGGCAGCATGCACCCTTAATAGGATGTAATGGGAAGGGTATTTTACCTTTGGGATCTTCCTCCCAAGCCCATAACCCAAGTCTAATCACAAGGAAAACATCAGAGAAATACCCATAAAGGTCTTCATATAAAGATCCTGACTGGTCCTCCTGAAACACTCAAGGTCATCATCAAGGACATTCTGAGAAACTGTCAGCTCCAAGCAGAACACAAGGAGACATGATGCCTAAATGTCATGTGATATATGGGATGGATGCTGAGGCAGAAATGGGACATTTGGGAAAAATGAGGAAATCTCAACAAACTGAGCACTTTAGTTAATGTTCCATAGTGGTGCAACAGGCCAATTATGGGGAACCGTGTTTGGGGTGTATGGTAGCACTCAGTACTACCTTCCCATATTTCTGTAAATCTAAAACTGCTGTGAGGAATGAATTGAATTCCTTCAAGATCACCTGTAAAGAGGCCCTTCTCTGGGTCATCAGAAGAAGAATATCTGATACAGGAAGACTGAGCCAAGAAGCCCCATCAGATTCCCTGCCATGCTAAGCCTTACAGCACAAGGGATTTGCCCCAGCTACAGGCTTGGGAACCCCTCACCACAGCATCAGGGACCTGGCTTGTCCCTAACTACTCATTAGTTCCTCACCTATCCTGGGCCTGGAGCCTGTACATGCAGGGCCTCTGTTTATCTCTGGCTGGGGTAATTGATCCTTTAGGGCCTCTTCTGCTCCTGGGCCCCTTTTTGCTCCCAAAGACAAAGAGCAGACCTGCTCCACTTAACATTCAGCAGCAAACAAGGAGGCACCAAATGGGAGGAACTGGAGCTTTAAACCACAAGTTCCTATCTCCTGTTTAATCAGAGTAAGAATATTTTTTTTCATTTTTCATGAAAATGTTAACATATTATATTTAGATAGGAAACAATTTGGGGCACATCCCCTAAATTATCAGGATATATAGTAATCATGAATTACTCTCTGTCTACAATTTGACATTTGGATTATCTTTCCTCATTTTCCTTTCAATGTTTTGAAAAGACATCTTTGGCTTAGCAATGACCAGCTTATTGTGGAAAACCCAGCCCCTGCAATCATTTTGCTCCTGTCTTTTATTATTTCAATTTGAAATGCTAAAGTGCCCCAAGACTCTCCATCATCCTTGGCTCTGCTTTTCCCAGCCCATTCTTTGCAGTTGATCAGTAACAGGGAAAAACAGAGCCTGCAATTTTAATGCCAGAATAGGTCAAAGCCTTTAAAATAAGCCACTCTAACTGCAAAAGCTGAAGGCTGATGACTTAGCTCCCTGCATATCTGAGGCGGAGGCACCATAATGAATGTGAAAATGTGCAGACAGAGTGCACCCTGGCCATTAGTGGTGGATTCCAAGTAGCAGGGGTCAGAGAAGGGCTTGGTCATCTGTGCCTGTGTTGGAATGATCCTGTGCCTTGGCAGAGAATGTTGTGTGTGAGGTGGTCACTACATGACCTCAGTGGTGACCTTTGGATGTGAGCAACCCTGGGTGTGAGGAACCCCTACACCAACCTGCTGCACTCTTAGCACCCCAGTTCTGCAGGAACAACTTGAGCTCTGGCCAGAAACCTGTATACTCCTTGGCCATTGTCCTTTGTTAGGGTTGGTGGAAAGGAGGGTGAGGGGAATAAACAGACTGCAGATGGGAGTGTAAGATAACTCTAAAAGGGTCTGTTCTTGTGCTACACTGATAGATATTCATGACTAGGCACATATTTCTGCAAATCTGCAGCACCTCTGTTCATGGGACCCTGGAGAGGGACCAGTCCCCTGGTTAGGTTGCACACATGTTGGCAGCTCCTGGTTCTTAAGCAGTCCTTACCGACCAGGAAGCTTCAGAGCAGGTTCTCAAACTCTCGCTATCTCTTGGGCTTCCTGGATCTGGGGTATGTAGTGAATCCGGGGATGGGAGGGATATCTTAACATCGGGGTTAATGGATCAGGTGCTCCTTGACCTGTGGTGTGGAGTTTGATGAAGATGTTCTTGTGTGATTTGGGTCCTGATCTTCCCATGTGGGCCTAAGTCAAGGATGGGAAACCACACAGGTATGCAAGGTCTGGGGTCCTACAGACCTTGGAGCTGGAACAATTCATTGGCAGGAGGTCCTGGGCAATGCTAAGCCTATACCTGTGGGTTTTTTTCACTATATATATCCAGTTTCTGGTTCAGCCTAATACTCCTTAAAGGAACAAGTTTCCCAGTTAGCTCAGGAAAACCTGGATGGAATTATAGCCAGGAGTTGGGCTCCTACCAGAGGGTGGATCCAGCTGCTCGGAGTGCTGCCCTGGATGTCCATGACCCAGCCCCCACCACTCATTCTGCAGGACAGCCTAGAGAGCACAAGGCAAGCCTGGGGTATCATAGTTTTGACTGCATTATCCTACAGGATAATGTAGGAAATGTTCACAAAGTAAGTGGAAACAGACTGTAATTTTTATGTAAATTACTGGGAAATGCCAGCTGGACCACATACAGGAAGGTGAAGCTGTCATGGGGAGGGGAATATGGGGGGCTAGAAGAGGTTTTTTTTTTTCTTTTTTTTTTTGTTTATTTTTACTTTTTTAGAAGAGGTTTTGTGGGTGGTGACCCAGAGGGGAAACTTAATCCACCTGATTGTTCCCCTTAGTGCAGGGATCAACTTTGACATCTTAGTCATGTGTTTCTTAGGTCAAAGGCACCACCATACACATCCATGTAGAGTCTTTTTTATTTTATTAGAGAAATTATGAGTTTACAAAATGATCAAGCATAAAATACAGGATTCACGCACAGCACCCCACCACCAACACCTTACATTTGTTATGGAACCTTAGTTAAAATTGCTAATAGCACTTTTCATAATTGTACTATTTTTTAACAGTAGTTACCTTTGTTTCAACTGATGAAAGATTATTAAAATAAATTTATCATCCATATTTATATTAAGTATATTTTTCCCCATAAAACACCCTAATTTTAACACCTTACATTAATATCTGACATTTGTTATAATTCATGAAAGGGAATTCTTATACAGTGAACTCTAGCCCATTGTCTACAAGAGGGTTCACTGTGTTGCATAGTCCTGTTTAAAATTTAATTTTTATTCTAGTAATATATACATCCTAAAGTTTCCCCTTTTAACCACATTAATATTTATAGTTCAGTCTGTTGATTACACCCAAAATAATGTGCTTTACCATTAGCCTTAATAGAAATTCTGTTGATGTTAAGCATCAATTCCCCATTGTCTAATGCCAACCTATCTGCTGGTAACCTATATTCTAGATTCTAACTCTATGAGGTTGCTTATTTTAATTAGTTCATAACAGTGAGGTCATACAATACTTTTTGCATCTGGCTTATTCCACTCAACATAATATCCTCCTGGTTCATCCATGTTGTCAAGTGTACCAGGACTACATTCCTTTGTGTTTGTGTACATACCACATTTTATTTATCCATTCATTGGTTGATGGACACTTCGGTTGCTTCCATCTCTTAGCAACTGTGAATCATTCCACTCTGAACATTGGTGTGCTAATGATTTTTCAAATCCCTGCTTTCAGTTCTTCTGGATATGCTGCTGGATTCAAACTTCAAGCATTTTGTTGAGGATTTTTGCAGCTATATCCATAAGATAAAATGGTCTGCAATTTTTTTCTCTTGTAATATCTTTACCTGGCTTTGGAACAAGGTTGATGCTCACCCCACAGAATGAGCCAGATTGTGTTCCTTCCTCTTTAATTCTTTGGAAATGTCCAAGAAGAATCGGTATTAATTCATCTTGGAATGATTTGCAGAATTAACCCATGAAGCCATCTGGTCCTTGGACGTTCTTTGTTAGGATGCTTTTTTTTTTTTTTTTTTTTAACATTTTTAAACTTTATTTTGTACATTTAATAATTGAAAATATAAACAATTAAAAACTAAAAAGTAAACACAGATGAATAAATATATACATTTCTCAATTAAATATAATGGATACATATATTTTTTTTTAATAAAACAATATATTACACAATATATTTGGTTAATAGTAACGCATTCATACAGTATTTGTCCTTTTGTGTCTGGTTTGCTTCACTCAAGATAATGTCCTCCAGGTTCATCCATGTTGCCATATGCTTTATTCAGTCTCCTTACACCTATTTTGTACATTGAGGTCTTCCACCTCTTCTAGAGTCAGTGTAGGTTGTTTGTGTGTTTCTAAGAATTTGTATATCTCATCTAGGCTGTTGAATTTATAGGCATACAATTGTTCATAATATCCTCTTATGATGCTTTTACTTCTGCTTTTCAGTAGTAATGCCCCCTATCTCTGATTTTAGATAATTGCATCTTCTTGTTTTTTCTTTGTCAGTCTAGCCAAAGACCTTTCAATTTTATTAATATTTTTGAATAACCAACTTTTGGTTTTGATACTCTCCATTGATTATATTAATTCTCAATTTCATTTATTTCTGCTCTAGTGTGTTATTTTCCTCCTTTTGCTCATCCTGGCATCTGTTCACTCTTCTTTTGCTAGTTCCTCCAGGTGTACTGTAAGGTTCTTGATTTTTACCTTTCTTCATTTTCAATATGAGCATTTAGGGCTATATGTTTCTCTATCACCACTGGCCTCACTGCATACCACAAGTTTCTTTAATTAGAGAACTTGTAACCTTATAAAATAATCATGCATAATGTGCAGAATTCCCACACATTTTTTTTTTTTAATTTTTTATTTATTTTTATTGTGGGTAAAAATCAAAATTCTCACATACAAACATTTGCAAAATGATATATAAATATATATGCATATATGTGTATTTGCTTACAAAAATGTTATTTATATATTTTGTGAGAATTTCTATTTTTACCCACAATAAAAATAAATAAAAAATAAAAAAAAAATTCCCACACATTTTGTCTCCACCAACACTTTAATTTGTTGTGGAACATTTGTTACAGATTATGAAAGAACATGATCAGATAATTACCACTATAGTAAATAATATATGCTTGGCATATTTTTTCATACACAGCCTATTATTAACACTATTTACTAGTATTGTACATTTGTTAGACTTCATGAGAGAACACTCATATTTGTGCTCTTAACCACGTGGTTTACCATGTTGTACAGCCTCATGCTTTGTACATTCTATCTAATGTGTACATTCAATGGTCTCACTTTCATCAGAGAGTTGTGCACTCATCATCCCAGTAAACCTTTGAACATTCCCCTTACTCCAAAAGGAAATCTCACATATACCCCTATTATTGAATCTAGGTATTAATGTAGTACCTCTTTGACATTGATACAAAAATATTACAATGTTGCTGTTAAATATAGTCCTTAAATTACATTAATTGAATTTTTCTCATATATCACTATATTCCTACCACCTTGTAATAGTGATGTACATTTGTTCTAGTTCCTAGAAGAACATTGTTGTATTTGTACTATTAATCACAATTCTCATCCACCTCCAGGTTCATTATCTTATTCAGTTCCTAAGTTATACTCTAGCTTTCATTAATTGACATTTACATACCTAGACTACCTCTTTCAGCCACAATGCAATTTATAAACCAGCCATGTTATTTTATCTCATAGTAACCCATACTCAGGGTTTTAACTCCATGTGTTTATTCTTCATATTTAGGTCATATTAGTGAGAACATACATAATTTGTCTTTTTGTGTCTGATTTATTTCACTTAGCATAGTGTCCTCAAAGTTCATCCATGTTATGATGTGTGCCCTAATTTTATTTCTTCTTACAGCAGCATAGTAGTTCATCATAGGTATATACCAAATTTTGTTTATCCATTCATTGGTTTATGAATACTTGGGTTATATCCATATTTTGGCAATTGTGAATAATGCTGCCATGAACATTGGGGTGCAATTGTCTATTCACCTCTCTGTTTTCAGTTGTTCTGAAAATGAACTTTTCCTCATAGAGAAATTGCTGGATCAAATAGCAGTACTATATTTAGTTTCCTGAGGAACTGCCAAAATGTCTTCCACAGAGACTGCACCATTCTATATTCCCACCAACAATGAAGGAGAGTTCCTGCTTCTCCACATCTTCCCCAGCACATGTTCTTTCTTGATTTTTTTTTACTAATGTCCGTTCTAAGAGGTGTGAGATGATATCTCATTGCAGTTTTGACTTACATTTCCCTAATAGCTAGTGATATTGAACATTTATTCATGTGCTTTTTGCCATTTGTATTTCCTCATTGGAGAAATGTCTATTTAATCTTTTGCTCATTTTTAATTGGATTGTTTACTCTTTTATTGTTGAGTTGTATGATCTCTTTATATAGCATGGAAATCAAACCCTTATTAGATAGGTGGTTTCCAAATATTTTCTCCCATTGCTTGGGTTACCTTTTCAACTTCACAAAGTCTCTTGAAGCACAGAAATGTTTAAGTTTGTTGTCATACATTTGTTCATATTGTTCTCTTACAATCTCTTTTATCTTGGTGGGGTAAGTAGTAATGTTCCCCTTTTCATTTCTGATTTTATTTATTTACACTTTCTCTTTTCTTTGTCAGTCTAGCTAAGGGATTGTTAATTTTGCTACATCAAAGAACCACTTTTGTATTTGTTAATTCTATTTTTTTTGTTCTCAGTTTCATTTGTTTCTTCTCTGATCTTTATTTCATTCATTCTACTTCTTTTGGGGATAGTTTTTGGTTCTTTTTCTAGTTCCTCTATCTGTGTAGTTATGTAATTTATTTTAACACTTTCTTTTTTTTTTTAATGTAATGCTTGAGGGCTATAAATTTCCCTCTCAATGCTGCTTTCATTCCATCGCGTAGGTTCTGATATGTTGTGTTCTCATTTTCATCAATATTTATTGATTTATTTTGCAATCTTTTCTTTGACCCACAGATTAAGAGTATGATGTTTAATATCCAAATATTTGTGAATTTTTCCATTTTCTGCCTGTTATCAATGTCCAGCTTTATTCCCTTACATTCAGAGAAAGTGCTTTGTATAATTTCAATCTTTTTATATTGAGATCTGCTTTGTGAACCAATATATGGTCCAACCTGGAGAAAGAGTCATAAGCACTTTAGAAGAATGTTTATATTGCTGTTTTGGGGTGCAAAGTTCTGTATATGTCCATTAGGTTTATTTTGGTTTCATATTTTCCAAAATCTGTTTATTTATCCTCTGCCCATATGGTCTATACAATGATGAGAGTGGTGTATTGAAGTTTCCAACTATTATAATGAAACATCTAATTCTCCCTTCAGTTTTTTGAGGGTTTGCCTTATGTAATTTGGGGAATCCTAGTTAGGTGCCCATAGGTTTATGATTGTTATTTCCTCTTAGAATATTTCCACTTTTATTAGTTTATAATGACCTTCCTTAGCTCTAATAATAACTTTCCCTTTAAAGTATGTTTCATGCAATATAAGTCTAGCTATTCCTGCTTTTTTTGTGGGGGAGGGTTACTGCATGCTCAGAATATTTTTTTCCACCTTTTCACTTTCAATCTATTAGTATCCTTGGGTCTCAGATGAGTCTCCTGTAGACTGTGTATAGATGGCTTATATTTCCTTTTCCATTCCAGCAGTCAGTGCTTTTGATTGGGAAGTTTAATCCATTACCATTCAATGCTATTACTGTAAAGCAGATATTCTTAACCTTTTCTGTACCATGGAACCCTTGGCCAGTCAGGTGAAAACTACTACTGACCCTTTCTCAGAATGTAGCAGCAGATAATTTTATGACACTTAACATCAGCAAGTCTTTAAATTAATTTTTAAAATTATTCAAATTTTATTTAAGCTTACAGATGCCCTCAAATCTTTCCATGGACCCCTTGGGGGTACATGGATCCCTGGTTAAAAACACCTGCTATAAAATCAGTTCTAAATCTATTTTGATCTTTGGGTTTTAATCTATCATATCTTGTTTTCACCACACTTTTTAAACTTTTTGTTACTTTTACTGTTATAATCTTACTTTCTAGACTGTCTTCCAAGCCTCTCTCTCTTGTCTTTTCTTTTCAGGCATAGCACTCCCTTTAGTATTTCCTGCTAAGTTGGCCTCATGGGTAAAAACTATCTCTATTTCTGTTAATCTGTGAATATTATCTACTTACCCTCATTTTGAAGGACAATCTTGCCAGATATAAGATTCTTGGCTGGCAGATTTTCACTTGCAGTAGCTGAAATATATCATATCACAATCTTCTTGCCCCCATTGTTTCTGATGAGATAACAGCACTTAATCTTATTGGACATCCCTTGTTTGTTAAGAATCATTTTCTCTCAGGATTCTCTTTACCTTCAGTATTTGACATTCTGATTAGTATGTGTCTCAGAGTAGGTCTATTCAGATATATTTGGATTTTAGTGTGATCTGCTTCTTGGACATGGATAGTTATGTACTTCCATAGAGTTTGGAAAATTTTAACCATTATTTCCTCAAATATTCCTTCTCATTTCATTCTCTTATGGGACACCCATGACACATATTTTTGCATGCCTCTTGCCATCATTTAGTTCCCTGAGACCCTGTTCTATTTTTTCCAGTCTTTTTTTTTTTTTTTTTTTTATCTCTTCTATGTTTTTATTCTGGGTTCAGATTTTTTTTTTAGTTGAGGGCATTCTATTTGACTCACTTTGTGCTATAGCCCATCTTTGATACTTGTACCTTAATTCGGAACTTTATAATGGCTCGTGTTTAGCCGATGTGCATTTTTTCAGCTTTTTCATCTGTTTCTTGTACTTTCTTCATTTCTGGTTGTTAATAGGAGCCAAGGATCCAGTTGGTACTGTAAACCATGGAGGCTGAAGCTCCCCAAATTGCTCCATGAACTGATAAAGTTTCTCTGTTTCCCACCTTTCTCTGTTGCCAGGGTAAGGGATGAATCCACAGCAACATGCAGTAATTCATGCTGTATAGGCCAAGATGATCTACAGTTGCCTCAAGAGACAGAAGAAGCTCCTTACCTGCTGGGACATGGATGGAGCCGCATATGTGGGCAGCAAGCTAAGCCATCCTGATCAAAACTGACTGCAGTTGCCCAGATAGAGAGTCAAAGCACTGAGTACCCCCTCCTCCCCTGCCAGAGGCAGGGCTGGATCCATAAGTGAGCATAACAATCTTATCGGTGCAAAACAAAAGTGATTGCAGTTGCCCAGAGAGTCCAAGGAATCACTGAACTTCTTCCTCCTTCTTGCAAGAGGCAAAGCTGGAGCCACATGTGTGCACAATAATCTTGTCTATGCAGGCCAAAAGAGGCTGCTGTTGACCAAAGAGGCTGAGGAAACAATGCTTCCCCTCCTGCCCTATCATGGGATGGGTATAGGGCCACAGGTGTTCAACAATCTAGTCTGAGCACGCTGAAAGTGGTTGCAGATGCCCAGAGAAGCTGAGGAAACACCCCAACTTCCTGTGATATTTAGAGGGTAGGGATGGAACCACAGGTGTCCAAAAACCTAGGCCATGCAGGCCAAAATCAATTGCAGTTGCCCAGATAGGCTGAGAGAACACTGTCCCTCTTCCTGGTCTGTCAGGGTCAGGAGCTACAGATATGCCCAACAATTTAGTCCATGGAGGCCAAAAATGCCTAGACATGCCCAGAAATGTTGGGTAAGCACTGCTTCTCCTCCTATCCTATTGGGGGATGAGGATGCAGCCCCAGGTGTACAAAAATCTAATCTGTGAAGACTGATCATGGCCTCAGATGCTCACAGAAGCTGAGAGAGAATTGTCTCTTCCCTTCTCTGCCAGGGTCAGGGATGGTGCTACAAGTGTGGAAGACAATCTTGTCCATGTGGACCCAAAGGGTCTACAGTTGTCTGGAGAGGGTGAGGGAGCAATGTCCCTCCTCGTCCTCTGTCAAGTGTGGGAATGTTGCCACAGGTGTCCAACAATCTGGTTTCTGCAGGTTGAAATGCCCACAGTTGCCCAGAAAACCTGAGGAAACACTTCCCTCTATCCTGTCATACTGGGAGTGGAGATGTAGCCATATGGGTGCCCAAAATCTAGTCTGTGCAGGCCAAAATTGAATACAGTTACCTGAAGAGTCTGGTACAGACCCCAGCTACCCCCTGGCTAGAGCTACAGTCCAACCAGGATGGCAAGAAACCAGTCCCTACCATCACTGTGATTTTCAATCAGCCCTGCTTCCCCTTATGTCTGGAGCAGAGTTAAAATGGAGGCTACTGGCCCCTTCTGACTTTAACAGATTCAAAATTTAGCTGTTCTTAGGGTTGGACTATAACCAGCTTAATTTGCTAATCAATGGCTGAAATCATGCCTTGCTATCTCTTCCTCCCCTGTTTTGGGGAAATACACTTCCAACTCCAGGCAGGGAATAACTCCTTAGGAATCTTTATTACAAGTGAGGGATGAGTACCAGCCTCCATGGTGTGGTGTACTCTATTCATGAATCTTCACTGCAAATGGACAGTCTACTCTTTCCTTTTTTCCCCAGGTTGTTGCAGGATGTTAGGATCTCCTGGGCCCATGAAACAGCTAAATAGATAGCTCGGGGTTTTTACTAACTACATTGTTGGGAAAAATGACTCTTGGCTCTTCTTACTCTATGACCATTTCCCCCCTCCCTGCTTCCTTAAAATTCACAAAATACAGTTTTCAATTTTAGATATTTCAAGAACATTCAAATTAATTCTTTCTTCTGTGAAATTATATTTTCTATATAAGAAATCCGTTAGCATTTACTTTGCGAAGTCATTTTAAAAATGACTACCATATTTATTTTCCTACTAATTAATAATTCTAAGAAACCCAACAAGAGATGATGAATTATCAGTTTTCAGTAAGAAATCATGAGTATTTACTCAGGTATATGAATGGTTTGTGAGGAAGTTAGAGGTGGCTGGATTTTCCTGTGAGGCTTTGGCAAAGTGCATCAAGTGGGGCCAGTCTTCATCTAAATAGACAATTGCCAGCACTTGTCTGGCAAACTACAGAAGATGCCTTTAATTCCTGCAATTCATAGAAGTACCCTTTTAAGATGCCATTTCCATTGGGAGCATTCCTGCTTGCATGAGGCAGCTTGGTTTCTCATATATGTATTAATAAACTTGATTTGTATTTTTAAAATAATGTCTTGGAAATGAATGCTCAAAAAATAGAAGTCTGGGGAGTGGTGGATGTGGCTCAAGCAGATGAGTGCCTTTTTCCCACATAGGAGGTTTCCAGTTCAGTTCCAGTGCCTCCAAAAAACAAAGTCAAATAATAAGCAATCAAATGAAAAAAACAACCAGGGAAGCTGATGTGGCTCAATGGTTGAGCAGCAGCTTCCCACTTACAAGGTCATGGGTTCAATCCCCCTGCTGGTACCTAAAACAAAAAACAAAAAAGAAGTCTCTGCTTACAGGTACATGTTAGCAATACACTTACAAAAGTTGGTAGGAAAAGTTTGGCAAGCAGAGGTAAATGTCAAATCTGTGAAAGCAGAAATTTGCCTTGACTTAGTATAGGGTATTTTTGTCTTCACCAGAAACATTTTGAAACGGTTTCAAAAAGACCAAGCACACCTTGACGAATTTTCATAATCACTCCACATTCTCAGTCTTCATACATGAATTTTTGGCAAAAAAGCGAATATATGAAGGATTGTTCAGCTTAACAGAGGCTACAAAATTGTCCTTATATGGCAAGTATATTCAATGTGAAACAAATAGAACTGTTGTGGCTGGCCATCTAGAGATGACTGAGGAAAAATGATGGCCAGGCATCTAATAAAGCCATAGTATTATTTTTGTGAAATATATCACTCAGAAGAGAGTAATTGTAGGAAAAATACATACAAGATTATATTACCTGAGATTTCTTGAAATATGGCAGAACAAAATTTAATAGCATTTACATAATCATCATGTTTCTTGTTTTTTGTTTTTTGTTTTAGGGACTCTTCATACTATACAAATTGTAGAGGGAAGAATTGGTATAATATGGGGACATTTTCAGGACACTGGAATTGTCCTGCATGAAATTGCAGTGATGGATACAGACCATTGTATATTTTGTCATAACTTACAAAATTGTGTGGGAAAAAAATGTAAACTATAATCTAAATTGTAGTCCATTAAATACTTCAATGTGGGTTCATCAATTGTAACAAATGTACCACACTAAGGAATGATTTTGTTAATGTGGGAAATCTGGGAGGTGGAGAGAGTGGGGCATATGGGAATCCCATATACTTTTTATGTAACAGTTATGTATTTGAAATCTTTAAAAAATAATAATAATAATAATTAAAGAAAAAGATTTGTATCCTCCATCCCCAGTGAAAGAATCATTCCTTGTGATTCCAGAAAAAAAATGCAGGTGATAAATCTCCCATCCCTCAATCCTATCCCATTTTTGTTTGATTTCTGAGATAATCTATTTTGGTAAAAGAATTTTGAAGGTAATGTCCTGGTTGTTTCTATTTGCTAACTTATATGAAGAATAGCAGAAAGTGATAGAAAGGAGTAGAAAGGGGTGGGGTCAGGGAAGAGGCATTGATTGAGATATATTGGATTGCTGTAAATTCTTTAGTACAATTAAGTTTGAAAAGATTTTGAGCACTTCATTTGTACCAAATATTCAGTTGATTCAGGAGAGACAAGGTCAATAAAAACATTCTAATTTTCAGAGAGTTAATTTATTGGCATACAGCAAATCTAATAGAGCAAAGTAGAATTAAATATTCACAATAAAAGATGAAATTTTAACTCAAGGCTGAGAAGGAAACACTCCTTGAGCACTGCAAGATAAAAAATGAGAGTTAGAAGGAAGTTGATATTTATGGGTTCAGAACGTCTAATCTTGTTTTTGTTTGCTTGCCTTTTGATACTGACTTTAAGGCCAGAACATCTTGACCCTCTTCTGCCTTCCCTCCGCCAGCTTCAGAACCTGAAGATTTATAGCTCTACCCTACTCCTTCTGTAGAGAATACAAAATGAGCAACAACTTCATTAAAATCTAGATACCAAAGGAAGCAAGATTTGGGTCATAACAATGGTTGGCAACCATGGCCCTTGGCCAAATCTGGCCTGTTGCCTGGTTTTGTATGGCCCACCAGATAAGAATGTTTTTTACATTTTTAAATAGTTGGAAATAAATTGAAGAATATTTAGTAACACAAATAATTATAAGAAATTCAAACTTCAGTATCCACAATAAAAGTTTTATTGGAACATTAATCATTCGCCAGGATAAACCACATGCTATGTCACAGAACAGCCCTCAATGAATTCAGAAATATTGAAATTGTGCAGAATAATTTCTTTGATCACAATGGAATGAAGCTGGAAATTAATAAGGAGCAGAGAACCAGAATAGTGACAAAGAAATGTGAGTTAAACAACACACTCATAGATAATCACTGGGTCAAAGAGGAAATTGCAAAAGAAATCAGCAACTACCTTGAAATAAAAGAAAATGAGAAGACATCATATCAAAACTCATGAGGTAGCAAAAGAGGTACTGAGAGGGAAATTTATTGCCATAAATGCCTATATTAAAAAAAACTGAAAACAAAGAGCTAACTGCACACCACGAAGAACTAGAAAAATAACAACAAACTAATCCCAAAGAAAGGAAAAAGAAAGGCAAATCAACCCAAGGACTCAGAATAATTCAGTGGAAGAATTTATGAGGTCCCTTGTTCGATTCCTGGCTATTCCTTGAGAAGAGATCAACCACGTTAACAGGTATCCAGCTGAAACTTTATGACAGAGAACTTATAGACATTTTCTTTGTATAGCTTTTCTTGGATCTCTTATTTTTTTTTCTTTTTTTTTTTTTTTTTTAAATGTCATTTTCTTTTATTTCTCTTACTTTACTCACTAAAACTCAGGTCAAAACCTGCAGAGGGCAGGCTGCAGGGTGATTGATTGAGGAACACAAGCAGCCTGAGAAGATCCTTAAGGGTCTAAGAAAGATGGCTGTTTTTCCATGTTTTTTTGTTTTGTTTTGTTTTTTTTTGCTTCTGTCTCTTTTTTTTAAACCAATGAATTGCTGATTTCTTGTTTCTTGCTTGTTTTGTATTTCATCCCTTTCTTTCTCTGCTTGTTTCTTTTTCTTTTATTCTTTTGATTCCTGATCTATTCTACTTGTTATTTCTTTTCACTCCTTCATCTTTATATCTTTTGTTTTTCATTGTTGTTCTTTCATTCCATCTCTATTATTTGATCTCCAACTTTTTGTTTGTATATCTCCCTCTCTCCCTTTTTCTCTGTATACTTTCTCTCTTTAATTTTTTCCTTTCTCTCTTTTGTGTTTTCTTTTCCCCTCTTCTCACCATTCCAGCATTTTAATTTATTTTATATATTTTTTCTCTATTCTGTTTCTTGTTTTATTGTTTCTATTCCACTTTCCTGATCTCGTTCCTCTGTGCTTCTTACTCATATTAATTTTTCAATTTCCTAGGTCTTGTATATTTGCTCTCCTCCTTTTACTATTACTATTATTATTAATCCTTTTTACTATCTATCTCTTTCCTTTTCTCTGGTCCTAATTTTTTTCCTTTCAAATGAATTTTGGCAGATCTCTTTCTCAAAAAAAAAAAAAAAAAAAAAAGTCTGAGTGGGGGAAAGATCCTGCCCAAGTGAGCTGTTTTGGGATCCCACAGGGTAGGATGGTTCAGGCATTGATCTGAAGGGAGCTGTGTGAAAAGAAAAATTCCTCAAAGTGGTGCTGCCTTAATTCTTGGTTACTGTGTTTCCTTCCATATTTCCCCTTTTCTGTGTATATGATTTTGTATACCAATGCTATCTCTTTTTCTTCCCTCATAATTCTATCTTCTGCTCCCTGTTGTTGGTCTTACACTCCACCTCTGTTTGTTTCATTCTCAGTTTTTCTGGTTTTTATTTCTACTTCTATCTTATTTTCTTTCTTCTATTAACTTTTTTATTTTTCTTCTTTTCTCTTTCTCTCTCTTGTCATCATACTGGGATTTTACTTCAGTCTATATATTTTTTTTCTATTTGACTTCCCATTTCATTGTTGGTACCCCACTTTTTTTTCCTATTATTCTACACTGGTTATGTGAGTTAAATATTCATTTTCCAGGGTCTTAAAAGGTTGCTCTTCTAAAAATTACCATTATTTTTCTATTATCCTTTTACTTTTCTTACTCCTTCACTTTCTCTGACCCTAATTGTTTCCTCCAAGGGAACATAGACAACAACAATGAAATAAAATAAAAAAGTACAAACTGTCAAAGAGAAAACAACACACACACAAAAACAGCATTTAAATAAAACCCTTGAATAAAACGAGAAGCTAAATAACTGAATAAACCCATCAAGATAAAAAGATGACCAAAGTGCAAACATACTAAGAAATGGGAAAACATGATCCAGTCCAAAGAACAAACTAAAAACCAGGAAGAGTTGCAGAATGTTGAACAGCTAATCAAAGTCATCCAAACAAATATCATAGTCCAACTTAATGAAGTAAAGGAAGAGATTAAGGACATTAAGAAGACACTGGGAGAACATACTGAAGAAATTGTAAACATATATAAAAAGATAACAGATATGATAGTGATGAATGGCACAAACCAAGAAATCAAAAAGACACTGGAAGCATGTAAAAGTAGACACAAACAGGTGGAGAAAAGAATTAGTGATAAGGAAGAGAGTACATATGAAATCAAACAGATAGATAATAAGATTTTTAAAAATCCAACAGGGACTTAGAGATTTGAATGACAACACAAAACACACATATGCATTAAAAGCATCCCAGGAGGAGAAGAGACAGGAAAGGGGACAGAAGGAATGCTGGAGTAAATAAAAGCTGGAAACTTCCCAAACCTATTGAGGGAAATGGATGTACATGTTCAAGAAGTGCAGCACACCCCATACAGAATAAATTCCGACAGGCCTACTCCAAGATATATACTCATCAAACTGTCCAATATTCAAGACAAAGAGAAAATATGGAAAGCAGCAAAAGAAAACAGAACCATTGCATACAGTGGAAGCTCAATAAGATTAAGTACAGATTTCTCATCTAAAACAATAGAGGCAATAAGACAGTGGTATGACATAAAGTATACTAAAAGAAAAAAATCTTTGAGCCAAGAATTCTCTATCCAGCAAAGCTGACATTCAAAACTGATGGACAGTTCAAAATTTTCACAGATAAACAGAAATTAAGAGAGTAGGCCAGTAAGAAATCTGCCCTTCAAGAAATACTAAAAGGAGTTCTGCAGGCTGAAAGAAAAATACAGGAGAAAAAGAGTTGGAGGAGAGTGTAAGAACAACTAAATAGACAAAAAGAGAAATAAAAACAGCATATCATGTACATAAACCTTATAAAAATATGGCTGAAGTAAGTAATTCCTTGAGAGTAATAACACTGAAGATTGATTAAACTCACCAGTCAAGAGACACAGATTGGCAGAATGGATAAGGAAATATAACCCATCTATATGTTGTCTACAAGAAATTCAACTTAGAACCAGGAATTCCAGGAAGCTGAAAGTGAATGGCTGGAAAACAAACTTACAAGCAAACAACAAAAAAAAGTTGGGAGTAGCTATACTAATATTGGACAAAATAGACTTTAAATGCAAAACTATTGTATTTAAAACTATTGTAAGAGGCAAAGATATACACTATATATTAGTAATCTTTCAAGAAGGAAGAACAATCATAAACATTTATGCACCTAACAAGGATGCCTCAAAATACATGAAGCAAACACTGGAAAAAATAATGGAGAAACAAATGCCTCTACATTATAGTGGGAGATTTCAATGCACCATTATCACTATTAGACAGAAAATCTTGAAGAAGAATCAATAAAGAAACAAAGATTTTGTTTAATACATTAGAGGATCTAGATCTACTATACATATGCAGAAAACTACATCCAAATACAGTGTGATATACATACTTCTCGAGTGCACATGGAACACTCTCCAAGGTAGACTACATGCTAGGCCACAGAAAACTTCTCATTGAATTCATTAAGAATGAGTTTATACAAAGTAATTTTTCTGACCACATTAGAATGAATTTGGAAATCAGAAAGGGCCAGAGAACCAGATTAGACAGAAATATATGGAAGTTAATTAACAAACTCTTAGACAAACAGTGGGTGAAGGAGAAATCTCAAAAGAAATCAGTAACTACCTTGAAATGAATGAAAATGACAACAAAACTTATCAAAACCTATGGAATGCAGCAAAAGCTGTACTGAGATGGAAATTCATAGCCATAAATACATATATCAAAAAGGAAGAAAGTGCTAAAATCGAAGACCAAACTGCACACCTGGAGGAATTGGAAAAACAACAACAAACTAACCTCAAAGGAAGTAGAAAGAAGGAAATAACAAAGAATAGAGGAGAACTAAATGAAATAGAAAATAAGAAAGCACTAGAAAAAATAAAGCCAAAAGCTGGTTCTTTGAAAAGATCAATAAAATTGACAAACCCTTAGCCAGAATAACAAAGAAAAAAAGAGAATATGCAAAACAGAAAATAAGCAATGAGGAAGGGGATATTACCACTGATCCCACAGAAATAAAGAGGATCATAAGAGGATACTTTGAAAAATATTATGCCAACAAGAATGATCATTTAGAGGAAATGGACAAATTCCTAGAAACTCACAACTAGCCTACATTTACAAAAGAAGAAATTGATGAACTCAACAGACCAATTACAAGTAAAGAGAGAAACTCAGTCATCAAAAACCTCCCAACTAAGAAAAGCCCAGGACCAGATGGTTTCATAGGTGAATTCTCCCAAATTTTCCAGAAAGGACTAAAACAAATTCTGCTTAAACTTTTCCAGAAAATAGAAGGAGAGGGAACATTGCCTAACTCATTCTATGAGGCCAACATTACACTTAAACCAAAGCCAAACAAAGATGCCAAATGAAAGGGAAATTACAGATGAATCTCTCTAGTAAACCTAGATACCAAAATCCTCAGCAAAATATTTACTAATCACATTCAACCACACATCAAATGAATTATACACCATGACCAAGTGGGTTTCATCCCGGTATGCAAGGACGGTTCAACATAAGAAAATGAATCAATGTAATACAGCACATAAACAGATTGAACAAAAAACATCACAATATCATCTCTATATATACAGAAAAAGCATTGGACAAAATTCAACATCCTTTCCTCATAAAAACACTGCAAAATATAAGAATAGAAGGAAACTTTCTGAACATGATAAAGGGTATTTATGAAAAATCCACAGTTAACATCATTTTCAATGGTGAAATCCTAAAAGCTTTCCCTCTAAGATCGGGAACAAGAAAAGGATGCCCACTATCATTGTTCCTATTTAATGTTGTATTCGAAGTACTTGCTCAAGAACTGAGTCAAGAACAAGATATAAAACGCATCCAAATGGGAAGAAGTAAAAATTTCACTATTTGCAGATGACATGATTATATACATAGAAAGCCCTGAGAAATCTACAACAAAGTTTCTAGAACATTATAATGAGTTCAATAAAGTCACAGGCTATAATATCAATGCCCAAAATCAGTAGCATTTATGTACACAAATAATAAGCAATCTGATGAGGAAATCAAGAAAAAAAATACCTTTTACAATAAGGTAAAAAAATAAAAGAATCAAATAACTAGGAATAAATTTAACTGAAGATGTAAAAGACTTACATACAGAAAAGTACACAACAAAATTAAAAGAAATCAAAGAAGACTTAAATAAATGGAAGAATATTCCCTGTTCACAGATAGGAGGCCTAAACGTCATTGACTATCCTACCCAAATTAATCTACAGATTTAATGCAATTCCAATAAAAATCAACACAGCATTTTTTAATGAATTGGAAAAACTAACTACAAAGTTTATTTGAAAGGGTAAGAGGCCCCGAATAGTCAAAGACATACTGAAAAAAAAATGAAATTGGAGGTATCACACTCCCTGACTTTAAAACATACTGTAAGAAGGAATAAAGTGCTAACACATGGAAGAATATGGATGAATCTTGAAGACCTTATGTTGAGTGAAGCAAGCCAAGCATTGAAGGAAGAACCCACATGACATCACTCATATGAATAAAGGAAATTGAGCAGTCTCTGAGAACTATTTTCTGAAAGATAGGTTTACAAAAAAGAGAAAGAGAAAAGAAAACCATCACCCATACAGATGTAATCTATGGTAAAGTGATAGAGTGTAATTGCATATTGAAGGGATAGGACAGGTGGGTAATGATATTATTGGGTTTGGTGCTGGAGGGGTGACATGTAGGTAGATTGGGAAAGGTGGGTTAGAATATCCAGGATAATGGGGGAGGAAGATGGGAGAGGGACCAGGTGAACACTTGGGATTTGTGGTTATGAGGTTGAAAGTACAGAGGTGGGAATGCTCTTATGGCAATATGACAAGGAAGTGTCATTGGTTTAGGGTGTTGGTTGGGGGTGCATTCAGGACAGGGTGCATCTGGAGCAGTTTTCTAGGGAGTGTGTAAGTGTTCATCCAGTCATAATGTGTTATATCAGTGGTTGGAGACCCACACAATGAGTGGGAAGGAGATGGACTCCCATCTTTGGGAGGACCAATTTGCTCAGAAATAGACAGGGGGCATCTCTTATGAGCAAGGGTGGTACCTAATAGGGGAGGATGAACCAGTGTGTCAAGACCTCTTGTTGCATGTAACTATGAATCTTGTTATCCAATGAGTCAAGCCAGGGTTTTGTCATGGGTCCCGGGGGGATGAGGAGGGAGGAACAGAATAGATCAAACAGGGGGCATTTAGTGGTCTGTGAAAATGTTTTTCATTACCTCACAGTGATGGACACAGGACATGGTAAATATCATCAAAATTTATAAAACTGTACGGTCTAAAATGTAAACCATACTGTAAACCATTGACAATGTTTCATTTCATAGCTATGTTTCACTATCAGTACAACAGTTATAACAATGCTACCATCCACATACAGAAAGGTTGTAATCTGGGGTGAGGAAAAGGGGAGGAGGTTGGGTAAATGAGAGTCTTGTGTTTTGTGTGTGACTTTGCTGTGACCTAAAACTTCTTTGAAAATTAAATGAAAAATAGTGAGATACTGGGGCGTGAGAGAAGGAAGGTACCACAGTACAGAATGAACACCAGATATTGCAGTGATAAAAGGCAAAATGTAAAAAAAAAAAAAAAAAAAAAATTCCCATATTTTGAATATCCCAATACTTTAATTTTGTTTTGTTTTGTTTTTTAGTTTTTTTGTTTTTGTTTTCATGTATTTTGTCTCTTACATTAAAACATCATTATTATTTCATTTTCCTATTAATTGTATTTGGCTATTATATTGGCTTCATCTTTAAAGAAGCTTTGGATCAAGAAGAATCACAACTGGGGCAGGAGAGGATCATTGTTGGTGGGTATCAGGAATGGGGGTTGCATGGGAGGAAGTTCACCTGAACACATATAAAATCTATATAAAATTGTTCAAATGCTCATGGGGCATGGTCACAGTGGGAGGAGAATCACTCCATAAATGACAGAATACTCAACTCCCACCCAGGAGAGCTCTGCCACATTCTCCAAGGGAGTAGCAACAGTCCACCAAGTGCAGACACAGTGTCTGGCAAAGGAGGATGATCCATGGATGGGCTTTTGTTATATATATACATATATATTTATATATCATTTTACAAATATTGATATGTATTATGAAAAATTTGATTTTTACCCACAATAAAAAATAAATTAATTTAAAAAAAAGTATTAATATGGGAAGGAGGAAAAGGGGAGGATTTGGGGTATATGAGAGTTCCCTATATTCTGTATGTGACTTTACTGTGACCTACAACTTCTTTGAAAACAAAATGATAAATTGTAAGACACTGGAGAATAAATGGAGGAAAATGTCACTGTACAGACAGGACACCAGATACAACAGAAATGAAAGGCAAAATGTCTATTTAAAAATATATATATGTGTCATTATTTTTTAATATCAAAAATTTTATTTCTAGTATTTTAAAATATTTATTATATTTCTTATAGTTGAACTTATTATTATTTCATTTTCCTATACATTGTAGTTGGCTATTTTAATGACTTCATTTTTGAAGAAGTTTTGGGTCATTTAAGGGTTACAACTGAGGCAGGGGATGATCATTGGTATGGGGTATCAATAATGGGGGATATATGGGACGAATTTCACCTGGGCATACATATATAGTACATAAAAATGTTGAAATGTTCACGGGGCATTGTCACAGTGGGTGGAGACTCACAAAATAACCGAGAGAATATTGAATTCCCATAATGGTGAGCTCTGTCACATTATCTAATGGAGAAGCAACAGGCCCTCTCAAGTACAGGGGCAATGACTGACAAAGGAGGATGATTCATTGATGGGTCCTTGATATTGAAGACTACATAAAAGCCATTGCTATTGAAATTGAAACTTAGCCTATTGTTGTGGAGTTGTCTCCTGAAAGCCTACTTGTGGCTCAAATGTGGCCTCTTTCTATGCCAAACTAAGCATATAAATGCATTATCTTCCCACAGTTTACGACGCAACTCCCGGTGATAAGCCTCCCTGGCACCAAGGGATTATTAATAAGCACCAACTAGCAATGAAAATGGAAAAAGACCTCAAATAAAAGGGGACAAATGTAAAGACAAATGAGTTTATAAGGCTAAGAGACTTCAGAGTGAGTCGGGAGGTCTTTCCAGTGGTAATGCTTATGCACATCTCAGCAGGATCTCATAGACTGCTAAATTGGATATTATCCCAAACAATGGGGCTCCTGAGGTCTCTGGAGACACCCAGGTCCTATGGTCAGGGCAGATAGCTCCAGAGTTTGGTGCCTTGCCAGTGGGCCCTACTTTGGAGTTTGTGCTCTTGAGAGTGACAGTGTTGGACTCAATTATGTCTTCCCTTCACATTTCTTATTTGTCCCTTCTATTTAAACCTATACTTGGTGCTGGAGTTTGTAAGTGTACGTCCAAGGGACTTGAGTCTTTGGGCTGTCCAGGTGACAGCTGGGCCTGGAACCGCAGTGGAGTTGCAACACCTACTCTACAGCTCATTGGAATCACCCATGGCAACTAGGCCCCATGACAAGGGCCCCCAAATAACCAAAAACATTGAAAAAGAAAAAAGAAATTGGAGGAATCACAAGGAGATGATGATGGACAACAACCATCTCAAGGAACAGAGAGAGTCTGCAACTGCAAGCAAGATAGTCCTATCCATCTCCCCCATGGGATATAAGGCTATTCTCATTTAGACATTGAGTGGACATCACCATCCCAGAATCTTCAGAATTGGGAAAAGTACTATGGACTAGAGTGGACTTACAGGTATTCTACTATAGACATATTGTGATTCTAGCAATGGGAGAAATTACAACATTGATGTGGAGCCAGTGGCTACTGGAGGCTCTGGGGACAGGGAGAAGGAAAAACAATTGTAATAAAGGGGATTTTTTGGGACTTGGGAATCATCCTGAATGACACTGCAACAACAGATATAGGCCATTTTATATCATCACATAACATGCAGGACTCTGTGGGAGAGAGAGTAGACTACAATTTGAACTATGGTCCATGCTTAATGGCAAAGCCCCAGGATATGTTTTTCATTTGCAATGAATGTGCCAAACTAATGCAGTATGTTTATGTGGGAGGGTGTGGGAGGTGTGCAAAGTGGGGAATCCCTATAGTTTTTGTGTAACATTCATTTAATCTAATTGTCTTTAAAAAATAAAAAAAGAAACTATAAGAATCATGTATCAAGGAATACAGTTAACTACAATTGTAAAGTACTTGTACACAGAAAATTACACAACATCTTTAAAGGAAATCAAAGAAGACCTAAATAAATGGAAGTATATTCCATGTACATGAATTGAAGACTAAACATAACTAAGATGTCTGTCCTAACCTAATAGATTTACAAATTTAATGCAATAACATTTTTACTGATTGGAAAAGGTAATTATGAAATTTATTTAGAAGGGCAAGGGCCTCCAAATAACCAAAAACATTAAAAAAGAAAAAAAAATTGGAGGAATCATGCTACTTAAATATAAAGCATCCTACAGAGGTAAAGTGGTGAAAATTGCCTGGTATTGGCACATGGATACACATATAAACCAATGGAACTTAATTGAGAGTTCTGATATAGATTGTTGTATATATGATCAACTGATAACTGATAAATCCACCGAGCCTACTCATCTGGGACAGAATGATCTCTTCAAAAATGACACTTTAAGAACTAGATATCCATATCCAAAAGAATGAGAGAGGGCCACCATCTCATGCCCTATTCAAAATTAACTCAAGAGGGATCAAAGACCTAAATATAAGAGCCAAGACAATAAAGCTGCTAGGAGATATTGTAAGGAAACATCTACAAGATCTTGTAGTAAAAAATGTTTTCATTACCTTTACACCAAAAACACAAGCAGCCAAAGAAACAATAGATAAATGGGATCTCCCCAAAATTAAAAACTTTTGTGCTTCAAAGAAATTTGTCAAGAAATTGAAAAGGAAGCCTACTGAATGGGAGAAAATATTTGAGAACCATTTATGTGACAAAGGCACAAGCAAATATAAGAAACCCTACATCTTGAAAATAAATTGTCAATCCATTAAAAAGTGGGTCGGAGTTTGAATAGATACTTCTCCAAAGAAGAAATACAAATGGCTAAAATGCACCTGAAAAGATGCTCAACATAACTAGCTATCAGAGAAATGCAAATCAAAACAAAAATGAAATATTATCTCATACCTATTTGACTGGCAGCTATTAAAAAATCATAAAACTACAAGTATTGGAGAGGATGTGGAGGAAAGAGAGTACTCGTCCATTGCAGATGGGAATGTAGAATGGTGTAGTCATTTTGGAGGACAGTTTGGTAGGTCCTCAGGAAGCTTACTATTGAAATGCCGTATGATCCAGCAACCCCACTTCTGGGTATATACCCAGAAGAATTGAAAGCAGGGACCTGAGCAGTTATATGCACACCAATGTTCATAGCAACATTATTCACTATTGCCAAAAGTTAGAAGCAACCTAGGTGTCCATCAACAGAAGAATGGATAAGCAAATTGTGGTATATACATACATTAGAATATTATTCAGCTGTAAGAAATACTGAAGGACTAACACATGGGACTACATTGATGAATCTTGAAGACGTTATGTTGAATGAAGTAAGCCAGTCACTTAAAGTGAAAGATTGCATGACCTCACTGATAAGACTCAAGCAAATTGAGCAGATTCATAGAACTAGAATCTGGAAGATAGGTTACCAGGAGACAGAAAGGCAATAAAGTATTGTAAGTTGTTGCTCAATATGGGCAAAACCTATGATAAGGCAGAAAGGAGTTGTTAGGCATTGGATGTGGGTGATAAAAGTGCAGTGATGTGACTGGGTTCAACAGCACTGTAATGTGAGGGAGAGTAGGGTGGAAGGTTCGGTTGGTCTATTCCTGGAACTGAGTAGAGTAGTGGAGGAAGAAACAGGTGAACTCTGTAGATTGGTATGTCTGAAGTTAAATCTACAATTGTGGGAATTTTCTTTTGGCAAAAATGACAGGGCAGGGTTACTGATGCAGGGCATGGAGGGTGAAGGGATATGTAAGATAAGGTGTACCTGGATCATGCTTCTGTGGAATAAAAAAATGTATCTTGTCATAATGTGTTATCTCACTGATGGAGATCCACACAATAAACAAAATATTAAACTCTCATTCTGGGAAGTACCTCCATGTTCTCAATTAGAGGGACAAGAATCTCTTGAGAACACAGACAGCGCCTAATAAAAGAAAACTGTCCAATATAACAGTCACTCAATATTATTGCATATAACTATGAACCTTATCCTTCAAAACTTAGTGGTTACCATAGTTTCTGTTGATAGGGAAATGGAAGAATAGAGTAGATGGATCATAGGGCATTTTCAGCGCATTGGAATTGTCCTGCATTATCTTGTAATGATGAATACAATCCATTACAAGTTTTGTCAAAACTTATAAAAGTGTACAATGCAAAATGTAAACTATAAACCATCAACCATGCTCGAGAGCAGTATTTCAATATTTGTGCAATTGTAACAAATGTACCACACTCATTTAAGATGTTATTAATATGCGAAAGTGAGAGAGTGGGAGGGATTTGGGTATATGGGAATCCCTTATATTTTCTAAGTGGTATTTCTGTAACTTAAAGCTTCTTTGAAAATAAAGAGAAAAAAATAAGACACTAGGGAAACATATGGAAGAAATTATCACTGTTCATAAAAGATAGCAGATCTTACAGTGATGAAAGACCCAATGAATTTTTTTTAACTTTTGTGTTTTATTTCATTATTATTATTTTATTTTATTATTATATTTATCTATTGAGTTTTCTGGATTTTTTGAAGGGGAGAGATTTTGGATTACAGTGGGTCATAACTATGGCAGAGGCATCACTGGTGTGGGGTGTCAGTGATGGGGTATGTGTGGGAGAAGGTGCACCTGGGCATACCTCTATGACATACAAATATATTCAAGTGGTCATGGAGTATTTTCTCATTGGGTGGAGACCCCCTTCACAATACCCAAAAGAGTATTGAATTCCCATCCTGGGAAGCCCTGTCATATCCTCTAATAGAGCAGAAAGAACCCCCCAAGTATATGGCCAGTGCCTACTGAAAGAGGACAGATCAATATGTTACAACTTTGTTATTGAATGTTGTACTAATGACCTTTGTTCTTCTGAAATAGAAACTTAGCATATTATTATGTATTGTTTAAGAGTTAGCTACTAGTTTCCGTGTAATATTGAGGTAATCTAAGCACCTTTTAAAATATATATATATATATATATATAACATTTTTGTAAGCAAATGCACATATATGCATATATATTTATATATCATTTTACAAATATTGGTATGTATTGTGAAAAATTAGATTTTTACCCACAATAAAAAATAAATAAATGAATGAATGAATAAATAAATAAATAAATAAATAAATAAATAAATAAATAAAAAGAGTTAGCTACTGAAAGCCTCCATGTTGTTCAAATGTAGCCTCTCTCTAAGCCAAGTTCAGTGTATAAACTCACTACCTGCCCCCGAGCATGGGATGTGATTCCAGGGGATGAGCCTCCCTGGCACTGAAGGATTATTACCCAGCTTCAGCTAATGATTCATTTGTAAAAAGACCTTGAATAAAAGGGGAAATATTAAATACAAATGAGTTTTTATGGCCAAGAAATTTCAAAATGCATGAGGAGGTCATTCCAGAACTTAAACTTATACATGTCTCAGGAGGATATCATTGACCACCACAGTAAATAATACCTCAAGCAAGAGTCTTCTGAGGGCTCTAGAGACATCTAGACACTCTAGGTAGGGCAGACAATCTCAGAAATCTGTCACACTACCAGTGGGCCTTGTCTTGGAATATATGCTCCCTAATGAAACAGAGTTAGATTCCTTTATAATTTCCCTACATATGACTCTTCTGCCCCTTTTATTTGAACCTATATTTAGCACTATGTTCATTACATATATGTCTCAGAGACTTAAATCTTCAGTCTGTTCATTATCTGGTTAAGCCCTGAATCTCAGCAGAGTTGCAACACCCACTCTCCTGTTCATTGGAACCTCCCAGGATAGCTAACAAAAATATAAAAATGGACAACACTCATCCCCAAAACAGAGAATATCTACAACAGCAAGAAAGACATTTCAATCCATATGGCCCATGGGATCTAAGTCCCCTCTCAATGTGAACCAGAGTGGGCATCACCATCCCAAAATCCTCATCCTTGAGGAATAACAAAACATAAGGAGGCAAAGCATCTAATGGACTAAAGTAGACCTTATTATTCTTGCAATGGAAGAATTTGTAACATTGATATTAAGGCAGTGGCCACCAGAGGATTTGAAGGGAGGAAGGGGGAAGAATTGGTGCAAATGGGGCATTTTTGGGACTTTGGACTTGTCCTGCATGACACAGCAATGATGGATACAGGCCGTTACACTTTCTTTCAAAACCTGCAAGATTGTGTGGAGCAAAATGTAAATATAATGTAAACTACAGACCATGGTTAATAGCAATGCTTCAATATGTGTTCATCAATTGTAACAAATGTACCATGCTAATGAAAGATGTTAATTGGGGAAAGTGGGGGAGGGGAAGGGGATGGGTTGTATGGGAATTTCCCTATATATTTTTTTAATGTAACATTTATGTAATCTAATTTTTCTTTAAAAATAAAATTTTTAAAATTGAAAAGGATTAAAACTCTAAAACAATCTGATTTTCTCCTGATCAATTCTTAAATATATTCTTTCTGGTTAAGTTGGAATAAAATGATTTCCTATAAAAATGTTTTTGTTTTTGTTGTATACACCTCTCCTGGGGAAAAAAAAAAAATATCTAGAAGAGAGGATTAAGGATTGGTATATACATCAATTTTTATTATTAAATGAGACACACCAAAAAGAAAAAGAACAACCTGTCACATGAAGAGGCACAAGGGAATGATTTTTTTCCTCCTGGCCATAGGAAATTAAAAATACTTCTGAAATACCACATAGGAGAAAGGCTGCTCTCCCTCCCCACATAGACTTGTTACACAGCCAGTGAGTTGCAGTCTTTGAATAGAATTGTAGTCAAAGATTCAGACACCCTTGGCTGGTCATGCTGATTCATAGCTGCATTCCTAGGACAGATGCCTCCATGTGGAGGCCTCCCTATCAGGGGCTCATAAACAAGGCCATCCTCAGATTGATTACTTAAGCAACTCCTTAAGGGGAAAAAGGAGAGCTGTAGACTTTGAGAATACTTTCTTTGCTAAGACACAGTAGTAAATGGTTTTGCACATTTAGACACCCCATCCAGCCCTAGGTTCTGTGTCCATAAAACAACAGGAGCCCTTTGTTTGGGGACCCTCAATAGTGAGATGATCCCCAATCTGTGCTGATTCATCTGACCCTCATCTGGTGAAATGGAACAGAGGTGAGTCAACATGTTTCCTAGGTATAAAACCTTGCATACATTACCACAGTAAGGATATAAAGTCTTTACTGTTTACTCACGTTTTTGCTTTGACTATTTTAATATGCTACCTTGACACTTGGCATCACAGCTCAGATCTCTCAGCTGGGTTCAGCTATTGATACACTCAAATGTGCAAATTTTCCTGAGTTAAAACAATAATTTTTAATTCATTTGAATTGATGTGTTGTGAGTATAGAAACAAAGAGCCACTGCAAGAGAACAAAGTGCATGGTTACAGGCATGTGATACATGGCTGGGGTAATGTGTAATAATAGAGTAACAACAGTACTATGTACTTTTCAGAAAATCATACTTGTGCGATTGGATAATAATATTGGATAAAATAAAATCTCATACCTAGCTAACACTATACGCAATTGATGTAGATTAAATGAGCATAAAGAAAAGTCAGAACTATAATTATTATAAAGATATACAAAGGAGATTTGCTTCAGGATATCAGTGTCAGATCTTTGATATCAGGATATCAGTTTCATGATCTTTGAATAGTAAATTTTCAAAGGATATAGAAGAACACAAATTTCTATGTAAAAAACTGAGTGAATTTATCTGTCATATATAATGTAGATAGGAATTTGACAGATGTGTATGTTTATAATACTATTGAAGCATAGTAAAACATAAAATCATAATCAAATATGTATATATATATATGCACTCAATACACCAGAAAATATTTAAATATCTAATAATATAAAATATTAATGTGCAATGTTAGCAAAGACAATTCTCACATATTGTATGTAATACTCACATATAAGTATTAAATGATGCAACCTACTTTGAAAATAGTGTGGGATTGTTTAATTATACTTTGGCTTTGTTATGCTTCAGTGAACACTCATGTCTTGTGAAGACTAAGTACTATGTTATGATTAATAGTCTTTGTGTGTTAACTACAGCTCTATGCTATGAAACCAAAATTGTTTGAACAGCCTCTATTCATGTATCTAATTTATCTTACGTTAATTTTTTCCCAGGTTATCCTAATTATCTGCAGGCAGTTTCTCTGCCTTCAGGGAATACCAGAAGGTGAACCCCAGACTTGTTCCTCTCCTCAGTCTCTCAGATTTCCAAATGATAGTTTGGCACTGACTTATATTCACCCCAGTATGCTCGCAGGGGTCATATTGCTCCCTCTGGAACAAGGTACCCACATTGGAAAGCCAGCACACTACACCCTTTGTTGTAAAATGGTAAGGGATAAACTAGCAAGGATGCCAGGGAAAATTCTAAGGCTTTTTAAGCTTTGTTTTCTTAATTCAGCATTTGTCTCTTTAATGCAGCCATTTAACTCTTTTTCATAGTTTGGGGAAAGGTTATTGACTTGAAGATTCCTCTTCCAACTTTGGCCCAGGCAGTTTGGAGAACTTAAGGAATATTGGAGATGATGCTGAGGAATAGGAACATTCATTCCTTGTTGGTGGGAATGTAAAATGATGCAGCCACTGTGGAAGACTGTTTGGCAGCTCCTCAAAAAGCTAAGTATAGAATTAACATATGACCCTGCATTCCCACTTCTAGGTATGCATTTAAAGCTTTGAAAGCAGGGGCTTGAACATATATTTGCCCACCAATGTCATAGCTGCATTATTTGCATTTACCAAAAGATGAAGCCACTCTAGTTTCTATCAATCAATTAATGGATAAATAAAATGTGATATATGCATAGGATGGAATACTATCGAGCCATTTAAAGGAATGAAGTACTGATTCATGCAACAACATGGATGAGCCTTGAAGACATCATATTGAGTGAAATAACCCAGGCACTAAAGGACAAATATTGTATGACCTCATTGATATGAAATAATTAGAATAAGCAAACTCATAGAATGAGAAACTAAAATATAGTTTACCAGGGGACAGGGTGGAGAAGAAGAATGAGGTGTTAATGCTAAAGTTGTATAGAGTTTCTATTTGGTTGGTTGTAAAGTTTAGTACTGAATGGTGGTGATTGTAATACAACTTTGTGATTTAATAAAACAATCATAAAAATGTGGTTCTATCAGCAGTAACAAATATACCACACTAAGGCAAGGTGCTAATAATAAGGAGGTATGTGGGAACTGTATTTTATGCATGATTTTTTTCTAAACCTATAATGTCTCTAATAAAAAAAGCACACAGGATAAAAATCAAATTTTGGTTAAAATAAAGAGTGTAATAGTAATACAAAAAAGAGCAATGTTTAAAACAAACATTAATTAAAGCAAAGATACTTATTATTTATTAAAAATGAGGAGCCATAATTATGATATAGTATTCTGGGACATTTATAGGTTAAATAACATGATGTCAATACTTATGAGCAATATCTGTTTAAATGTTATGGCGAAAGTGATGGGAACACAACAGTAGGGGGAGCTTTAAGTCATTTTCTAAAATGTCACAGCCAAAGTAGCTGGAACATAGAGGATCTGAATAATACAAATTAAAAATAAATTTTATTCAACAGAAAAATAATGACTACAAAGCATTGACAGAAAGTGAGTTTTTGAATGAGAAAGAACTTGTTTTAAATGACCACAAATATAAGGAGACAATTAGACATTGTAATACTTCTAATCAACATATTCAAAGAGATAAAGCATTATTCTACATCTGTATTAAGCTATGAGAACAATGTATTACATAGTAAAGAGAGATAGACTCCTAGATGGAATTATGTATTTGTCTATGCATAATTTCAAGCATTAAATATTCATTTCATCTTTTAAAAATTTTTTTCCAAGGGGTTTTATTATTATTATTACTATTTAGGAGGTATTTGAGATTGAACCCAGAACCTCATACATGGGAAGCAGGAACTCAACCACTGAGATACATCCACTCCCCTAAAATCAAAATGTCTGATGTATTTTTTTAAGTCAGTACCAGAGATTGAACCTGGGGCCTCATAAATGAGAGGCAGGAGTTCAACCACTTAACTACATTTACTCCCCCAAACAACAGGCCTCCCATTAGTCCCGTGAGAGCTAACAGGTGGGGATTGTAATGCAACCAATCAGTTCAGCAAACAGCTGGAGCCCTGCCCCAAAATTAGAAAAGGGGAGGAGGAAAAGTCTTAAAAGGCTTAACCTGGAGCCTCATGTGCATGTCTCACCCTGCAGCATGCCCACAATCTATGTCTCAGATTGTGTACTGTTTTCCTGTTTCTTAATAAACTCTTTACTCCCCTGCCTAAAAAAAGGTCATTTCAAATTTAATTTTAAGAATATAGACAGAATTTTCCAGAACAGTATACAAATTTCACAAATATTGAATTGAGCATGGAAAACTAAGAGTATTATAGCTCAGTGTCACTTGTACATAACAAAAAAGATTCAGGCAAAAAAACTCTAGGCATCTTAAAGGAGGACATTCAAATTAAAAACATATATCAAACACATTTATCAAATTTTATTTATATGTATTTATAATCAAGGAAAACCTTGCTTGTGATCACAAAATATCTGTTAAAAATTCTGCTTAGAGCGTTGTCTTTCTTATATAGGTAATCATTGAGGGAGTTTGTAAATGTGTGCAACAAAGTGTAGTAGATGGCTGTGAGATGATTTTTAAAAAATGCTTTATATGCAATGCGACCTAAGAGAGCAACCAATCCAGAAATTATAAATAAAAGTAGAATTGCCAACTGTGGTATGCCGTTGAATAAAGCTTTATTATGGGTTTCCAAAGAATGCATTCTAAGCACCATTTAAATGTATTTATATGTGACATAATAAAGTATAACATATTAAGCCCCTGCATGTGCTTATAGCTATGACCACAGATTCAGAAAAGCAAATACCTGAAGAAAAGTGTCTCAAAATTTGAGTTACATCATTGAAATATTGATGAATTACTTTGGACACTGTGCAGAGGAGTCTGAACATGTATCCTGTGTAAATAATGAAATAGGGCAGCCCACTTGTCCATGAACCACCAACTGCACTACAGGTGATGGTAAGCCCATAATGCAGAGGGCAACAAATGACAACATAGCATCACAAGATATCACCACAGGAAGAACAGCTCATTAATTCCAAAGAAGATAAATAGGAAAATTTGAGTGGCACATGCCAGAGAGAAATCAATCTATTTTCTGTCAGATAATTCACAATCATTTTAGGATTAGTAACTGAAATGTAGCATAGAGCTATGAGAGATAATTTGCCTATAAAGAAATACATTGGAGAGTGCAAATGTGGGTCAGTCACAGTGACAGTAACAGAAGATTCCCAGTTAGTTCTCCCAGACAAATCATTAAAGAGCAGAAGTTGCATGACTTGCAGCACCTGGGAGCTGAGATATACATGAGGAACAATAATGTGATTATAGTGAGATTGCTCATGTTTATTAATATGCTGTGGTCTTCCTGGGAGTCATTATAAATTGATAACGTGATACTAAAAACCAAAATGGAGAAAATCCACCATATTGACAAATAACATTTAAAGATTAGGATCAGCATAAGGCTTCTACCCTGGAAATTAGGATAGAGAATATCAACAAATGGCAGTCTTTTAAAATCAATGAATGCAGTATATATATATAGTTTTCTACCACTACTCTGCTGATATTTAATAACTCTACCATTTAGGATATGATAATCTAAATAAATGAAACTACTTAATATGAGATCAATATCCAACAATCTCCATTTTCATTTTTGGAAAACCTAGAATTTAGGAAACATAAGTATAAACCTTAAGTATTTATATTTCATTATTTTATTTATATATGATCTCTGTCTTAACACTGTTCCCAAACATTCTAATAATAGTAATAATACTGATTTGCTTAAGTTGGTTATATCCATATGAATTTTTAGTGTTTTGCAAAGTATTTTGTGCAAATTCTTTTTCTATAATATCCTTTCAATTATGTGTGATTACCTATAATATCATTTGGCAATGGAGAAAATTCTTTATATTTGGTTTCTCAAATCCTGCATTAACACTTGATCAATAGAAGTTTATTTAATATCTTCCAAATCTTCAAATTTAATCAGTTTCCTCTTTCTCTCAAAATTCTCAGGATTCACTATGGTAAATTTACTATACATCTTCTCTTTCAAAATGCACCATGACTGCTAAGTGTTGGCTGTTAGATTTCTGGGTATTCTCTGTTTCTTATTACTATAACTTCTGACTACAGTGGATTTACTTGTTATTTTAATTGCTAATTTATGTTAACTGAGTGATTTGTACCTTTGGTATAACCAGATGTTTCCCTTGCCCATCCTTTGTAGCTGGTTTCTGATTTCACCAACTAGCTTTAATCTGTTCTCAATAATTTCCAAAGCCAGTTCTTCCATATTCCATACTAATACCAAAAGTAACCCTGCAACATTAATTATCTTGTAAGTGGAATCAAAATATGCAGAGACAATAGGAAGAAGAAACTGCGAATCCTAAAATGAAGCAAGAGGTCTGACAAACAGCAGTTCTGGCAACAACAGCCCAATCCTGATAAAAAGCAGCCAATTAGCAGTAGACATGTCCCAGCTGAGCACTGCCTTACAGCAGACCCTACTGCAAATTAGATTTAAAAATTCTTTACCCTCCAACTCCAGTAGAAACAGTTGAGCTTTACCTCCTGTCTCCTTACTTGGCATCATGTAATAAATATTTTTCTCTCTTCAAAAGTCTGGTGTCAAAGAATTGGTTTTGTGCACAGTGAGCACTAAGCTTACATTGTTCAGCAACAATTTGGTGACTTCATTGGGATTTGAAGGTCTGTGAGTCTGACTGAAGGGGACACTAGAGCCCTGGCTAGATTGGTGAGAACAGGAATCATGCTTGAATGGCCATAAACACTAATTTTTCTAGAGGTTCAAGACCTGGGTTTTGCTTGCCTCACTGGTGCCCCAAGCTCATTGGCTTGTCTGAAATTTCAGAGAGAGATACAATTCCAAGTCCAAACATGTGACTGGGTAATTATATCTTCAAGGCCACATTAGGTTTGGAAAAGTATTTCCTGGAAGATAACAGTATAGAGAGATGCAGGGCTCATTCCTCTTCAGAAGCACTTGGTGGATAAGCAGATATTGTCTGTCTCAACTCTTCTGGGCTTCCAGAGTCCAGGGGAGTACTGTGCAGCATCCACAGAAGAGCAGCATAAAGGGACTGAGAAACAGCAGTAAAAATCATGTCCTTTACAAATCATCTGTTCCCCCTTTGTGAGTTCCATGAACTGTTTTGACTGGGAAATACTGATGAAACAATTACCAAAGTAGAATCCTAACACAAAGCCAATCAACAACAAAATCCTAGATGAGAGAGAAACAGATCTTCTGATAAAACTCATTAAGATAACTAGATGTTCAGACATAAGCAAAAAAAAAATTGTCATATTAAGAAACAGGAAGATATGGCCCAGTTAAAGGAATGAATGAAAAAGTAGGAAGAGGCACAGAATTTGGAACAACTAGTCAAAGACATATAAATAAATCTCTTAAATCAATTTAAGGAGATGAAAGAATTTAAGGCTAAAGAGATTAAGAATATTAGGAAGACAAAGGCTGACCAAAGGGAAGAATTTGAAAGCATGAAAAGAAAAATAATAGAACTCATATGAACTAAAGACAAATAGATGATACTAAAAATACACAAGAAGCATACAAAAGCAGATTTGAACAGGCAGAAGAAAGAATCAGTGAGCTAGAAGGCAGGACATTTGAAATTAAATAGAAAAGAGAACAGAGAGAAAAATAATGGAAAAAATTGAGCAGGGACTCAGGGACTGGAATGACAACATGAAGCACAGAAACATATGTGTCATGAGCGACCTAGAAAAAGGAAGGGAAAAGGAGCAGAAAGAATACTTGAGTCAATTTGGCTGAAAATTTCCTGTCTATTATAAAAGATATAAATATACATATCCAAGAAATGCAATGTACTCCAAACAGAATAAATCCAATTAGATCTACTTCAAGACACATACTAAACGTAATGTCAAATGCCAAACATAAGGAGAGAATTCTGAAAGCAGCAAGAAAAAAGCTATTAATTCATCACATATAAAAAATCTGCAATAAGGCTAAGTGTTGATTTCTTATCAGAAACCATAAAGGTGAGAAAGATGATAAGGCAGTGTTTCGATACTTTTAAGACACTGAAAGAGAAAAACTGACATCCACCAATTCTTTTTTTCACTGTTTATGTTCACTTCTCTGAAATCACACCATTTATTAGAGCACTGCTATATCTTTTTTACTATAATCAATTGTATATAAATGTATTCATAAACCATCCACCTATCTAAAATGGAGAATCAATGGCATTGTATTATAACAAAGTTGTGTGTTTATCACATCAATCAATATTTTAGGAATTTAAGTATTCCAAAGAAAAGGAAAGAGAGAAAACGAACACCCAAAAAATCCTACCATTTAGTAGTCACCTCTCAATCTCTCCTACCCCTGCCAAACAAGTGATAATGTATTTTCATCTTTATAATCTGTTTCTATTTATATTTTGTATAGATAGAGTTAAACAATATGTAATAATTTTTTCCTAGTTTCTATCACTAAGCATACTTCCTTTCATTTACCATTGATGGAAGATTATTAATATATTAATATACACTATTGCCCATAGTTCATTTTCCTTCTAATTTGTCCCCAATATTACCCTGATATTAATCTTTTATTAAATTAACATATTTGTTATATTTCAGAGAAAAACTTTTTTCTATATGCTCTATTAACCACAGTTATTTTTCACAAGATGCTTTATTATGCTATACAGTATCATGCTTCAGTTTTTTGCTTTCCAACTATTGATAAACCATGTCCTTAGAATTTCCTTTTCAACCACTACCATACCTATATATTACTGCTAATAAAAACCCTATGATATACTTTCACCATTTCTATTCATTTCCAAACATTTCCAAATGACATTTCTAATCTTATATACAGATTAAACCTTAGCTTTCCACTCTCTAACCTCGTTTTATTTTCTGCTTACATATTCTAGCTAATATCTCTAAAAAATTTTCTCATTACATTTAGTTCATAATAATATCATACAGTATTTATCATTTTGTGTCTGGCTTGCTTCACTTAACAAAATGTCTTCTGGGTTCATCCATATTTTCATATGCTTCATGACTTCACTTCTTCATATAGCTTAATAATATCCTGTTTGGGGTGCGATGTGCTTCCTGGATATGTCCATCCATCTCCCTCAATAGGGTTGGGAAATTTTCAGCCTTTATTTCCTTCAACACTCCTTCTGCTTCCCTTTCCCTTCTCTTCTCCTTCTGGGATGTCTATGATGCATATCTTTATGCAGTTCAGGTTGTCATTCAAGTCTCTAATTCCCTTCTGTATTTTTCTCTTTTATCTATCTGTTCTACTATCTGTCTGATTTCAGATGTGCTGTCTTCCACATCACTAACTCTTTCCTCTGATTTTTCAAATCTGCCTTTATGTGCTTCTAGTGTGTTTTTTATTTCTTGCATCATGCCATTCATCACCATCATATCTGTTAACTTTTTATATATGTTTACAGTTTCTTCAGTATGTTCTCCCAGTGTCTTTTAATATCCTTAATCTCTTCTATCACTTCATTAAGTTGGTCCATCATATTTGTTTGGACAGCTTTGATTAGTTGTTTGATGTTCTGCATCTCTTTCTGGTTTTTAGTTTGTTCAATGGACTGGTCAATGTCTTCCTGTTTCTTAGTATGGTTTGCAATTTTTTGTTGCCCTTTGGTCATCATTTATCTTGATGGGTTAAGTTGATTAGTTGATTAGCATCTCTCTCTGCTGTAAGTTTTATTTAGCTGCTGGTTTTGTGTGTGTGTTAAATTCAGTTGATTAGCATCTTTCTCTGCTGTAGAGTTTTGTTTAGCTGCTGGTTTTGTGTGTGTGTTCAATTTTCTCTTTGACACTTTGCTCTTCTTGTTCTATTTCCTTGCTGTTTTCTATGTTCCCTTGAAGGAAAAAGATTAGGGCCAGAGAAATCAAAAGAGGCAAGAAAAGAAAAAGGATAATAGAAACAATAATAAAAGTTAGAAGAGGGTCTGTATAATACTTAGTAAAATGCATATTTAACTCATTTAAGCAGTGAAGAGTAATAGGAATAAAAAAGTGGAGTACCTGCAATGAAATGGAAAATGAATAGAGAAAACTACATAGAATGATTTAAAAGTCCAGAATGATGAGGAGAGAGAGAAAGATAAAAGAAAGGACAGAAAGAAAAAAGTTAATTAAAAAAAAGAAAACTGAAAAGACAAGATAAAAATCAAAACCAGTGAAGTTGAGGTCTAATAAAATAAGGTGGAATGTAAGCACCATAACAGAAAGCAGAAGATAGAAAGATGAAGGAAGGAAAAGAGATAACATTGGTAGACAAAATCAGTATACACAAAAAATGGTAAATTAAGGAAGGGGAAGCACAGCAAAGAAGAAACAAGATAGCAGCACCTAATTTTAAAAAAGGGGGTTGCGGGGAGGAAAGAGGAAAGAAAAAACACAAACAGAACAATAACAATGAATAAATAAATAAATAAATAAATAAATAAGCTCCAAACAAACACACACACACAAGCAAGCAGTCAAACAAAGCTAAGGAAGAACAGCGTTCCTTCTTGGACCATTATGGAGCCTCTCATACTGCCTGTGTTCATCAATAACTTACCCTACAGGCTTCTCTCTGCAGGTTTTTGAGGCAAGTTTTAGAAAGTAAACTAAGTTTAAAAAATTTTTAACTTTTTTTTTTTTTTGGAAAAATAAGGGACCCAAAAGAAGCTAGTACAAAAATAAAGTCTATATTTTCCCTGTCACACAGGTATCAGCTGGATGTTAGAGGTCCCTGTGGATCCCCACTTTTAGAGGAATCAGGAATCAAACCAGGGACTTCATATATTCAAGACAGAAATTCCTCCACTGAGCTACCTCTCCAACTGGGTCAACCAGCTCTTCAGAGAGCTATTCATTCACTTTCCCCCAGGCAGAGTTTACTCTCTTAGGGTGGCTGGATTCAGCAGGCTGTATGAGCAAATGCCTCCTCCCCTCTCCTGGTCAGGTTGAGTTCCCATTTGAAATTCAAATGGTACTCTGATGACTAATTACACTGCACAAAATTGATTTTTCTAGCCTCTTCTAGACCAACCCCTCCCCCAGGGGACTGAAATAGGCTCTTGAAAACTTATTAAGCACTTCCCACTGCCTGACTCCCTTAGGGAAGTTAAAATTCTTATAGTCCTCTGCATGGAACTATTAAATTGGCAGACTACTCTCTCTTTCAGGCCTAGCCTCTGTAGCTATGTTTCACTATTTGTATATAAAATTGCATTCAGATCAGCCCAGCAGACCCTTCCACTGGTGGCAATTTTTACTTTCTTAATTTTTACTTTTATTTATTAATTTTCTGTATTTTATTATTTATATTTTATTATTACTATTATTTTATTTTTGTACTATTTTTACTTGTTTATTTTTTGGCATTTTGGGGTGTGGTTTGGGTTGCAGAAGGGTCACAGCTTAGTTTTTAGTTCAATAGATGATTTAGTTGGGTTTTAGGAATATGTTTTATATGTAATGTTAGATGTTATTAAATTGAAGATTATCTACTCTCTACTAAAAAAATTAATAAAAATTTAAAATAAAATGAATTATGAATTATGTTTGTAAATGAGATTGAGAGGAGAAATTTAAGGTCATGTATGTCACTAGAAGGAAAGTTAGAAGCCAAAACATGGGATTTTAAAACTCAGTGGACACTATTGTAGATGATGGACTGGGGTTAATAGTGCAAATATAAGATTGTTTTTTCATGAATTATAACAAATGTATGACATTATTACATGTTGTTAATAGGAAGGTATATGGAAAAAATACACCTAATGTAAAGTATAAACTACAGTTATGAGTAATATCTTAATATTCTTTGATCAATTTTAACAAAGGTACTATGCTAATGCAAAGAGTCAACAATAGAGGGATACATGGGAACAATGTATTTTTTACAAAAATTTTCTGTACACATACAACTTGCCTATTTTTTTTAATGCAATAATTTAAGAAAGCATTATGTTATAATGAGCATTATGTACATTATTGTGAAAGAAACCAGATACAAAGTACTATATAGTTTATGATTTCATTAATATAAAATGTAAAGATAAATAAATGTATAGAGATGGAATTAGATTAGTGGATAGGTAGGGCTGGGGAATAATAGAGGGATTGAGAGATGACTGCTAAGCGGTATGCGGCTTTTCTTCTTGGATTGACGAAAATGTTCTACACTTCATTGTGGCAATGAATGTATGACTGAGTGATTATAATAAAAGTCATTGATTGTACACTTTGGTTAGATTGTATAGTATGTGAATATATCTCAATAAAAGTGCTTTTAAAGCATGGGCACACATTGTGCAGGCCCTTGTAGTTCAGTTTAAGAACTTTGTATATTACTGTAACCTGGGAATGCATAAGGGTTTCAGTAAAGAGTGACAAGGGACAAGACCTGACTTAGGTTTTAACAGGATCATTCTGGCTGCTAGAAAAGAATGGATCACAGTGGCAAGCAGGTCAAAGGCAAAGCAGTTAGGGAGCTATCGCAGTAGTCCAGGCAAGAGATATGGTTCATTAGACAGAGGAGTAACAGTTAGGGAAACCAGGTGGCCAGGTTTTGCACATATTTGAAGTAGCTGATGCTGGATGGATGTGGGGTAAGAAAGTGACACAATCTGAAAATCCTCAAAAGCAAACATGAGGAATGAGCAAACATTAGGGGGGATGCAACTATGGACAAAAGTAGACATTATTCTAGTAATTCAAGAACTTGTAACATTGATATAAAGAGAGTGCACACCAGATGATTTGAAGGGAGGGAGAGTAAAGAATAGGTGTAACATGGGACATTTTTGAAACACTAATTATTTTGTCTGATACTGCAAAATAATACAAGTCATTATACATTTTCTCAAAACCTATAAAACAGTGCAGTGCAAAATGTAAAACATAATGTAAACTAGAGACTATGCTTAATAGCAAAGCCTCAATATTTGTTCATCAAGTGAAACACATGAACAACACTAATGAAAGATGTTGTTCACTGGGAAAAGTGTGTTAGGGAGAGGGGGTAGGGTATATGGAATTTCCCTATTTTTTCATGGAACATTTATGTCATCTAAAGCTCCTTTAAAAATAAAGAAAAAAATTATTTTAATTATGACATAGAAGCAGAAGTATCAATGAGTTCTCATGCTAGGCAACAGATAGACTGGGGCATCATCAAAACTATTTGATATCTGAAAACATGGAAAGAGTTTCCAAAGAGAGATTGCACTGAATGAGATCCATAAAAAGCAAAAATGATACTTTGGTCTTCACCAAACTTTAAACTACTGATGTGCAAAAGACAAATTATAAAGGCAAACTACAGATAGGGAAAGATATTTGCAAACTTAACCATGACAAAGAAAGAAAAGATATCTAAAACATTTGAAGCTGACACCTGGATAGATATCTAAAATATCGAGAATGAATGTGGCTCAAGCAATTGAGTGCCTTCTTCCCAAATGGCAGGTTCCAGGTTCAGTTCCAGGTACCTCCTAATGAGGAATGAACTATGGACTAGAGTGGACTTACTGATATTTTAATATAGACTCATTGTGATTCCAGCAATGGAAGAAATTATATCATTGATGTGGAGGCAGTGGCCACTGGATGCTCTGGGGGCAGAGGAGGGAAAGACAGGAGTAATGTGGGGGCTTTTTTGGGACTTGGGAATCATTTTGAATGGCATTCCAATGACAGATATAGGCCATTATATATCTTCCCATAGCCTGCAGTATTGCGTGGGAGAGTGTAGACTACAAGATGAACTATGATCCATACTCAATGGCAATGCCCCAGGATGTGTTTATCAATTGCAATGAATGTGCCACACTAATTAAGGAAGTTATTTATGTGGAAGGTTGTGGAACACATGGGGAGTGGGGCATATGGGAATCCCTATATTTTTTGTGTAACATTTGTGTACTCTAAGTATCTTTAAAAATTTTTTTTAAATATATTTTTAAAAAATGAATAAAGCTATGAAGAACATAGGGGGAAAAAAGGTGATGTTTAAATACGACCTGTATTTTACATATTTAGACAGATACTTGTTAGCTGGTTTCTAATTTAATTGGTTATTTATTTACTAATGCTTCAGCCATGTAGTCACCTATACATTATTTGAATGTATTTAACTGCTAATAGATGTTTTAGAAAACTGAAAAAAAAAAAAAACTCAGTGGCGCAAATGTGGCTTAGTGGTTGAGTGCTGGCTTCCCACTTATGAGGCCTGGGTTCAACCCTGGCCCTGGTGCCACAAACAAACAAACAAACAAACAAAAACAAAACCCAGATATCTAGAATGTATTAAAAGAATTTTCAGCTATATCCTTGGCTACTAAGACACAACTGGCAAGGGAGAAAGTGTAGGAAGCCTTAAACTAAAGAGAAAAACTGCACCTAGAATATATACTCTAGTAAGACAGATACCAAGACACCAACCAAAAAATTACAATCTATGCCAAGAAACAGGAAGATATGGCCCAATTAAAGGAACAAGATAAGACTCCAGATGATATAAAGGGGTTGCAACAAGTAATCAAATGTTTTCAAACATATCTCCTTAATAAATCCAGTGAGATGGCTAAAGAAAATAAGGATACTAAGAAGACATTGGATGAGCACAAATAAGAATTTAAAAGCATACATAGAAAAATGTCAGAACTTATGAGAATGAAAGTTGCAATAATGAAATAAAAAATATACTGGAATCATGTAATAGCAGATTCGGGGGCAGAAGAAAGGATTGGTGGGCCTGAAAAAAATGTCTTCTAAGAACATTCCATGCTCATGGATTGAAAGATTAAATATCAATAAGGTGTCAATTCTACTCAAATTGATAAACAGATTCAATGCTATCCTGATAAAAATTCCACTAGCATTTAAAAAAATAAATGGAAAACATGATTATCAAATTTATTTGGAAGGGTAAGGGGTCCTGAATAGCCAGAAACATCTTAAGAAGGTAAAGCAAAGTTGGAGGACTCTCATTTCCAGACTTTAAGTATTACCTACTACAGTGGTAAAAACATCATGGTACTTCCATAAAGACGGACACATAGACCAATGGAACCAAACTGATGGTTGAGAACCAGACCCTCACATCTATGGTCAAGTGATTTTTGACTAGTCTGTCAAACCTACCCAGCTCAGGCAGAACAGTCCATTCAACAAATGGTGCTGAGGAAACTGGATATCCATATTGAAAGAAGGAAAGATGAACCCTATCTCACACCTTATACAGAAATTAACTCAAAATGAATTAAAAACCTACATATAAAGCCAGAATCATAAATATTCTTTATGGAAATATAAGAAAATCTCTTCAAGACCTGGTGGTAGGTGGTTAATTCTTAAAGGAGTTAAGAGGAGGGCTGAAATGAACTACTGATATTTCATGTATGTAGAAGTTTTAATTAGGTTTACTTTAAAAGTGTGGAAATGTGCAGATTTCATGGTAACACATTATAGTGAATAGCAGTTTTTTTTATAAATGTGGATGTGGATGAAAATAGTAGTCTAGGGATGTAAATGCCAGTTGACAGAAACCTAGAATAATCTAGGGACTGAATAGCACAGTAGGTGCTAATTCTCATCCTGAGATGGATGAGAATTGTGATTGATGCAAGAGTTTCTTTGTGAGCTAGAGCAGATGTACATCACTATTGCAGGGTGGTGGGAATGTGGAAAAGCATGGGAAAAATACAACTGGAGTGAACTATGGACAGTGGTTAACAGTAATAATGTAATATTCTTGCATCTATGCCAAAGAAGTACTATTTTGATAATGGCGGAGTATGGAAAATGTGTGCCAAATTTATGCTATGGACCTGCCATTATTCAAATGATATTATCTCATAATCTGTATCAAGTGTTCCACCACACTACGCTGTGTTGATAGAGGGGTGTTGTTTGGGAATTCTGCACATGTATATGATTTTTTTGTAAGTTTACAACTTCTGTCATAAAAATATATTAAAAAATAATAATAGGGTGGTTTGGGGGGAAAATACACCAAATATAAGATAAGGACTATAATTAGTAGTAAGATTTTGACAATATTCTTTCATAATTTCTAACAAATATTTCACAACAATGCAAATTGTTGGTGGATGGTTGATGTATGGGACCCCTGTATGATGTAATGAATGTTTGCTTTCTAAGTTCACAACTTTTACTATACACTTATTGTTAATGTATATTCATTTATAAATGATATAAAAATATTAATCATAATAGGATGGGTTGGAAAAAATACTTTGGTTAGTAGGATATTAGAGGATGCTCTTAAGCATTAGATAAAAATATTTAACCACAATGCAAGGTATTGGTGGTAGGGGGAGGTATGAAAGCTCTGTTTGATGTTATGTATGTTTTGTAAGTTCACAACTATTGCTATACACTTATTTTTTTAATGTATGTTCATGTATGAGTGATATACTTCAATAAATTAAAAAAAAAGATTAGATTATTATTTCAAAACTAAGGTTTATGGAGATTTTTTTCTTAGTAAAAAATCTGAATTTCTCACAAATACTTATGTTAACTGAAGTAAAACTTTATTATAATGTTTTTAATGTCATCATAGTTTGTTAATTTTTTAATTGGAAAATATTTTTCAAACCTGTGGAATTCCTAAGACACATGGACATTCTAAAAGATTTTGAACATTTGTAGTTTTCATTTTAAATTAATTAAATAATTAATTTAAGCATACTTTAGATCAAGTTTAGATCAAAAGCAAATAAGTATTTGCTTTTGTGATTACAGTCGCATTGGCACTAAGTAGTTATCTTAAATGGAGACTCCTCAGCTGGCACTGAACTTTTCACTGGGGTTTCCAGACTTCCCAGACATTTAAATGGAGCCAGGCATACTGGTCACCTGACACTATACCATTTCATGTCTATAGTTAAAGCGTAATTATTAGTAACACCTCCTTTTATGGTCAACGCTTTTCAGGTTGGATAATAAATTATATGGCTGACTTGCTTTTTACATTAATAACTTTTCATTGCTAAGCAAGAAGGACTTGCAGTATAGCATATATATATATAGCACATATTACTATAATTATTGAAATTTTTGATGTTTAAAAATGAGCTCATTAAAATAACTTTAGGAATGTCTTCCCAATTTTTCCATCTATTTCTTTTTAAAATTATATGTTTATTATTTAGAACCTACATCAATAATTTTTGGTCTTTATTTTGTTGCAATGTAAACTCAAAAGCATGGGATAAGTTCCTAAATATATTTCTGAATTTCTGATGCCCCTTTTTTTTATTTTGATGAGAAATACAGGAACAATCATAGGTATTATAGGCTTTTCAACCTGGGATGATTGGTATTTGTGTAACTTATGTATGTTTGAAGATTCATTCACAAAAGCAAAGTATAGAAAGATGGTCTCCAGTTAGTGACCTGTGAGTAAAATCCAAAGAAAAAAATATAAAGGAAGAGTGAAACAAGACATTAACAAGGAAGGAATGACCAAAAATGTCAGGGAACAATGTAAGAAACACAGATAAACAGAGAAAAATTAGCTCAAGGTAAGGTATAATATTAATATACTGATTCTAGTGGCTATATTTATTTTTTCTTATAGCAGAGTTCATGCTTTAATAAACTTGAGATAAAGCAAACATCACTTAAACAGAGTGTGTAATGAGTAGCAGAATGCTTTTCAGATCAATTGCTTTCCAATAAAAAATGTTTTCTGGCACCACACTTCCCTAAAGTCATTCTTCATTTCCAAGTCTCATCATGTACATAAGAGGGTTAAACATGGGGAAAATGATGGTGTAGAAAAGAGCAAACACTTTATCTTCTGGAAAATTTGTGGTTGATCTAATGTAAATAAAGAGAACAGGCACAAAGAACAGAACCACTGTTATGTGAAACTTCAAGTAGAAAAGTAGAAAGAGCTTTGCTATGCTTTCTGCAGGGTAAACCCTGATGGTGTATAATGTCAAAAAGTAAGATATCATCAAGACAACAAATATCACCAAACCCATCATGCCCAAATTGGCAATGACTAGGATTCCCACGCTGTCTGTGTCAATGCAAACCAGGTTCAGCAAAAGATACATATCACAGTAGCAGTGATCTATCCAACTGGGGCCATGAAGGGTAAATTGATGGAGAGGAATGCAGAAATGCTCCATCGCAGCAAGCAATGACCAGGGCATCACAGCTCTGCCTTCTCATGATGACAGCGTAGTACAGGGGCTTGCAGATGGCCACATAGTATCATAAGCCATTACTGTAAGGATGAAGACCTCACTGCTGTCAAACAAGTGCATGGTAAAGACTTTTGCCATGCAGCTAGTATAAAAAATTGTGTTTCTTTCTGTCACCAAGTCTGCAATTAGCTTGGGTTTTACTTTTGAGATAAAATATACGTCTGAGAGAACAAGTTAATTAAGGAAGAAATACATAGGCTGGTCAATAAGCAGACTGCATGTGATAGAAATCATTATGAGCAACCATCCCATCCAAATAGCTATATAACAAAATAAGAATAACAGAAAACACATATATTTAATTTTCCTTTTCTGGGGAAGTCCCAATATCTATAATAAATTCAGTGACATTAATGGTGGCTTCCATGGTCCAATGCAGTTAAATATTCAAAAGACTTACCTGAAAAAAATAACATGTCAACATCAGAAATATTAATAAGCATGGTGTGAATCAGAGTGAGTATTGTAGAAATAAATTATTTTATTTAATCATCCATCCTATACTGTATATTAAAGTAATTAATGCTAAATCTTATATGAAAAGACTGACCATATATATAAGATTATTTTGGAAAGGGAAAGGGAAAGATTTTAATAGTTGCACTTTCTCAGGGAAAGAAACAAAATGTGCATCCACTCTGTGGATGGGATGCAAAGGCAAGCTTAGTTAAGATGCATTTCATGTCCTGGTGTAATTTCCCTTCCTGATAGCCAGCTCTAGGGTGAAATGAGTGCAGGGACTTGTACATGAGTACAGGATAGGTCCTGTCTTTATTTAAAATCTTGATATTTTGTTTATTGTGTGATTTTTGCAATATTTTTAAATATTCATCAAATATTATTTATCTTGATAATTAAGTTGTTTGCACTTGATATGAGTATCTCATTAGCCTCATCCATGGTCCTAATTCTGGGTTGAAAACATTATATGTTTAACAATATTATGGAAAAATAAAAATGAAAGCAATGATATTTATTTTAATTTATATAAAAAGATTAAATAATAAAAATAATAATTGTAGAGATAAAATTGAAAATCAAAGGATCTCTGTAAGTGAGTGTAGAACAATGCACAGTTGTGACTGGCTCATGGCATACATTGGACTTCAATTATTTACTTTTTTAATAAACAAAAGATTACATGGATTGATGAAAAAATTATGATTTCCTGGTTTTTCCTATTATTATTAAGGGTGACTGAATTTTTTTTTTAGAAATAATTATTTCATAAATAATCCCAAAATTATTTTTCAGAATATGACTTGTATTAGTATTTCTATAATCAGATAAACCATAGAAGTTATTTTATAGAAATAATCTGAGTTTACATCAAGAATGCATTCAATTCTAATTAATTTGCCAATAAGTGTTCACAGTTTTAAATACACCTTTACTCCTTTCTAAATGTTTAGGTTCATTTTAATACTTCGTTCATATACTCCTGAAGAACCTGATTCTTACAGGAAGAATGTCATAAATTGCACTTAGGAAGTTCCAATAATTAAGGAAATTAGAATTTACATTACCAAATGTGCATTTTTTTCTAATATCCTTTTTTCTTAAGAATAGATTCCCAAGATCCTAAATTTCATGATTAGCTGAATTATACAGAGCTTAACAAGAGCTGTAAACAATAGTTTTACACTAACACAAATTCACTAGGTACGTCTACAGCCAGGATTCTTCACTTCATAATCCCTCCTATTCTTAATCTGTTCACTAAAATATAATATAATTGCTTTCTGTATAATACACAGGGCTTTTCAAAAGCTGAAATCAACTGCAAGAATTAAGAGCTTCAAAATATTGATTGCAAAATAAAGACAAAATTATTTATTCAACAAATATTTTTAGTTTCTACTATGTAACATACACCATGCTAGGCAGCAGAAACAGACTTTTAGGATTTTTAGTGGAAAATCTTGCCACTCATGGTGGATACATTACAAAAGCAAAAGACATTTCAGAAAAAAATTTCCATTATTTCACCTGCTCAAATTTAGCATGAAATAGGGAAATATTACATAACTATGCACTACTTGTTACAAAGATTTATACAGTAAATCTTTGGAAAACCAATATAAAACTATAAATTACATTTTTTAATGGGCTCAATCATCATTTTCCCCCTAATTCTACACAAAACCTATGAAAATCCTGGAAGGTACAGTCAACATACTTATGTAGGAAGCATTAACCCCACTAGATTATTCCAAACAGGAACACTTATAGTTCAGTCTTAATCATCCTTCTTACAAAGTATTAGATTAGAATATGTAAAACTTGTATTTTAAATTGGAACCGACTCTGCTATTTATTATTTCTTAAGTCTTGGGATTCAGTCCTTCACTACATTCTTTAAAAAAAAGTTTTGTTAATAATTGACTCCTTTATTTTTTAGTACGTTTGAAGACTATATGGGGTAACATACTAGTTGTTCCCTTTCTATTTGCATCCAATAAATAATTTAGGACAGGACACCTGTTGAGGGATTTCACTTCAGGCCCTCACCTACATGAAGTCCTTTCTCATTCTGAATAATCAAGTCTCATAATAACAGCACTCACACTGGTCTCTGTGAGTTCAACAAATGTATTCTGTGTCTATTTTAATTATGCTTTGGGCCTTTGCAAATCATTCCATATACCATGGCAGAAAAAAGCCTCTAAATTGTCAGTTCCTTTTATTTCACCCATGCTCAAAAGACACTTGCTGCTCCATCTCTAGCAAGCTTTCCTTGACTCTTTAAACCTATGGAAATCTATGTCTCCTTTAAGTCACTAAAAGACTTCCAAATATCTCCTCATTGACACTTTGAACAGTCAAAAAATTAATTCTTATTTAATTTCCCTGAGGCAGTTTTTCAGACAGTCAGTAACAGCACCTTGTATTCTTCTTGTCATTCATAATTTGGTAAAATTGTCAGTGTATAGTCTTTGGATTCAGACAAGAGACCAGAAAAGAGTCATGGTCATATAATCTGGGGCAAGATAATACATGTACCTGACACCCATTTCTCTTCTTTTAATTTGTGCAATTCTACTATCCATGTCCCACAGCTGTGTATGTTAATTTAAAAAGCATATATATAGTGTGCAATAGGTATCAATCTCTTCTTTTCTAATTGCCTTTCCTTACATTGCTATTTATACATTACATATCTGATATATAGTAGCCAAAATAGTAAATAAAAGTACATTGAAGATTAGCATAAAAATGAAAGTTATTACAATTGATGTCAAGTTGACTGTAATCATTTGAGAATGAAAAGGGAAATAAAACTAATAATAGTGAATGTTTATTTAGTGCTTACCATCTCCTAAATGCAATTCTCATCAATTTCCACATAGTCACTTATATAATACTTACAAAGACCCAACAATCTTGTTGGCCCTGTTTTGCAAATGAGAGAATCAAATAGTCTTTACAATTTGGATAAATACTGATTGATATACAATTGATATTTTAAGGTGTATTTTAACTCTTTTCTTACTGTCTGGATACTGAAAATATATTTCCATATCCAAATATTTCTTGAAATTGCTCTAGGAAAGTATTTCTTTTTATATTTTCCCTGGAACCCAAGTTTTCTCACCCAAGACACTTCTCTCCACAAAGCTTCAAAGTTTTCTCCTGTTGCAGAACTCATCTTATATTCTTTCTCTTTACTGTTCACTTCATTCTCTTTTTCATCTATTAAATTATTCACATTGATTTCCAGGTTAAGGTGTTCTAAATCCATAACATTCCACCCACTTAATTCACCCTGCATACATATCATATGTAGAGTAGCAAAAGAGGAAGGGAAAAAGCAATGCATATCTACTCTTGTTCATTTCCTTAATTTCTTCTGAATTGTGCCTCTTTTTCTCTCCATTTATATTTTAATCTTTTGCCTAAAATATATATCACTCACTTGATTTATCTATCAATTTACTTTTCTCTAATAAAACCATATATGACACTGAATAGAATTGCTATTATTTCCTTCGGAAATTTTCCCACATCATAAAAATATCTGCTTCATTTTGACATCTTCTGATGGATATAGAACTAATCATTCACTGCAATTTTTAAGATAATGGGTTGCTATTATTAAAAATGATTATTGTTTATTGGATTAAATAAGACTTATATGTCTGAGCAGGATTTTTAAAATTAGTGCTTCCATAATTTATTTGGCTGTCTTGTGTCTGTTATTTTAATTTTTAAAGTTGAATTAAAGTTTAAAAAATGTTTTCTAAAGTTTGAAGGAAAGAGAGAAAGTATGCATTCAAAAGAAATAAAGTCATCATATTTATAGAGAAAAATGCAATCATCTTATATAAGAAATTATTTATTCTATTTGAAAATAATATTTATTTTTTATAGATTAGTTAGATTTTTACTTATCAGGTGATGAATTCATTAGAAAAAATTCATTTAACTCTCAATTAAATGTAGTTTTAAATGTTTAGTTTGCAGTCAGAATAAATGTTTAACTTCATGGCTAAAAATTAGTGAATTTTACCATGCATTGAGGGTCACCTGGTTGTAGGACTTTCCTGTTTTGTTTTGTTTTGTTTTCTGCAGAGAGAAGCAGTCTCTCCTGATATTTGCAATATCATTACTGACATTTATGTTGAATTTTATTCCTACACAATAGTTGAATATCAATTGTGGTCTCAAGGGTGGAAATATACATATATGTTTTCTGCTTAATCTCCTAGTGGCATTTAAGTTGGTTTACCTTGGAGATTATAACACAAAACTTTCGTCTTACTTTTTCTGTTGACTGAAAGATTTCCCAAAAGAAAAAATGGTCAAATATACACTTTAAAATGGTGAAAAACATTTCAGGTCTTTAAGGAGTAGTTATATCACAATGGATAATCCTTTATATGCTGTGAAGTTTGAACACCAACCAAGGGTCCCACTTCTATTCAGTCTTATGACATCAAAATGCATGTACTTTATGTTGTGAAAAATTTTAATGAACCAGGAGAGCGCAAGTTCTGAGCTTAGACAAAAGAGGAAATGCCAAAGAAATCTAAGGCAAGAAAATTGGACCCATATTTTAAATTTTGGTTTGTTTCAGAATAAGTTGTTTATAATATTTCTCATGGGTTAATTCAAATTTTCCTTACCTCCTATTCTAGCCCCTGCAGTGGCAACCAGTTCTGCATGGTTTTTTTTCTCTCTTTTTTAAAAATTTATATATATATACATATATATATATATTTTTTTTTTTTTTAAAGAGGTGCTTAGATTACCTAGATATTACACAGAAATTACAGGGATTCCCATGTTCCCCACTTCCCACACCTCCCACAACATCCCACACAAACATCCTTCATCAATGTGGCACATCACCCATAATGGATATAGACATCCTGGGGCCTTGCCACCAAGTATAGACCATACTTCTCATTGTAGACCACACTCTCTCCCACACAGTTCTGCATGGTATATGCTGGTGTAAAATGGCCTACATCTGTTGCCACAACACCACTCAGAACAACCCCCAAGTCCTGAAAAAGCCACTATTTTTCAACTGCCTTTCCCCTCCCTGCTCCAAAATTGGCCAGTGGCCACGGGCTCCACCTCACTGTTATAATTTCTTCCATTGCTTGAATCACAATATGTCTACAACAGAATAACATTAAGCCCACTGTAGTCCATAGCTCTTCCCCCAATCCTGAGGGGACTGGGATGGTGACGTCCACTCCACATCTAAGTGAGAGAGGGCTTATATCCCATGGATACGGTGGATGGGATTATCCTGCCTGCAGCTGCAGGCCCTCTCCATTCCTGGGGATGGCTGTTTCCCATCATCATCTCCTCACCAGGTGACTTGGATGAGTCCATTGAACTGTAGGGTAAGAGTTGCAGCTCCTCTGAGATTCCAGGCCAGCTGGCACATAGGTAGGCCAGAGGCTCCAGTCTCTGGAAGTACACCTAAAAATCTCCAGCATCACATATAGGTTTGAATAGAAGGGACTGTTGGACCATGTGCAGGGAGGACTTACTTGAGTCCAACTCTGTCACTTGGCAACTACAGACAGTGTTGTCCTCCCCCAGTTGGATTATTATACATGGCTGCAGCTCTGACCGTATTGCTGACAGAGGAGAAAGTTGGAAGAAGCTTCATTAATTCTTAGGGTAACATGGGCTGCTTCAGACTCCATAGCTTACAGCACCAACTACATCCTTGGATCCTACTAAACAAACAGCAAGGGAGAGAAAACAAGAAAGTCCTAAACTAAGTGGAGAAACTGCACCTAGAATAAATACATCTAGCAAGCCAGATGTGAAAACAACAACAACAAAAAATTACAAGCCATACCAAGAGACAGAAAGATATACTCCAGTTAAAGGAACAAGAAAGCCTGAAAAGGACATAGTCATAGATGTTCAAACATATCTTAATAAATTCAATGAGATGGCTAAAGAGATTAAGGATATTAAGAAGACATTAGATGAGCACAAAGAAGAATTTGAAAGCATACATAGAAAAATAGCAGACTTTATGGGAATGGAAGGTGCAATAAATGAAATTAAAATTACGCTGGAGTCATATAAAAGCATAATTAAGGAAGCAGAAGAAAGGATTGGTGACCTTGAAGGCATGGCCTCCAAAAGTGAACACACAAAAGAGCAGATGAAGAAAAGAATAGAAAAAAAAATTGAACAGGGTCTCAGGGAAGTAAATGACAGCAAGAATTGTGTAAACATATGTGCCATGGGTTTCCCAGAAGGAGAAGAGAAGGGAATAGGGGGAGAAGGAATATTTGAAGAAATAATGGTAGAAAAGTTCCCAATTTATTGAAGGAGATACATATCCATGTACAAGAAACACAGCACATTCCCATCTGAATAAATCTGAATAGACCAACTCTGAGACACGTACTAATCAAAATGTCAAATGCCAAAGAGACAGTGACAATTCGGAAAGCAACAAGAGAAAAGCAATGCATAACCTATAAGGGATACCGAATAAGATTAAGTGCTGATTTCTTATCTGAAACCATGGAGGCAAGAAAGCAGTGGTATGATATATTTAAGAAACTACAAGAGAAAAACTGCAGCCAAGAATTTTATATCCAGCAAGGTTATCTTTCAAAAAATGAGGGTGAGTTTAGACTATTCACAGATAAACAGAAACTAGGAGAGTTTATAACAAAAAGACCAGCTTTGCAGAAAATACTAAAAAGAGTGTTACAGCCTGAAAAGAAAAGACAGGAGAAAGAGGCTTGGAAGAAAGTCTAGAAATGATGACTGTATCAGTAAAAGTAATTACAAGTGTCAAAAGTAAAATGACCAATAAAATGCAAATATCAAAATGAATGAAATGAGAACTGCCTTTACAGTAATAACATTGAATTTTAATGGATTAAACTCCCCAATCAAAAGACGCAGAATGGTGAAATGGATAAGAAAATATAAGCCACCTAAATGTAGTCTGCAAAAGACTCACCTTAGACCCAAAGATGCCAATAGATTGAAAGTAAAATATTGGAAAAAGATATTCCATGCATGCAATAACCAAAAAAAAGAAAAGAATAAAAATAAAAGCTGGGATAGCTATACTTATATAAGATAATATAGACTTTAAAAGTAAAACTGTTATTAGAGACAAGGAAGTACTTTACTTATTAATAAAAGGTATGAATCACCAGGAAGAAATAGCAACCATAAATGTGCACGCATCTAACCAGGATGCCCCAAGGTATGTGAGGCAAACACTGGCAAAACTGAAGGGAGAAATAGACATCTCTACAATAATATTTGGAGGCTTCAATACACCACTCTTAGCATTGGATAAGGCATCTGGGCAGAGGATCAATAAAGAAAAAGAGAGCTTGAATAATATGATACATTGACTAAACCTAATAGACATATAAAGAAAATTTCACCCCCAAACAGCAGAATATACATCCTTTTCAAGTGTTCATGGATCTTTCACCAGGATAGACCATATGTTGGATCACAAAGCAGATCTCAATAAAGTCAACAAAATGGAAATCATACAAAGCACTTTCACTGATAAAAATGGAATTAGGTTGGAAATTAACAAGAGGCAGTAAAAAGGAAAATTCACATGTATATGGAAATTAAACACAATTTAAATAATCAGTGGGTAAAAGAAGAAATCTCCAAAGAAATCAATAAATATCTCAAGATGAATGACAATGAGAATACAACATTTCAGACCTTATGGGATGCAGCAAAGACATTGTTGAGAGGAAAATTTATAGCCTTCAACACTTACATTAAAAAAGAAGAAAGACCTAAAATCAGTGGCCTAATTACACAGCACTGGGAACTAGAAAGGATCAGTGAACCATTCCCAAAGGAAGTAGAAGGAATGAAATAACAAAGATCACAGCAGAAATTAATGAAATTGAGAACAAAAAACAATAGAGAGAAATTAACAAAATCAAACGCTGGTTCTTCAAGATTAACAAAATTGACAAACCCTTAGCTAAAGTGATGAAGAAAAAAAGAGAAAAGATGCAAATAAATGAAATAAAATATGAAAATGGGAACATTACTACTGACTCCACAGAAATAAGATCATAAGATTATACTATGAACAACTGAATGCCAAAAACCTAGACAATGTATACAAAATGGAAAAATTCCTAGGAATGTACAAACAACCTACACTGACCCTGGAAGAAATAGAAGACTTCAACAAACAAATCACAAGTAAAGAGATTGAAACAGTCATCAAACACCTCCCCAAAATGAAAAGCCCATGAACAGACAGTTTCACAGATGAGCTCTCCAAGCCTTCAAAGAAGATTTAATACCAATCTTACTCAAGCTCCTCCAAATAACTGACCAAGAAGGAACACTACAACTCATTCTACGAAGCCAATATCACCCTAAAACCAAAGCCAGATAAAGGTATTACAAAAAAAAAGAAAATTACAGACCCATTTCTCTAATGAATACACATGCAAAAATCCCCAATAAAATACTTGCTAATAGAATCCAACAACACATTAAAAGAATTATTCATCATGATGAAGTAGGTTTTATACTATGCATGCAAGGCTGGTTCAACACAAGAAAATCAATCAGCATAACACACAACATTAATAAATCAAAGAAGGAAAATCACATGATCTTATCAATTAACACAGAAAAAGCATTTGAAAAAAATACAGCTTTATTTCTTGATAAAAATATTACAAAAAAAATAGGAATTGAAGAAAACTTTCTCAACATGATAAACACTATATATGAAAAACTCACAACTAAGTTTGTACTCAATGATGAAAGACAGAAAGTTTTCCCATTGACATCAGGGACAAGACAAAGATGCCCAGTGTCACCACTGTTATTCAATATACTGCTAGAGGTTCTAGCTAGAGCAATCAAGCAAGAAAAAGAAATAAAATTCATCCAAATCAGAAAGGAAGAATTAAAACTTTCACTATACACAGATATGGTTGTATATCTGGAACATCCTGAAAAGTCTTCAACAAAGTTCCTAGAGCTAATAAATGAGTTCAGTAGTGTCAGGATACTAGATCAATACACAAAAATCAGTGGTCCTTCTATACACTAGTAATGTGCAATCTGTGGAGGAATTCAAGAAAATAATTCCCTTTAAAATAGCAACTAAAAGAATCAAATATTTAGGAATAAACTTAACCAACGATGTAAAACACTTGTATTCAGAAAACTATATTCATTGCTAAAAGAAATAAAAAAGACCTATATAATCAGAAGAACCTTCCATGCTCATGGATTGGAAGATTAATTATCATTAAGATGTCAATTCCACCCAAATTGATATACAGGTTCAATGCAATCCCAGTAAAAATTCCACCAGATTTTTTTAAACAAATGGAAAAAAATAACAAATTTATCTGGAAGGGTAAGTTGTCCCTAATAACCAGAATCATCTTAAAAAAGAAAAGTGAAGTTGGAGGACTCTCACTTCCAGACTTTAAATCATATTACCTTGTTACAGTGGTAAAAATGGCATGGTACTGGCATAAACATAGACACATAGACCAATGGAAGTGAATTGATGGTTCAGAAAGATACCCTCAAATCTATGGACAAGTGATTGTTGACAAGCCTGTCAAACCCACGCAGTAGGAAAAGAACAATTTATTCAACAAATGGTGCTGGAAAAACTGGATATCCATAACCAAAAGAGAGAAAGAAAACCCCTATATCACACCCTATACAAAAATTAACTCAAAATGGATAAAGGACCTTAATATAAAAGCAAGTACAATAAAGCTCTTAGAAGAAAGGTAGGGAAGCATCTTCTAGACCTGGTGGTGGATTCTTAAACATTACACCAAAAGCATGAACAATGAAAGAAAAAAAGGATAAATGGGACCTCCTCAAACTTAAACACATCTGTGATTCAAAGGACTTCATCAAGAAGGCAACCCACTCAATGGGAGAAAATATTTGGTAACTACATATCTGATAAGGGTTTGATTTCCATTCTATATAAAGAGATCATACAAATCAACAATAAAAGAGCAAGCAATCCAATTTAAAAATGGGCAAAAGATTTAAATGGACATTTCTCCAAAGAGGAAATACAAATGGTCAAAAAGCACATGAAAAAATGTTCCATATCACTAGCTATTAGGGAAATGCAAATTAAAACAGCAATGAGATATCATCTAACACTGCATAGAATGGCCATTATTTAAAAAACAGACAACAATATGTGCTGGAGAAGGTGTGGAGAAATAAGAACACTCTTTCATTGTTGGTGGGAGTAAAAATGGTGCAGCTTCTGTGCAAGACAGTTTGGCAGTTCCTCAAGAAACTAAATATAGAACTGCCATTTATCCAGCAATTTCTCTACTAGAAATATATCCTGAAGAACTAAAAACTATGACATAAACTGACATTTGCACACCGATGTTCATAACAGTGTTATTCACAATTGCCAAAAGATGGAAACAACCCAAGTGTCCATCAATCAGTGAATATGTATAAACAAAATGTGGTATATACATGCAAGAAATACTATGCTGCAGCAAGAAGAAATGAAATTGGGACATATGTGATAACATGGATGAATCTTGAAGACCTTATACTAACTGAAGTAAGCCAGACACAAATGGACAAATATTGCATTGTCTCACTAATATGAACTAAATATGAAGAATAAACACATGGAGTTAAAACTTAGAGTATAGGTTATTAGAAGATAAGAGGAGGGTTGAGAAGAATAACTGATGCTTAATGTATGTAGAAGCTTTAATTAACTGGACTGTAAAAGTGTGGAAATGGATAAAGTTAATGGTAACACATTAGAGTGAGTAGCAACGGGTTTATAAATGGGATTGTGGCTGAAAATGGTAGTAGAGGAAGTAAATGTCAGTTGAAAGAAAGCTAAAGATTTGGAATAATCTAAATTATAATCTATAACACAGTGAAGCCAGAGGTGGATGAGACTTATGGTTGAGAATACAAATGCAATAGTGCCCTTCTGTGAGCTAGAGTAGATGCACATCACTACTGCAGGGTGGTGGGAATGTGGAGAAGCATGGGAAAACTGCAATTGGTGCCACCTGTAGACTATAGCTAACAGCAATACTACAATATTCTTGCATCAATGCCAAAGATGTACTGTGTTGATAATGGTGGTGTATGGAAAAGGTCTGCCTTATGTATGCTATGGACTATGGTTGGTGGTAATAGTCTGATGATATTATCTCATAATTTGTAACAAATATTCGAGCACAGAGTGTTGTGTTGGTGAAGGGGTGTTGTATTGGAATTCTACACATGTGTATGATTGTTTTACCAGTTCACAACGTCTGTAATAAAATATATATTTTTAAAATAGGGTGTGTTGAGGGAAAATACACCAAATGTAATATAGGGACTACAGTTAGTAGTAATATTTTGATGATGCTCTTGCATAGTTTGTAAAAAATGTGTCACAACAATTCAAAGTGTTGGTGGAGGGGTGATGTATGAGACCCCCACGTGATGTTATGTATGTTTATTTTGTAAGTTCACAATCTTTACAATAAACTTATTGCTTATGCATGTCATGTATGAATTATACTTCAATAAAAATATATTAAAAATATATATAGGGTAGTCCCATATATCCCACCCCTCCCTCTCCCACACTATTCCCCATTAACAAAATCTTTCATTAGTGTAGTACTTTACTTATGATTGATGAAATATATTGAAGCATTGCTATTAACCATGGACTATAGTTTACATTATACTTTGCACTGCACAAATTTATAGATTTTGACAAAACGTGTAATGACCTGTATCTATCATTGTAATGTAATTCAGCACAATTCTAATGTCCCCAAAGTGTCCCATTTTACATCTGTTCTTCCCTCTCCCTCCCCACAGAATCTCTGGCAGCCACTGTCTTTATGTCAATGATACAAGTACTTCCATTGTTAAAATAATAAGTTTATTTAGGATCATAGTTGCATTCCTCTCTTATGCTTGTTCATTCCTCAAACTTGAGGATTGGGGGAAGCTGATGTTCACTTCATTTCAGATTGAGCAGGGGATTAGATCCCATGGGATAGATGGAAGCAACTGCCTTGCTTGCAATTGTAGATACTCTGTTTTCTGGGACGGCCATTTTTCATCATCACCCTTCTGTAAGTTTTTACGTGCAAGTCCAATGAACTGGAGAGTACAAGTTACAACTCTGCTGAGTTTCAGGGCTCAATTGGAAAATGAACAGACCAAAAATTTGAGTCTCTGGGGTATATATTTAATGGGTATAAAGCTAATTATAGGTTAAAATAAAAGAGGCAGATGAGTCATGGGTAGGGAAATCATAAATAAGTTTAACCCTTTACATTGCGGAGAATATATTCCAAAGTAAGGCCCACTGACAGGGTACCAAATTACTCAGCTTGTCTGCTCTGCTTATTTTGTCTAGATGTCTCTAGAGCCCTGAGGAGCTCCACTGTTTGAGGCACTGTGTTCTGTGGCAGTCAATGAAATCCTGGTGAAATGCACATAAGCTTAACCTCCTATGTCTTATTTGTCACTTCATAATTCTTATAGCCACAGCTTTTTTTTCTCTGTAGATATTCACATTAATTTTCAATAACAGGTTTATAATTTCCTTTGAAATTTTTGGAATTTTAAAACTTTTATTCTTATCATACTATGTTGCCAGGTCCTCTAGAACAACATTGGACAAAAGGGTGAAATAGACTTGTTCCTGATTAACTGGAATGTTTTTTTTTTTACCTTCTCAACATTGAAATGTTCACTCTAAGTTTATTTTTTTCTTTCTTCCAGATAACTTGTATCAGATATGAGAAATTTTCTTAATTTTTTTTCTGCTAAGAATTTCTAACTCATTTAAAAAATTTTTCTGAGAAAAAATCATATATATTTTTTTGCCATGACCATGTGGATCTCTAATTTAGAAGGATATATTTTTGGTAAACATATATCAGCCATGAATTGTCATATAGAGATAATTTCACTTTGCTAATACGGTGTGTAGAATCTACATCTAAAGTCATGAGTGAGATTGGACAATAATACCTTTCTTGTTTGAATTTGATATTAAGGTTATACTGTTTTACAAAATGAATTAAAAAACATTTTTCTCTACTTTCTTAAGGAGTTTAGAGGATCCTTCAATATTTAATAAGACCTGCTATAAAAGTTTGTATTACTGGTGCTTTATATTTTAAAAACTATTTAAATTTAGTTTAAATGTTTACAGAAACTTTCAGATTTTCTTACAATTCCAGAATCACTACTGGTTTGTCATGTTTTTAATTTTAAAATTTTTAATGTGTTTGAGTAGATTTTATATTATCTATAGGTGTCTTCTCAAATGCCATTTCATAGTATTTTATGTGATATATATTGTTCAATATGTATTTGTGAACTCAAATTTTTAAAAGACAGAAAATTATGTGATATGTGAATATATATAATGTTAAATCCCAATAGAGTCTAGTGTAAGATTTCCTAATGAGGCATGTCAATTCAATCGAAAAAAGCAATATTAACAATAAGGGAGATCCATAACTTTTATAAAGAGTCTTATATAAATTTAGTTTCACTTCAAATTTACTGCAAAGAATGGTTTTCTGATAATTTTGAGGTGGGGAATTGTGTATAAAAATTTGTGCACATGTAGTAAACTTCTTAAGATGTTCTTATTTTGAGTGCATATTTCTTTTCTATTTTTTCATTCATTTTTATATTATTATTCTTTTATTTGTATACTTACCTCATTAATTTTGAACCTCTGATATTTAAATTGTCACCATTTAGTCTTATAAGTACTCTGCAATTATGCATTCAGATATTAATAACTCAATTAATATTATTTTAAAGTAATTTCATTGAAATTTAATTCACATATAGAAAACAACACAATCATAAGTTTCACTGAATGAAATTTTATGCAAACATGCCCATATGACCACCATATAGATCATTTGGAGCAACACAGAATATTCCTTCCTCTAGTCTCCAAAAGTAACTGCAACCCTAACATCTAATAACATATTTAGATTTTCTATTTTAACCATCATATATGTGTAGTCATACAAAATTTGCTCTTTCTATCTTCTTTTTTCTGCATTATTATACTGTGAGATTGTGACACTTTTCCATATCAGAAGCAGTGGTAACTTCTTAATTTCCTTGTTGGTATTTCATTGTATGAATATACCATCAACTATCCATTCTATATTTGGTTATTAAAAGTTTGTGGATGAGGAATTGTGAGAAGAAGCCATCAGATTAGGGAAGCAAGGCTCAGTGCTCTCACAAAAACAACAGAGAAAGAACCAAAAGGTACTTGAGGGACCTGCTTTGGGGATCAGCAGACCAGGACAGTACTTCAAAACTCCCCAGAGAGTGAGGGACAGAGAAAAGAAGAACTTGAAACAACAAACTGTGAATTTTAAATGACCCAGTCACTGGCAAGGACTCCCCTTGCCCATACCCATTTATTAAGTGGAAGTAAAACCCCTGGCTCATTGTAGCTGACTGAGAGGGGAGCAGATATCATCCTCCCTGTCAGCTGTTACAGGGAAAAAAGGGAGGGGAAGTTGGAGGTCTTTACTTCAGTGAATTCAGCCAGTGGAGCCCACTTAGAATCTTGACTCTGGCCAGATGAAAACAAAGGAAAATGGAGAGAGTTACACCTCCATAGAAAAGTGAGCCAAATAGCTTCATCTGCTGGCCAGTCTGGAAAATGCATGGACAAAAACAGCACTTGGGCCTCTCTGTTCTCTAACTTCTGGGAGAAAATTTATGTCCTGTTAGTGAGTCCCTCACATAATTTTGATAACATAAGCTGGGCAATATTAGAGACATTGGATAAGGTGAGCTAAATATCAAAGAAGAGCTGTGAAAAAATAATAATAGGCAAGATAGAGAATTTAGCCAACAGAGTAAATTCACAAAAATATTCAGATGCCTAGAAATTAAAAAAAAAAAAAAAATCATAAGCCATACTAGGAAACAGGAAGATATGGCCCAGCCAAAAGAAAAACCCAAATATCTTGAAGGGATATAGGATGTAAGACAATTAATCAATGATAATTGCACAAATCTCATAAGTCAATATAAAGGATTAAAAGAAAATATGACTAAAGAGATAAAGGCTATTATGAAATCACTGGGTGAGCATAAAGAACCATTGGAAGATCTGCAACACAAAGTAACAGACCTTATGGGAAGGAAATGCATGGTGAACAAGATTAAAATAAGAGGGTAAACAGATGTGGCTCAAGTGGTTGGGCTCACATCTACCATATGGAAGGTCCTGGTTTCAGTTCAGGGAGGCTCCAGGTGAGGGCAAGCTGGCCTGTACCTGTGGTAGGCTAGTGACCCACACCCACAGAGAGCTGATGGCACATGCCCATGTTTGCAGAAAGCTGGTAGTCTGCATTTATGGAGAGCTGGTAGAAAGATGATGAAACAAAGGGAAGACAAGCAGATACAGAGGAAATGCATAACAAATGGAAAGAGAAGGTAGACAGCGAGCACAAGCAGTATTCAGCTATTGTAATGGCTTTATCTTTGAAGAAGATTTGGATCACAGAAAGGTTACAACTGGGGCAGGGGAGAATCATTGATGTGGGGTGATTGGGATGGGGGATGCATGGGAGGAAGTTCACCTGATCATAAATATAAGGTATATAAAAATGTTCAAAAGTTCATGGGCCATTGTCACAGTGGGTGGAAAATCACACAATAAATGAGAGAATACTGAATTCCCATCCTGGAGAGCTCTGCCACATTCTCTAAGGGAATAGCCACAGCACCCATCAGATCCTTCTACCTAAACCTATACTTGGTGTTAGAGATTGTAGCTGTACATCCATAGACTTGAGGCTTTTGGCTGTCCATGTGCCAGCTTGGCCCAGATCCTCAGTGGAGCAGCAATTCCTACTCTACATCTCATTGGACTCACCCATGACAACTGGTAGGAAGATGATGATGGACAAGAACCATCTCAGGGAATGGAGAGAGTATGCAGCTGCAGGCAGGATAATAACATCCATCTTCCCTATGGGATATTAACCCCCTCTCAATTGGAGGTGGAGTGAACATCACCATCCCACACTCCTCAGGATGGGGATGAGAGCTGTGGACTAGAGTGGACTCACTGTTATTCTACTATAGACATATTTTGTCTCAAGCAATGGAAAAAATTACAACATTGATGTGTAGCCACTGGCCACTGGAGGCTCTGGGTGCAGGGAGAGGGAAAATCAGCTGTAATACAGGGGCTTTTTTGAGACTTGGGAATTGTCCTGAGTGACATTGCAATGACAGATATAGGCCACTTTATATCATCATATAACATGCAGAACTGTATGGGAGAGAGTGTGATCTACAATGTGAACTATGGTCCATGCTTAATGACAAAGCCCCAGGATGTGTTTATCAATTGCAATTAATGTGCCACACTAATGAATGATGTTTATATGGGAGGTTGTGGGAGGTGTGGGAGGTGGGTCCTATGGGAATCCTTATATTTTTGTGTAACATTTATGTAATCTAACTATCTTTAAAAAAATAAAAACAATTTTAAAAAAGGGGTTGAATGAATAAATAAATGAATGAATAAATAAATAAATAAAATCTTTAAAAAATTTGTCTTTAAAAAAATAAATAAAAATAAAGAAATAAGAGGCACATAAGAGCATTTTGAATGGCTCAATGACAAAATTAGTGATTTCAAAGTTAGAACATCTGAACTGGAAAAGACAGGAGAACAGAAAGTGAAAAGAATGGATAAAATGGAACAGAGTCTCAGGGAACTGAATGACAATGAGAAATGCAAAAGCATATGCATTGTCAGTAAGTCAGAAGGAGAGGAAAATGGAAAAGGGGCAGAAAGAACATTTGAGGAAATAATGACTGAAAACTTCTCATCCCTTATAAGAGACATAAATATCAATATCTAAGGACAATATACCCCAAACAGAATAAGTCCAAATAGACCTATCCCAACATACCTGCTTTTCAGAATGAAAAAAATCAGAGGTAAAGGAAAGATTCTGAAGGCAGCAAGAGAAAAGCAAAATATCACATAAAAGGGAACCTCAATTAGATTAAGTGCCAAACTCTTATCAGAAAACATGGAGGAGAGAAGAAAGTGGTATGATGTATTTAAGGTGCTGAAAGAGAAAAAGTGTCAGCCAAGCATTCTGTGTCTGGCAAAGCTGTCCTTCAAAAATGAAGGAGAGTTTTGTTTGCACAGACAAACAAAAACTGATAGAAAATGTTACCAAAAATACCAGGATTACAAAAGATATAAAAGAAGTACTGCAGTCTGTAAAGTAAAATCAAAGGCAAGAGACTTGGAGAAGAGCATAGAAATGAAGATTATTAAAAAGTGTAAATTAAAGTGTAAAAAAAATAGACAATAGTATGATATGACAACAGAAAGAAAATGTCAAAATTGATTAAATAAATAATTCATTGACAGTAATAACATTGAATGCCAATGACTCAAATTCCAATCAAAAGACATAGAGTAACAGAATGGGTTTAAAAATAACACCCATCTATTTGTTGTCTGCAAGACATTCATCTCAGATATAAGAGCACATTAAGTTTAAAGTGAAGGTTGGAAATAGATATTCCATGCAAATAGTAACCAAAAAAAGAGCTGATGTAGCAATATTAATATCAGACAAAATACATTTTAAATGCAAACTGTTAAAAGGGAAAAGAAGGTCATTATATATTAATAAAAGTGGCAATTCAGACAGAGAAAATAATTATACTATATATTTATGCACCTAGCCTCAGTGTCCAAGATACATGAGGCACACACTGGCAAAGCTGAAGGGAGAAATAGATGATTCTACAATATTAGTTGGAAAGTTCTATTCACCACTGTCTGTAGTGGGTAGAACACCTGATCAAAGGATAAATAAAGAAACATAAAACTTGAATAATACCAAAAAAATGGACTAGACCAAACAGATATCTATAGAGCATTGCACCCCAAAACAACATTATATACATTTTTTTGAAGAGATCATGGATACTTCTCCAAGATAGACAATATGTTGGGTCACAAAACAAGTATCAATAAATTTCAAGTATTTGAAATTATACAAAACACTTTCTCTGATCATAACAGAATGAAGCTGGAATTCAATAATTGATGGAAAAGGGAAAATTTATAAATACATGGAGATTAAACAATACATTCTTAATCAATCAGTGGATCCAAGAAGAACTTGCAAGACAATTCAGCAAATATCTTGAGATGAATGTGAAAAAGAACACAACATATAAAAACTCATGGGACACAACAAAGGCAGTGCTGAGAAAGAAACTTACAGCCCTCAATTTTTATATTAACAAAGAAGAAAGAGCTGAAGTTGAAGACCTAACTGCACCCCTGGAGGAATTAGAAGAAGAATAGCAAACTAATCCCAAAGCAAGCCAAAGGAAAGAAATAGTAATGATCAGAGCAGAAATAAACAAAATTGAGTTCAAAGAAACAATAGATAGAATCATGTAAACCAAAAGCTGGTTCTTTGAGAAGATCAGCAAAATCAAACACTTAGCTAGACTGACAAAGAAAAAAAGAGAAGATTCAAATAAATAAAATCAGAAATGAAAAGAGGGACATTACTACTGACCCAACAGAAATAAGAGAGATCATAAGATGATACTATGCAAAACTGTATGCCAAAATCCTAGAAAATGTAGAAAGATGAACAAATTCCAAGAAACACACATGAACCTCCTACACTAACCCTAGAAGAATCAGAAAACCTGAACAAACTAATCACAAATGAACAGATTGGAACAGTCATCAAAAACCTCCCAAAGATGAAAAGACTGGGATTAGATGGCTTCAAAGGTGAATTCTACCAATCATTAAAGACAACCTAATACTGATTTTGCTCAAGCTCTACCAAAATTTGATAAGGAAAGAATGCTTCCAAAGTCATTTTTGATGCCAAAATAACACTAATACCAAAACCAGATAAAGATAGTATGAAAAAAGAAAATTGCAGACCAATATCTTTAATGAATATAGATGTAAAAATCCTAAAAAAATATATTTGAAACCGAATCTAAAAGCACATTTAAAAAGTTATATACTACGATGAAGTGGGTTTTATCCCAGGCATGCAAGGGAGGTTAAACACAAGAAAATCAAATAGTGTAATAAAACAAATTGAGAAAATGAAGAAGAAAAATCACACGATCCTCTCATTTGATGCAGAAATAACATTTGACAAAATACAGCACCCTTTCTTGATAAAAACACTCCAAATGATAGGACTAGAAGGAAGGTTTCTCAATATGGTAAACTGCATATATTAAGAACCTATAGCTAGCATTGTACTCAAAAGTGAAAGACTGAAAGCTTTCCCACAGATATCAGGAACAAGAAAACGATGGTTACTGTCACAATTATTATTCAATATTGTGCTAGAAGTTCTAGATAGTGCAATTATGCTAGACAAATAAATACAAGGCACCCAAATGGGAAAGGAAAAAGTAAAATTTTCACTATTAACTGATGACATGATCCTATATTTAGAAAATCATGAAAAATCTACAAAAAAGCTACTATAATTAATAAATGAGTCCAGCAAAGTGGCAGGATACAAGATTAATATGCAAAAATAGTAGAGTTTCTATACATTATTGATGTGCAATCTGAGGAGGATATCAGAAAAAAAATCCATTTACAAAGTTGAATAAAATAATCAAATGTTTAAGAGTAATGTTAGCCAAGGACATAAAGGACCTGTATATAGAAAGCTACAAAACACTGCTAAAAAAAACTGACAAGACTTACATAAATGGAAGGACATTTTTTGTTTATGGATTGGAAGACTAAATAACATTAAAATGTCAATTCTAACCAAACTGATTTACAGATCAATGCAATCTCAATAAAAGCTGTAGCGGCATTTTTTGGAGAATTCTAAAAGCCAGAATTCAAATTTATTTGGAAAGTTAAGGGACCTTGAATAGGCAAAAATGTCTTTAAAAAGACAACAAAGTTGGAGGACTCTCACTCCTTTACTTTAAAGCATATTACTCTATCTTAAAGATCTGTGGTAGGCAGTAGTTTCTTAAACCTTACACCCACAGCACCAGCAATAAATAAATAAATAAATAAATAAATAAATGGGACTTTCTCAAAATTAAACACATTTGAACCTCAAAGGGCTCTGTCAAATGGGTGAAAAGGCAGCCATCTCATTGGGACAAAATATTTAAAAATCACATATTTGATAAAGGTTTAATATCAATAATATATAAAGAGATCATGCAAGTCAACAATAAAAAGACAAACTCTCCAATTAAAATACGGGCAAAAGACTTGAAAAGACAACTGTCAAAATAAGAAATATAAATGGCAAAAAAACATATGACAAAATGTTCCACATCACTAGGGATTGGGGAAATGCAAATCAAAATTATGAGATATCATTTCACACCTATTTGATTGGCTGTTCTTAAAAAGTAAGAAAACTGTAAATATTGGAGAAGATGTGGGGAAATAGGAATACTTATTCACTATTGGAGTGAATGCAGAATGGTATAGCCACTATGGAGGACTAATTGGCATTTCCTAAAGAAGTTGAATATAGACTTGTCATGGGACTGGGCAATACTACTTACTACTGGTTATATACCCAGAAGAACTTAGAGTAATGACAAGAATAAACATCTGCACATCAATGCTCATAGCAGCATTATTCATGATAGCCAAAAGTTGGAAACAGCCCATGTGTCCATCAACTTATGAATGGATAAACAAATTGTTGAGTGTACACATGATGGAATATTATGTAGCAGAAAGAAGTATTGTGAAGCTTATGACAACATGGATGAACCTGGAGGACATTATGTTGAATGAAATAATCCAGACACAAGAGGACAAATACTGTATGATTGTGCTATTATGAATTAATATTTTATGTGAATTATAAATATATCATCTGAAATAGGAATATGGGTAAAATTTCATATATAAGAATGTTTTTCTTTGAAGCTGTACAAATGGAAGTTAATACTACAAAATGTTAATATCAGACACCCAAAAAACCATTTTACTAAGCAAAGGAGACCAGACACAGATTATTACATATTTTATGATTCCATTTATGCAAAATATAAATATAAATCAATTAAAAGATGAAATTAGATTAGTGGTTATGTGGGAAGGAAACCTAATGGGTGTAGAATTTTTCATTTTGGGGTAATGAAATTGTTCTAAAATTTTTGAGATGATGAATGTACAACACTGTGAGTATACTAAAAGCCATTGATTATAAATTTATGATAGATCACAAGGTATGTGAATATATCTCATTTAGACTGCTTAATAAACAAATAAATAATTGTGCAAGAATAGCCAGAAATAGCAGCTATGTACAGCAGGAGAACATAGAGAGACTGAGAGGTTAGGAATTTTCTTCTTTGCTTGTTTGTCTGTTTTTTGATTGTTATTATTATTAGTGAATTAATGAAAAAGCTTTAATAGTGATTGAAGTGATGAACACACAAGTATATGATTAAAGGAAATACCACTGATTGTACAATTTGGATGAAATGTATGCTTTATTAATATGTATCAATAAAATTGACTTATTTAAAAAAAGTTTATGCCTATACAATGTTCTCTTAAGTCCATATCTTTTAGTGATATATAAATATTTCTGTAGAATATATTTAGGTTTGGATTTCTAAGACATGGGAACATGGTATGGCCAATTTTCAGCAATTATCTTCCATAGTATGTTGTTGTTTATATTTACTTACACCCAACAGTAATTCATGAGTTTTCTAATTTTAACAAATTCTTGCAAACACATGTTATATTTAATCTGTCTATCTGTTGGCTGATGTTTGAAAATCATACAATGAAAATAAAACACTGAATATCAGACTCATCTGTGCATACATTGTTCTTCCCTGGTCTCTTGGCTAGTCCACCACTTAAGTGGCTCTCTGAATATTTAAAGAGTCATCCTACTCCCAATAAAACACCCAATTTTCTGAATGTCCTTCTCAGAAGGTTTTTCAGATGCAAGTTATAATGGCAAATTCTATGAATATGGAATGTCTTATTCATCATCTTATTACACATCTAGCATTGAGTCTTATCAAGTAACATTTCATAATAAAAATAAATCTGGCAGCACATGCAACTCCAAGGAATTCACTTGTCTTTCCATGTACATATTACATTATTGTAGCTGGTATGACAGTATGATGCAATAACTTACTGAATGTTAAAGTACCAACTGAGAAAAATCACCATGAAAATCTGAGGCTTTATCTTTAAGGATCAATGTTTCTTCCATGGCCAGAATAATAACAAGGAATATTAACAAAATCAAGGGTATCAAGGGAGGTAAGTGCAAGTAGTTACCTTTGCTTTTACACTAAAAACCCACCTAGAGAATTTTTGCTTCCACTTCCACCATTTTCTGCTCAACAAAGTTCTAGGTCTAAGTCACATAGAGGTTATGTTTTCAATAGGGATCACAGCATTGATTTTATTGACTTAGTAATTGGAGATATGACCTGAAAATTTTGGGTTCCTCACATCTCTATTAAACAAACAGAAAATTAAGAGGCTGGATTGATAGCTACTGATGAGTAGAGGAAATTTGGTGGTAGAATCACAATGAGTACCGAGATGAGCAATATTCTCTACTCATGGAATTCTATAAGGCATCTCTTAAAATTATTAAGACAAATGCAAAGATAGTGAAAAAATAAAGCAACAAATAATGTAATCTATAAAGACTACTAAAATCTCATGATGATTTGAAGCAACATGACTGTTGTAACAGTTCATTTTTTTTGCTTGTTAGATTTATATTTAGGTGCATGTGTGTGCATACACACACATTTATATACTAATATATATATATATATATGCATGTTAACTAAATAAATATTCTATTATTCTTATTTCATAAAATATATTTTAGTAGTCAATTTTGCAATTCAATCTTTATGTTACAGATTCTTCAAGTTAGATTGTGCCCCAAATTAAAGAGGAATAAACATTTTGCTTAACATTATCCATATATGTATACAAAGGTAATGTTGTGTTGTATTTATCCTTATGTGTGAAAAGTGATTAAACCTTTGTAGATTCATCTTGTCCAGTTGGAGGAGAAAGATGTTAGTGTTTTATTATGGAGTTGCAATAAATGTAGAAGAGTGTTAATGAATTCTGAGTAGCTGAAGAGTTTTAAAGCTCTATTCTTTTGGACTCAGCTAAAAATTCAACCTTCTAAAATCTGTTCTGTGTTACTGGACTGACAGTCCAAAAACTGAGTTTCTCCTGTACCAGATTGTTTCCTATTAGTCTTATCTAAGAAATGTGTAAGAGAAGGGAGAAAAGACAGCAATATGCTCTCAAAATAAACCATTAAAATAAGATGAGGATGACTTAAGACAAGTGTGTGAGGAGTATGGAGGAACAATGAACATGAGAAAATAAAAAAAAAATTAATGAAACACAAAGAAGTCTGTATAAATGTTAAAGACTACACTTTGTATGTCATCCCATATAGATTTTAGGGTTAAGTGTTGAATAGACACCAATTTCACAAAGCTACTTCCTTTCCAAAATCAACAATGGTACAACACTTTCCAAAAAGCATTCTTCTTCTGAAGTTTCTGAGAGTATAAATCAGAGGATTGAACATAGTGTCAATATTGGTGTAGAAAATAGCAGTTTGCATGGAAAGGTTATGGTAGGTATAATGCAAATGAAGAAAATAGGCACAAAGAATGGAATAACAACAGTTTAAAAAGAACTACTAGTAGAACAAGCTTTCCTACAGTGTCCTTCAGGGTAAGTCCTGATGGTGTATATTATCAGAAAATAAGATACAATCAAAATTGCAAAAGACACCAAAGTAATTAGACCTGAAATCACTATTGCCAAGAGAACAATTTTTAATTTTTTAATTTACTTTATATTTTTATTTTTAAAGGACCTTTAGATTATGTAAATGTTACATCAAATATATAGGCTATTCCCATATACCCAATCCCTTACCACTCACACATTTTCCCACATTAACATCTTTCTTTAGTGTGGTTCATTTGTTACAATTGATGAACACATGTTCAAGCATTGCTAATAACCATGAACTATAGTTGACATTATAGTTTACACTTTGTACCACAAAATTTTATAGGTTTTGACAAAATGTACAATGGCCTGTATCCTTCATTGCATTGTCATGCAGGACAAATTCTAATGTCCCAAAAAAATGCCATATGTTACCCCTATTTTTCCCTCTCCTTTCTCTCAGAACCTCTGGTGGCCACTGTATTTATATCAATGATAACAGTTCTTCCATTGCTAGAATAATATCATTTTAGAATGTAGTTACATTCCCCCCTTATGTTTGTTCATTCCTCTATATTGAGGATTTGGGGAAGGTGATGCCCACTCGGTTTTTGATTGAGAGGGGTCTTATATCACATGGGGCAAATGGATGTAACTGTCTTGCTTGCTGTTGTAGACACTCTTTGATTATTGAGCTGAATGTTGTCCATCATCTTCCTTTTGTTAGTTGTCCAGGGCAATGAACTGGAGAGTAGGTATTGCAATTATGCTGAGATTAAGGGGTCAATGGGAATATGAACAGAATGAAGATTTAAGTCTCTGGGACAACATTTAATGAGCATATTACTTATGATGGGTTCAAATAAAAGGGGCAGAAGATCCATGTGTAGGGAAACTGTAAATGAGTCTAACTCTGTTACTCATTCATGTTATATTAGAGAACATATATTCCAAGGTTAGGCTCACTGACGGGATGCCAAATTCCTGATCTTGTCTGCCATGCCTATAGTGTCTAGATGTCTCTAGAGCCCTCAGAAGCCCCACTGTTTCAGGCATTGTTTACTCCGTCAATCAAAGAGATCCTGCTGTGACATGCATAAATGTAGCCTCTGGAACAAACTCTTAACTCACTTTGAGATCTCTTAACCATAAAAACTCATTTGTATTTAATATTTCCCACTTCTGGTCAAGGCCTTTTTCTAGAATTTTCTAGAAAGGAATTTTCTAGAAAGGAAAATTACAGACCAAGTTCTCTAATGAACCTAGATGCTAAAATCCTTAACAAAATACTTGCTAATCGCATTCAACAACATATCAAAAGGATTATACACCATGACCAAGTGGGTTTCATCCCAGGTATGCAAGGATGGTTCAATATAAGAAAATCATTCAATGTAATACACCACATAAACAAACTGAAAGAAAAAAATCTCATGATCATCTCTATAGACGCAGAAAAAGCATTTGACAAAATACAGCACTCTTTCCTCATAAAAACACTACAAAAGATAGGAATAGATGGAAACTTTCTGAAAATGATAAAGGGTATATATCGAAAACCCAAAGCTAACATCATTTTCAACGGTGAAATCCTGAAAGCCTTCCCTCTGAGATCGGGAACAAGACAAGGATGCCCACTATCACCACTCCTATTTAACATTGTCTTAGAAGTACTTGCACGAGCACTGAGACAAGAAAAGTACATAAAAGGCATCCAGATTGGAAAAGAAGAAGTAAAAATTTCATTATTTGCAGATGACATGATCCTATACATAGAAAGCCCTGAGAAATCGACAACAAGGCTTCTAGAAATTATAAAGGAGTTCAGTAATGTTGCAGGCTATAAGATCAACACTCAAAAATTAGTAGCATTTCTGTACACCAACAACCAGCAAACTGAGGAGGAAATCAGGAAAAAAATACCATTTACAAGAGTAAATAAAAGAATCAAATACCTAGGAATAAATTTAACTAAAGATGTAAAGGACTTATATACAGAAAACTACACAACACTGTTAAAGGAAAACAAAGAAGACTTAAATAAATGGAAAAATATTCCCTGTTCATGGATGGGAAGACTAAATATCATCAAGATGTCTATCCTAACCAAACTAATCTACAGATTTAATGCAATCCCAATAAAAGTCAACATTATATTTTTTAAGGAACTGGAAAAACTAACCACAAAATATATTTGGAGAGGCAAGAGTCCCCAAATTGCCAAAGATATATTAAAAAAGAAAAATGAAGTTGGAGGTATCACATTACCTGACTTTAAAACATACTAGAAAGCTACAGTGATCAAAACTGCGTGGTATTGGCACAAGGATAGACCTACTGACAAATAGAACCAAATTGAGAGTTCTGATATAGATCCTTGCATATAAAGTCATCTGATATTCGACAAGGCCACCAAGCCCACTCAGTTGGGAGAGAATGGCCTCTTTAACAAGTGGTGCTTGGAGAACTGGATATCCATATCTTAAAGAATGAGAGAAGAATACCATCTCACACCTTATACAAAAATCAACTCAAGATGGAACAAAGATCTAAATATAAGAGCCAAAACCTTAAAAACCTTGGAAGATAATGTAGGGAAGCATCTACAGGAACTTGTAATAGGAAATGATTTCATGAACTACACAGCCAAGCACGAGCAGCAAGAGAAAAAGTAGATAAATGGGATCTCCTCAAAATTAAAAACTTCTGCACCTCAAAGGATGTTATTAAGAAAATAAAAAGGCAGCCTACCCAATGGGAAAAAATATTTGGCAACCATATATCTGATAGGAACCTAATATCCTGCATATATAAAGAAATCCTACACCTTGAAAATAAAAGTACAAACAACCCATTTAAAAAATGGGCAAGTGACTGAAAAGACACTTCTCCAAGGAAGAAATACAAATGGCTAAAGAGCACATGAATTCTCACAATACATACAAACATTTGTAGCTCAACATCGTCTGCTATCAGGGAAATGCAAATCAAAACAACAATGAGATACCATCTTACACCCATCATAATGGCAGCTATTAAAAAAACAGGAGACACTAAATGTTGGAGAGGATGTGGAGGAATAGGAACCCTCATCCACTGCTGGTGGGACTGCGGTAGGGTCCAGCGACTGTGGAGGACAGTTTGGCATTTCCTCAGAAAACTAGCAATAGATCTTCTGTATGATCCAGCAATTCCACTGCTGGGTATATACCCAGAAGAACTGAAAACAAAAATACAAACTAGTATATGCACACCAATGTTCATAGCGGCATTGTTCACCATTGCCAAAAGTTGGAATCAGCCCCGGTGCCCATCAACAGACGAATGGATAAGCAAAATGTGGTACATACATACAATGGAATATTACTCAGCTGTAAGAAGGAACAAAGTGCTAACACATGGAATAACGTGGATGAATCTTGAAGACCTTATGTTGAGTGAAGCAAGCCAGGCAATGAAGGATGAACAGTATATGACCTCACTGATCTGAACTGAGGAAAGTGAACAGTCTCTGAGAACCATTGTCTGAAAGATAGTTTAACAAAGGAAAGTAAGAGAAGAGCAGGCTTTGAGCCATCACCCATATGGACACAATCTATGGTAAAGGGATAGAGTGTGATTGCATGTTGGGGAATGGGGCAGATGAGCGACGGTGTTCCTGGGTTTGGTGGTGCAGCACTGGGGGATGGGTGGATTAGGAAGGGCAGGTTCAAATCCCCAGGGCATGTAACTGTGAATCTTGACATTCCATGGGTTGGGAGAGGGGGGTATCACGGGCCCTGGGGGGCTGGTGGGAAAGCATCAGTCAAGATCTAATGGGTTGTTTGGTGTTCATGGGGAAAGTTTTTCATTACCTTACAGTAATGGACACAGGACATGGTAAATATCATAAAAATTATTAAGCTCTATCATCTAAATTGTAAACTATACTGTAAATCACTGACAATGTTTAGTTGCTATATTTTGCTATCTGTATAACAGTTATAACAATGCTAAAAACCAAAAAAAAGGGGGTGCGGTTAATATGGGGTGGGGAAAGGGGGGTGGTTTGGTATCTGGGAGTCTCCGGCACTCCGTGTGTGACTCTGCTGTGACCTAAAACTTCTTTGAAAATTAAATGAAAAATTGGGAGACAATGGGGATTGAGAGGAGGAAGTTGTCATGGCACACCAAACATCCCATAACACAATGATAAAAGGCAAAAGAAAAAAAAAAAGAAAAGAGAAAGGCAAAAAAATGAATATATATATATATATATTTTAAAGGCATTCCCTTTGCTTTTTTGCCCATTTTTTGAAAGTCCCAATCCACTTATTATATTTTATTTTGTTTTGTTCTTTGTTTGATTATTTGTTTTTTTTCCTTCTCTTTTTTTTCCCCCTGAATTTCCTTATGTTTGTCTCTTGCATGTAAGCTTATCACACTTGTTTCTTTTTCCTAGCAAGTGTATTTGATTATTTTATGGACTAAATGTTCATGGAGGATTTGTATCACAGAAAGGTTACAATGGGTACTGTGGGGGATTATTGGGGGGGTGTCTGGGGGGGGTTTCGTGGGGGTTGATTTATCCGAATATACATGAAAGATATACAAAATCATTCAAAGGATCGGGGGATGGGGCATGGTCACGATGAATGGATAATCATACAGTAAATGAGGGAATCTGAATTCCTAGCCTGGAGAGCTCTGCCACAGTCTCCAAGGGAGCACCAATAGTCCTCTGAGTGTAGGGACAGTGCCTGTCAAAATAGGATGACCCACTGATTTTTTTTTTATTTATTGATGACTACCCTTGTGAGTCTTTACTTTTGTAAATGAGACTTAGCCTGCATTTGTGGGTTGCCTAAGCATTGCCAGCTGAGAGCCTCCTTGTTGCTCAAATGTGGCCTCTCTCTAAGCCAAACTCAGCACATGATTGCATTACCTTCCTCGCAACATGGAACATGACTCCCAGGGATGAGCCTCCCTGGCAATGAGGGATTAATACCAAGTGCCAACTGGCAACACAACTGGAAAAATACCTTGAATAAAAGGGGGAAATGGTAAAGACAAATGAGTTCAAGTGGCTAAGAGACTTCAAAGAGAGTTGGGAGGTCATCCCAGAGGTAACTCTTAAGCACACCTCAGTAGGAGCTCATAGAACATCTAAATGCCTATCACCCCACACAGAGGGGTTCCTGAGAGCTCTGGAGACACCCAGGTCCTATATAAGGGGGGATAGCCCCAGAGACTGATGCCTTATCAGTGGGCTCTATTTTGGAATCTGTGCTCCGGAGAGTGACAGAATTAGACTCAAATAAGTCCTCCCTGCACATGGTTCACCAGTCCCTTCTATTCAAACCTATATGTGATGCTGGAGTTTTTAGGTATATTTCCAGAGACTGGAGCCTCCGGCCTACCTGTGTGCCAGGTGTGCATGAAATCTCGGTGGAGCTGCAACTCCTACCCTACAGCTCAATGGACTCATCCAAGTCACCTGGTGAGGAGACAACGATGGGCAATGGCCATCCCAGGGAATGGAGAGGGCCTGCATCTGCAGGCAGGATCATCCCACCCACCATATCCATTGGTTATAAGCCCTCTCTCACTTGGAGTTGGAGTGGACATCACCATCCCAGTCCCCTCAGTATTGGGGGAAGAACTATGGTCTAGAGTGGACTTGGTGCTATTCTCTTGTTCACATATGGTGACTCTAGCAATGCAAGAAATTATAACAATGAGGTGGAGCCAGTGGCCAATTGACACTTTTGGGGTAGGGAGGGGATGAGCAGTTGAAATACAGGGGCTTCTTTGGGAGTTAGAGGTTGTCCTGAGTACCACTGTGGCAACGGATATAGGCCATTTTAAATCAGCACACACCACACAGAACTGAGTGCGAGAGAGTGTGGTCTACGGTGTGAACTCTGGTCTATGGTTGGTGGCAAGCCTCCAGGATGTGTAATTTCATTGAGGGTGGTGGGCCACACTTGTGGGAGATGTTTGTGTGGGAGGTGGTGGGAGGTGTGGGAGGTGGGCAACATGGGAATCCCAGTGGGTTCCGTGTAATATTTTGGGTAATCTAAGCACCTCTTAAAATATATGTATATATATATATATATATATAACATTTTTGTAAGCAAATACACATATATGCATGTATATTTATATATCATTTTGCAAATGTTTGTATGTATTGTGAGAATTTTTATTTTTACCCACAATAAAAATAAATAAAAAATTAAAAAAAAATTATTAATGGGGGAGAGTGGGAGAATGGGAGGAGTTTGGGTATATGGATATCCCCTCTATTTTCTATATGACTTTTCTGTAAAATAAAGTTTCTTTGAAGATAAAGCAAAAATAAATTTAGAACCTGGAGGAACATATGGAAGAAATTGTCACTGTTCATAAAAGATTGATCTTACAGTGATGAAAGACACAATGAAAACAATTTATTTTATTTTTTTGTATTTTTGTATTTCATTTGTTATTTATAATTATTATTATTTCATTTCCCTATATTTTTAAATCTTTATTTTTTGGCTTTGTTTTGGGGGGGAGGTTTTAGATCACAAAAGGTTCACAACTGTGTCATTCTCTACTTTTATAGGTTTTGACAAAATTTAAAGTGGCCTGTATCCATCTTTGCAAGATCATGCAGAACAATTCCAATGTCCTAAAAATGCCTTATGTTCTATCTATTCTATTCTTCCATCCTCCTCCCCTCAGAACCTATGGTAACCACTAAATTTAAATTTCTGAAGATAAAAGTACATAATTATGTGTATTAATATTGAGAGTTTGACAAATTGGTCTGTTTCCTTTTATTAGGCACTGCCTATGTTTCCTAGAAATTCTTGCCCCTCTAATTGAGAACATAGCAAGGCACAGGTCTCCCCAGGAAGACAGTTTAATATTTTCTTTTTTTTTTTTAATTTTTTATTTATTTTTTATTTTTTATTTATTTTTTTATTATGGGTAAAAATCAAAATTCTCACAATACATACAAACATTTGCAAAATGATATATAAATATATATGCATATATGTGTATTTGCTTACAAAAATGTTATTCAGGATAATGAAGCAATATTTTCTTGTTTATTGTGTTTGTCTCCACCCACTGAGATAACACACTATGACAAGATGAACACTTTCATATTCCATAGAAGCAGGACCCATGTGCACCCTATCCCACATATCCACCCACGTCCAACACCCTGCAACAGCAACCCTCCACTGTCATATTTTCAAAAGAGGATTTCCACCATTGTAGTTTTTACCACAGACCTACAAATCTCATTGTCCCTTCCTTCAGTCCTCCTGCCAGTTCCTTGTACAGTCCAACTTGACCTCCCACCCTACTCCCTCTCACTTTTCAGCACCCAATCACATCACTGCACCACTATCACCCCCATTCACTGCCCAACCACCCCCTTCCACCTTATCATAGATTTTGCTTACATTGAGCATCAGCTTACCACCCACTTCTCCCTTTCTCTCTCCTGATAACCTATCTTCCAAACTCTAGGTCTGTGAATCTGCTCAAACGCTTAAGTCATATCAGTGAGATCACATAATATTTGTGCTTACTTCACTCAACATAAAGAAGAAACTGATTCTTTATATATCTGTGCAGACCAATTTCAGCAAATAACACATCACAGAAGTAGTGATATATCTCTTTGTACCACAAAATCACAAGAAGATGGTGAGAAGTAACTGACTGGCACAGTGTACCCATTTCTCAATAAAACAAGCTATGATGATCACTTTCCTCTACTGGCTGAAGTGATTGACCTTGATTGTGATGGGAAAATTTGAATGCTACTCCACAGTAGAATTAAGGAAGAGTATGCCTGCATTATAGGGGATGCTTTAGGTCATCTCTAAGTACTACCATGTCCTGTGATTAAAGTCAATAGAAAGCTACAAGAGCCCCATTCAAGTAGGACAATTTATAGTCTGAAAACTTCAGGAATGAAGTTTGAGTTCACTCCATCAAACAAATAATTATTATCAGATGAGGTCCTTGCTCAGGGTAAAGCATATATAGAAAGGGTAGTGGAAGAAGGTAGTTATAATTTCCAGCTTTGGCCACCTGGCTAGTTGTAGGAACAAAGCTCTATGTTATGAATATGTAGTCCTTCTTTTTTAATTAATATATTTATCTAAAATATCTTTATTTTTTAACATCTCTTATCCCTTAATCATATAACTTAACTTGTATTAATTAGACGATATAGTATTTAAGTTAAGGGATATTAAGTATGAGAAAAAAGATTAGTGAGTTTTCGGTTGTTTGCATTGCAGTAGTATCATGATACATGGAAGTTTGGCAATGTTAATGTCTTTTATGAAGATTAATTGTGGTATAAGAAAATGAGTGTGTATGCCAAGTTAACAAGGTAGGGATAGTGATGGTGAGTTTCCTGTGTCAACTTGGCAAGGTTATGGTGTCCAATTATTTGGTCCATAAAGCACTGCTGTCATTTTTACTTTGAAGGCATTTCTTAAAATCATTTGCATCTATATTCTGTTGACTGCAATGAAGACTGATTGCATCTATAATAAAAAATGGAGACTGCTTCAGCAATGAGGGAAGCACCTCATCCAATCAGTTGGATATGTGAAAATATTTAACTGAGGATTTCAGACATCAGAAAGAATTTCTGACTTTAAGACAGCCAGCTACTCTTGGGAATTGAACTCCATTTTCATAAATTTCTAATTTATAGCCTATTATATGGAATTCAGAATTGCCAATCTCCAAGTTTTTGTGAATGAATGTCTCGCTGGGTTTGGGGGAATTGTTTTCCTCCCAATTTCTCCCTTTTAGAATGGGAATGTCTATCCCATGTCTGTCCACCATTGTATATTTGAAGCAGATAATTTGTGTTCTAGGCATCACAGTACCACAGACATAGAAGAACTGTGCCCCAGGACAGATCACCACACCCATACTGATTTTGAAGTGTCTTTGTATTTAGCATTGGTACTGAAATAATTTAAGGCTTTTGGAATATTTTGATGGAATGAATACAATTTTTTTGTAGAAAGAATATGTCTGTTAGGGGGTTCAGAGGGCAGAATGCGATGATTTGCAGCTATGTACCTGAGGAAAACATGTTCTTAAGTTTAATATATCCCAGTGTGTATGGACCCATTGTATGCAGGACCTTTAGATGTAGTTACTTCAGTTAAGATATGGTACAACTCAATCAGGATGGGTCTTGATCTTAGTAGTGTAGTCCTTTATAAGCAGAATGAAATTCAGACATGTGGAGAGAAAGCCACAGAAGGAGCAGTCAGAAGCTCAAATTAATGGAACTTGGAAGAAAATGGAGAGGCCATGAGAGGCCACCATTTACAATGCAATGTGACAAAAAAGTCAAGGACCTAGAATCACCAGCAGCCAGGCCCAGAACACTTTAGTCTTTGGGGAGAAAGTATCACCCTGATGGTACCTTGATTTGGAATTCTCCTAGCCTCAAAACTATGAACTAATAAATTCCTATTGAGCAGCCAAAAAAAAACTGAAGCATTGCTGAGCTCATGTAAACCTCCATTCTTACCACCATTGACATATTTTGCATGACTCTATTGGACAATGACAGAAGTTCCTGTAAAAAGAGGTTACCTGGGAAAAGATAGAAGCTGGTGTCAGAGTAGCTCATGCAGGGCATAGTTCTCTTTCAAAATATATGAGAAGGCATAGAAATAGTCTGAGCGAGCCACTTTGGGGAGCCCTGCAGGCCATGAAATTGCCACATGTATCATCCAGGAGGGCCTGGGGATGCAGAGTCAGAGAGATCAAAGGAAAAACCTTGAATTTATATAGGAATACTGCCTATACCACTCACATTAGTTGGACAGTCTCAGTAAAACCTGCAGCTAAGTGGCCAAAGGAGAGTGGAAATGATAGATTCCTCCCTGAGAAGATAGAGGGTGTGGTGGAAGGTAGACTGTGGTTTCCCCTCAGTGAATATAAATACCATAATTCATTAGCTGAGATGTAGTGGTAATTGAAGGATTCATCTCTGTAGAAGGATTTGCAAAGAAGTGCCTTTTCTTGTTCAACCAGGAAAGTGAAGGAAGACAGACCAGTATTTCCAAAATCTTTCCCAGAAAAGTAGAACTCTTTGGGCACCATTACTGGACCCTTCCAATTTTTGACTACTTATACAGGGCATTATTAAAGTTTAAGAAATAAACTAAATTCAATGATGAGTGGTGAAATAAAACCAATAAGCAGGAAAGAGAAGTTGACCAACAGAGCAAAATCATAAAAATAAGCAGATGCCTAGGTATCAAGAAAAGATAACAACTCACACTAAGGAACAAGAAGTTATGGTTCAGTCAAAGGAACAAACCAAGGACCTACATGAGACTCAGGATTTAAGACTACCAATAAATGATATTCACAAACCCTGCCTAATCAATTTAAGGAGTTGAAGGAAAGTATGACTAAAAAGGTAAAGGATATTTAAGTGACACTGTGTGAGCATAAAGAACATTTTGAAAGCTTTGAAAAAAGTAACAGAGCTTATGGGAATGAAAATCTAAATGGATGACATTCAAAAATAAATTAGAGGCATATACAAGTTGATTTTAAATATTAGAAGTGTGAATTAGTGTGTACTAAGACATGATGTTTGAAATTGAAAAGATAGAGAAGAGACAGAGAAAAGATTGCAAAAAATGTACAGGGTCTCAGGGAACTGAATGACAACATGAACACAAAACAGATAAGTAATATATGTCCCAGAAGAAGGGAATGGAAATAAAAGAATATTTCAGGAATTATTGAATGAAAGTTTTACAACTCTTATGAAAGTCACAAATATCAATCTTCAAGAAGGACAACATACTTCAAACAGAATATACTCTAATAGACCTACTCCTAGGCATCTACTATTCAGATTGTCAAAGGTCAATGATAAAGTAAGGATTTTAAGAGCAGAAGAGATAATCAAGAGATAATCAATGTATTACTTACAAAGGAGACTTAATAAGTCTAAGTGAAAACTCTCTTCAGAAATCATGGCAGGAAGAAGGATGTGGTAGAATATATTTCAGGTACTGAAAAAGAAAAAAAAAAAAGCCAAATAACAATGTTTTATCTGGCAAAACTGTCTTTCAGAAGTGAAGGTGATTTTAAAGAATTTACAGATAAACATATCTGAAAGAGTATCTTACCAAGAGAACAAAGTTACAATAGATATTAAAAGGTGTGTTACAGCTTGATAAGAAGTGACAAGGGAAATAGCCATGGAAGAGTGTAGAAATGAAAACATAAGAAAGATAATTGAAAGGGTTAAAAGACAGACAATAGTAAAAATGAAACAGAAAGCAAAGGGATAAAAGGGATGAAGCAAGTAATGCCCTAATAGTTGTATCACTAAAAGTTAAGGGGTTGAATTCTCCAATTAAGACATAGAATGATAGAATGGATATAAGAACATGAGCCATCTCTTTGTTGTCTAAAAGACATTCACCTTAGATCCAAGGACACAATCAGGCTGAAAGTGTAAGGTTGGAAAATATATTCTGAGAGGGCAGAGCAATACTAATATCAGAAAAAATAGACTTTCAATGCAAAATTTTTAAAAGAGATGAAGTAGTTTACTCTATATTAATAAAAGGGACAATTCAGCAAGAAGAAATAACAATAATAAACTTTTATACATATAAAATAGATGTCCAAAATACATGAGACCCTGTAGTAGTTTGACATTGTTTATGAATTCCAAAAATAGGTATTGGATAATGTTTGTAAACTGGTCTGTACCTGGGCATGATTAAATTATAATTAGGGCTTTGATTGGACCACATTAGTAGGATGTTGGGTCCCTGACCCCTTGGTGAGTGGGGACTCACAGAGAAAATTAGAGGGCAGAGAAGACAGTTGGAGTTTTACTGCTGAAGCCCAGGAAGTAAGCACAAAAGGAGCAGAGAGAAGGTGTGCTTAGACATGTCAGAGGCCCCGGGAAGAGTGATGAGCCATTCACCTGATAGTCTACAGCTGGCCTTGGGGAGATAGCAGAGCAGCTTACCCTAGAAAGAGCCAATCCCTGGGAAGAGAGGAACCCAAGAAGCCTGAGCCCTAGAAGAAGACAGCAGCCATCTTGCTACAACATGTGGCAATAGACTTTGGTGAGAGAAGTAACTTATGCTTTATGGCCTGATAACTGTAAGCTTCTACTGCCAAATAAATACACTTTATAAAAGCCAATAGAATTCAGGTATTTTGCATCAGCATCTCTTTGACTGGCTAATACAGACACACACTAGAAAAACTGAACAGGGAAACAAACATCGTTCAGTAATCGTTGGGAACTTCAACACTCTACACTCAACATTAGATAGAACATCTGGACAAGGAATAACTAAGGAAACTGTGAGATTGAAAAACCTGATCAATGATCTAGATATAAAAGACATTTGTAGAACATTATACCACAGAACAGCATGATATACATTCTTCTCAAGTGCTCATGGATCTTTCTCCAGGATATACCATATATCGGGACATAAGTCAGATATCACTAAATTAATGAACATTGAAATTATACAAAATACTTTCTCTGATCATAACGGAATTAAATTAGAAATTAATGACAGGTGGAAAAAAGGAATTCCACAAATATATGGAAATTATACAGTACACTCTTAAATAACCAGTGAATTAAAGAAGAAATTACAAGAGAAATCAGTAAATACCTCAAGAAAATGAAAATGAGAACACAACATACCAAAACTTATGGGATACAGCAAAGGCAGTTCTAAGAGGGAATTTTATGGCCTTCAATCCTTATACTCAAAAAGAAGAAAGAGCTAAAATCAAAGACCTGACTGAACATCTGGAGGAATTAGAAACAAAGAAACAAACAATCAAATAGGAAATCAATCACAAATCAAGCAGAAAGTAAGAAATAAAGATTAGGGCAGAAATAAATGAAAAAGGAAAATAAAACCAATACCAAAAATCAACAGAACTACAAGTTGGTTCTTTGAGGAGATAACAAAATTGAGAAACCTTTAGTTAGATTAACATAGAAAAAAGAATATGCAAATAAATAAAATCATAAAGGAGAAGGGTGACATTACCTCCGACCCAGTAGAAATAAAAAGATCATAAGCAGATACGATGAACAACTGTATGCCAACATGCTACACAACATTGATGAAATGCGCAAATTTCCAGAAATGCATGAACAAGCCACGCTGGCTCTAGAAGAAATAGAAGACTTCAACAAACCAATAACAAGTAAAGAGATTGAAACAGTCATCCAAAACTTCCCCAAAATGAAAAGTCCAGGACCAGATAGCTTTACAGGTGAACTATACCAATCCTTTAAAGATGATCTAATACCAATCTTTCTCAAATTGTCCAAAAAACTGAACATGAAGGAATGCTAACAAAGTCATTTTATGGAGCTAACATCACCCTAAAACCAAAACCCAAAAAGATATTAAGAGGAAAGAAAATTACTAACCAATTTCTTTAATGAATATGGATGCAAAAATCGTGAACAAAATGTTTCTTAGCTGAATCCAAAAACACATAAAAATTTATACATCATGATCAAGTGGGTTATATATTAGATATGCAAAGGTAAAAAAATCAATCAGTTTAATATACCACATTAATAAATTGAAGAAGAAAAGTAACATGATCATTTTTGATTGATAAAGAAAAGGCATTTGATAAAACACAACATCTTTTCTTGATAAAAATACTCCAAAAGATAGGAATAGAAGGAAAGTTTTTCAATATGATAAAGTCAATATATGAAAAACCCACAGTTAACATTGTATGTAATGGTGAAATACTGAAATCTTTCCCACTGAGATTGGAAACAAGACAAGGATGTCCACTCTCCCCACTATTATTCAATATTGTGAAAGAAGTTCTAGGTAGAGTAATGAGGGTAGATAAAGAAATATACGGCACCCAAAAATAGGAAAGGAAGAAGTAAAACTTTTCTTTGCTGATGATATAATCCTATACTTAGAAAATCTCAAAAATATCCATAAGAACATCATTAAAACTTATAGGCAATTTCAACAAAGACACAGGATACAAGGATAATACACAAAAATCAAGTGTTTCTATATGCTGTTAATGAGCAATGAGGGGAGGAAGTAGAACAAACTCTATTTACAATAGTGACTAAAAGAATCAAATGTTTAGGAATAAATTTAACCAAGGACATAAAGGATCTGTATTCAGAAAACTACAAAACATTCCAAAAGAAACAAATTATGATCTAAATAAATGGAAAGATATCCTGTGTTCATAGGTTGGAAGACTAAATATCATTAGAATATCAATTATACCCTAACTGATCTACAAATTTAACATAATCCCAATAAAAATTCCAATATCCTTCTTTGTAGATTTGGAAAAGCCATTAATCAATTTGATCTGGTATGGTAATGGCCTCTTATTAGCCAAAACTATCCTTGAACAGGAGAAAGAAGTTGTAGGATCCTCACTTTCAGAATTTAAAGCATGTTATAAGGCTACACTGGTTAAAAACAAACAAACAAACAAACAAAGAAAAAAAAACAGCATGGTGCTGGCATAAAGACAGGCAGATTGACCAATGGAATTGAATTGAGAGTTCAGAAATACACCCTCACATCTATGGTTAAGTGATTTTTGTCAAGGTTGTGAAACCCAAGCAGTTCATACTCAATAGCCTACTCAAAAAAAAATGATGCTGGGAAAACTGGATATCCATATGTAAAAGAAAGAGAGAGAACCTTATCTCACACCTTACACAAAAATTATTTCAAAATGCATCAAGAAAAACAAAAACAAAAACAAAAACAAATGCATCAAGGAGTTAAATATAAAAACTAGAACCATGAAACTCTTAGAAGAAAATGTAGGGAAACATTTTAAAGATCTTTTCCTTGGTAGTGCTTTCTTGGACCTTATATCCAAAGCAAGAACAACAAAAGAAAAAATAGATAAATGGAATTGCCTCAAAATGAAACACTTTTGTTTTTCAAAAGTCTTTGTCAAGAAAGTAAAAATGCAGCCTAATCAATGGGAAAAAATTCTTTGCAAACCCTATATCTGAAAAATGATTGATCTTCATGTTGTGTAAAGAGGTTATATAAATTAATGACAAAATGACAAACAACCCCATTAAAAATGGGCAAAATAATCGAGCAGACATTTTTCCAAAGTAGAAATACAAATGATCAAAAGACACATGAAAAGATGTTCAAAATCACTAGCTACTAGGGAAACACAGATCAAATCTACAATGAGTTATCATCACATACTATACAGAAAGGCCATTATTAGATTAAATAATTTAAATAATTACAAATTTTCAAGTGCTGGAGAGGATTTAGAGAAATAGGAACACTCCTTGACTTTTGGTGGAAGTGGAAAATGGTGCAACCTATGCAGAAGATGATCTGGCAGTTCCTCAGGAAACAAAATATAGAACTGCCGTATGGTCCAGCAGTCCCACTACTAGGGTATGAATTAAGAATAACTGAAAACAAGGACAGGAACAGAAGCTTTACTATTTTGCTAAGCAGAGGCTTATCTCTGTCTTTCACTTAGGTGTTCCCACCATAAAAGCCCTCATTGCATGGGTCAGGAAACAATTTGGTGACTCTACCATTTAGCTTATCTGTCTATTCTGATAATGCCTTCTAGATCTGGGGAAATAACCATAGAATGGGTACTGAGACTTACCAGAATCACTGTGAAATTGATCTGAAATAAAACTCCATTGAACACCTGATCTCCAGAAGCCCCTACTCACCATGCCTCACTGCTCCCATGTGAATATCACAAATCAGGTCTCAGTGTAGTCTCAGGGGGAAGTACATACATTTCAAGTCTATAAGTTCATACATTACTCTTGATTTTCTGCTATTTTGAGTGACCTTTAGTGGCTATCAGTGAATGATGACTATTCATGTAAATCATTAAATACTTAATTTCAAAGTGATTTTTTCTAATGACCTATTTTATAATTATTTATCAACTTCTGTAATTACATTTTATATAAATATATAAATTAAGTTGATTCTTCCATTTAGCACTTATACTGATTATCTTCATTTTTAAGTATTTTACATTAACTTCTGTGGGAAATTTCTAGCTGTCTAATCCACTATTCTTTTATTTTCATCACAATATTGTTTCTTAAACACATCATTGTGCTTCATAATATTAATTGTGTGTATATATATATATATATATATATCTTGAATAAAATAAAAATTACATTTGTGTTTCTATATATGTATCTATATATTTATATACATATCTATGTGCTATGTATATGTATGTGTATATATTATATATTATATATACAATATAGACAAAATTACCTCCATTGTACTTGTTAAGACAGAAAACCTGACCAGTACTTTCAAGTGTCTTGAAACCTCTTCTCCAAAATATCCTTTCCTTTCCACTCAAAAGTGATTACATCCTGGACTAGGTGTTTCAAACTCTCTTGTTTGTCTCCCATGAATATATGGAGTACCACTAAATGAGCATCCTGATAAAACATATTGTCTAATTTTACCTATTTAAAAATTAAATATGAAATTAACTATGAAACTTCGGTGAATGATGTATTTCCTTCAAAATTTTACTTTGAGTTTCATATATTTGCTGAAAGTGTTTAATCATTCATTTTTTTTTCTTTTGGCAGTGTTTCATTGCATTCATAATGTGCTCCTTATTTATCTTTCCTTCTGTTATTAAACAATTGATTTCTCTTCCCTTTTATTTCTTTTCTTTCCTTTTTTCTCTTTTATTCTAATAAAAATTAGGTTGCTATGAGCATTTTGAAATTATTTGTTGATGGAAATGTACAAGAATTTCTTGACATTATAAATATTGCTTGACTCAGTGAGTTGTAGGATATGCATATGTTTAATTTAATAATTAATCCCTATTGAAAAGTTTGTAAAATAACACTTATAATTATTGCATGAGTATCCCAGTCATTTCACATCCTTGCCAACATATGGATGGTCATTTATAACTTGAATTTTTGCCATCTGGTTTGGGTGAAATCTTATTACATTGTGATTTTATATACATTTCCCTGATTACAAATCATTCTTTCATATGTTTATAGATGTTTTGTTTATTCCTTGTGTGAAATGCTTGTTTATATCTTTTGCACATTTTTTTTCTAATTGATTGTTTACCTTTGGGCTTTTTACAGTATGTAAGATGTTTATAAATTTTGGACACTAGCGCTTTGTAAGTCATAAGCTTTCTAAATACTTTCATCCACTGTAGGGATTTTTTTCCTTTTATTTATGGTGGATTTTTAATATAAGAAGTTCTTAAGTTTAATATAGTAAAATTTCCATTTTTCTTTTTGGTTATCTGTTATTTTATTGAAGGATTCCTTTACAATATTAATTGGATAAGTATATTAAATCTTAACCTTTCAAAAATGTTTTTTGTTGTTTACTTTTAAGTATATAATCCACCAGGAAATTAATTTGCATATGGTAGGAAGTGGAGATACAATTTCTTTTTTCTTTCCTACATAAAAACAATGACTTGTTGCAGCATCAATAATTGAACAGCCATTATTCTATTACTATCTGCAATTTTTTCCTTCTCATATATCAAGTTTCATGGATGAGTTTGTTCCTGAGATACTTTTTATATTGTATAACTTTTTTCTATTCATGTGGTAATAGCACACTGTTTTTTATCCTATAGGAATAAAAATCCTCTACCTTATTTTTATCCTTCAGAATTGCCATGTCTTTAATGGCTTCTGATAGTCCACATATATGTAGACTATGCTCAATGAGTTCCACGAGAAATACTGCTGGGAGAGTAACTGAAATTTCACTGAATCTATAAAACAATTTGGGAGCAAAGGACTTCTATATAATATTATATCTCCCTATTTAAGAATAAGATATAACATCTCCTCATACTCTTACATATTATTTATCTTTCTAAAAATGTATAATTTTGTATATAATATATGATATTTCCTTTGGGTATTTTATGTTTGTTTTATTTTTAAATTGTGTTTTTTCCAAGATTTATTTTCTGAGGACCGCTAACACATACAAATAAATTGATTTTGTATATTAGTCTTATTTCATAAAACTTCAAATAATACTGTAGTAATTCCTATTGCTGTGGCTTCTATTTCTATGTAGACATCCATGCTAATTGTGAATAACACGTTTATTACTCTATTACAAAATTCTATCACAATTTCTATTTTTGTAATGATAACAAATTTTTCACTTTACTATTTATACCACTAATGGAGAAACATATATTCTTGGCAAATAAATGTTGGTCATTAAGTGTTAAGAAATAGTCATATGTTGTTAAACCATTTTGCTAATATTGTTCTTATATGCATATCTATATTCATTAATGATATTGGACCATAATCCTCTATTTTATGTGGTTTTGTTGTTAAAGTTATACTCTTTTTCTAAAGTTAACTGAAGAGTACATCCTTTGGAAATATATTGTGAAGTATTTTTAATATGGTTAGAATAATCTGTTCCTTTGATGTTTAGTAAAAGTAGCTTTAAAACTTTATGGACCTGCTGTTTTAAATTTTGAGAAAAAGTTTAATATTATTTTAAGTGGTTTTAAAAAACTGTAAAAATTCCTTAAATTCTTACATCAGCTTTGGTATTTTATACATTTCAATTTTTATGAATATAAATAGATTTTTTTGATAAAGATGTTGTATTCTCAAATGTAGATTCATAATTTCTGAAATGTTACACATTGATCTAGGTGTGTTCATTAATTCAGAATTTTAAAAAAAGTTTCAGAAATTTTTGTTGTGCATAAAATATACATTATGGGATACCACAATGGTATCCAGGGTAGTATGTCATAATCAAGCAGGTTAATATTGTATATCAAATTGCATGAATATTCACACTAAGTGAAATCTATAAAGGCTATAGATAATACTACAAAAATTAAGTTTCCCTACAAGCCTAAAGGTAAGAATGGTTTTTAGATCTTGTTTTTGGAATTGTAGATAGGAAATTGTGCAACTATAATTAACTTCTAAATAGGTTCTTTTTTATATAGTGTGTCTTTTTCTATTCCATTCATTCATTTCTTACTTTATTTCTCTTCTAGCTTTTTTTTTTGTGTGTGTGTATTTCTATCATCATCTCCTCACCAGGTGTCGAGTGGGAGTCCATTGAGCTGTAGAGTAGGAATTGCAGGTCCACTGAGATTCTGGACCTGGCTGACACATGGAGAGCCCAAAGACTCTGGTCTCTGGAAGTACACCTACAAAGTCCGGCACCACATATAGGTTTGAATAGAAGGGACAAATGGACCATATGAAGGGAAGACATATTTGGGTCCAATTCTGTCACTCTCAGGAGCAAGGATTCCAAAGTAGGGCCCACTGATAAGGCAAAAAATAAGGGGCTATCTGACCTAATATAGGACCTGGGTGTCTCCAGAGCCCCCAGGAGCCCCTCTGTTTGGAGTGTATCCACATTGAAGCCTATGAGTTCCTATTGAGATGTGCATAAGCATTACCTCTGGTATGACCTCCTGACTCACTTTGAAGTCTCTTAGCCATATGAACTCATTTGTCTTTAGCTTTTCCCCCTTTTATTCGAGGTCTTTTTCCAGTTGCATTGCCATTGGCACTTGTTAGTATTCCCTCATTGCCATGGAGGATCATCCCCGGGAGTCATGTCCCATGCTGGAAAGAAGGTAGATGCTGAGTTTGGCTTAGAGAAAGGCCAAATTTGAGCAACAAGGAGGCTCTCAGAAGGCAACCATTAGGCACCCTATTACAATAGGTTAAGTTTCAATTTCAAGAGCAAAGGCTAATAAGGCTAGTCTTCAATAACAAAAGCCCATCAGTGGATCATTCTCCTTTGCCAGACACTGCCTCTGCACTTGGGGCACTGTTGCTACTGCCTTGGAGAATATGGCAGAGCTCTCCTATATGGGATTTCAGTATTCTCTCATTTATTGAGTGGTTCTCCATCCACTGTGACCATGTCCCATGAGCATTTGAACAATTTTATATTCCTTTTATGTATGTTCAGGTGAACTTCCTCCCATGCACCCCCCATCCCTGACACCCCTCATCAATGATCCTCTCCTGCCCCAGTTGTAACCCTTCTGTGATCCAAAGTTTTATTAAAGATGAAGCCAATACAATACCCAAATACAATTATTAGGAAAAAGAAATAATAATGATGTTTCAATGTAAGAGATAAAATACATGAAAACTTAAAAAAAACTAAAAATTAAATTAAATTTAAGGATTAGGTTATTCAAAAATTGAGAAAAAAAATTTTAAAAATGTTTTTTGACATTTTCCTTTTATCTCTGCAATATCTGGTGTCCAGTCTGTACTGTGGCACCTTCACCCTCTCACTCCCCAGTGTCTCTCAAATTTTCATTTAATTTTCAAAGAAGTTTTAGGTCATGGCAAAGTCACACACCGAATACAAGACACTCTCATATACCCAAACTCCTTCCCCTTTCCTCACCCCATATTAAAACTTTTTTGTATGTGGATTTTAGCATTTTTATAACTGATATACAGATAGTGAAACATAGCTACTAAACATTGTCAGTGGTTCACTGTATGGTTTACATTTCAGATTGTACACTTTAAAAATTTTGATGATATTTACCATGTTTTGTGTCTATCACTGTATGGTAATGAAAAACATTTCCACTGACCACTAAATACTCCATGTTTGATCTATTCTGTTCCTCCCTTACCATGCCACCGGGGCCCATGACAACACCCTGGCTTGACTCATTGGATGACAAGATTCATAGTTACATGCATCAAGAGGTCACGACACATTGGCTTGTCCTCCACTATTAGGAACCGCCCTTGATCTTAAGAAATGCCAAACTGTCTATTTCTGCTCTCCCCTCAGTATCCTGGGTATTCTAACCCATGCTTCCCAATCTACCCACCTGTCAACCCTGCACCACCCAACCCAATATATCACTACCCTCCTCTCCTATCCCTTCAATACACAACTACACTCTATCAATTTACCATAGGTTACATCCATATGGGTGATGGCTCACAACTTTCTTTCTCTTACTTGTACACCTATCTGACAGGCAACAGTTCTCAGAGACTGCTTAATTTTGTTAATTCATATCAGTGAAGTCATGTACTATTTATCTTTCAATGCCTGGCTTGCTTCACTCAACATAAGTTCTTCCAGATTCATCCATATTATACTGTGTGTTAGCACTTTATTCTTCTTACAGCTAAGTAATATTCCATTGTATATATGTACCACACTATGTTTATCCACTCATCTGTACATGGGCACCTGGGTTGATTCCAACTTTTGGCAATAGTGCACAATGCTGCTATGAACATTGGTGTGCATATGTCTGTTTGTGTCTTTGCTTTCAGTTCTTGTGTGTATATACCTAGCAGTGGAATCGTGGGATCATATGGAAGATCTATAGTTTAGTTTTCTGAAGAACCACCAAACTATCCTCCACAGTAGCTGGACCATTCCACAATCTCACCAGCAGTGGATGAAGGTTCCCATTCCTCCACTTCCTCTCCAACACTTATAGTCTGCTGTTTTTTTTAATAGCCGCCATTCTAATGGGTGTAAGATGGTATCTCAATGTAGCTTTGATTTGCATTTCTCTAATAGCTAGAGATGTCGAGTATTTTTTCATGTGCTTTTTAGCCATTTGTATTTCTTCCTTGGAGAAGTGTCTTTTCAGATCACTTGCCCATTTTTTAAATGGAGTGTTAGTCTTTTTATGTTTGAGTTTTAGGATTTCTTTATATATGCGGGATATTAGACTCCTATCAGATATGTGATTGCCAAATATTTTCTCCCTTTGGGTAGGCTGCCTTTTTATTTTCTTGATAATATCCTTTGAAGAGAAAAAGGTTTTAATTTTGAGGAGATCCCATTTATCTATTTTTTCTTTGCTGTTTGTGTTTTGGGTGTGAAGTTCATGAATATAATTCCTATTACAAGGTCCTGTAGATGCTGCCCTACATTATCTTCCAAGGTCTTTATGGTCTTGATGCTTATATTTAGATCTTTGATCCATCTTGATTTGATTTTCATATAAGTTGTGAGATGGTGTTCTTCTCTCATTCTTTTGGATATGGATATCCCGTTCTCCATGCACAACTTGTTGAAGAGGCCATTTTCTCCCAACCGAGTGGACTTGGTGGCCTTGACTAATATCAGATGACTGTATATGTGAGGATTTATATCAGGACTCTCAATTCGGTTCCATTGGTCAATGAGTCTATCCTTGTGCCAATACTATGCGGTTTTGAACACTGTAGCTTTGTATGTTTTTAAGACATGTAGTGTGATACCTCCAACTTCAATTTTCTTTTTCAATATATCTTTGGCATTTGGGACCTCTTACCTTTCCAAATAAAATTTGTAGTTAGTTTTTCCAATTTCTTAAAAAAAAAACACTGTTGATTTTTATTGGGATTGCATTAAATCTGTAGATTAGTTTGGGTAGCATAGACATCTTGATGATGTTTAGTCTTCCTATCCATGAACAGGGAATATTCTTCTTTTTATTTAAGTCTTCTTTGAATTCCTTTAAGAGTGTTGTGTAGCTTTCTGTATATAAGTACTTTACATTTACAGTTAAATTTATTCCTAGGTATTTGATTCTTTTAGTTACTGTTGCAAATGATATTTTTTTTTCTTGATTTCCTCCTCAGATTGCTCCTTATTGGTGTACAAAAATGCTACTGATTTTTGAGCATTGATCTTATAGCCTGCGATGTTACTGAACTCCTAAATTTCTTAGGGCTTTCTACATATAGGACCATGTCATCTGCAAATAATGATATTTTTCCTCTTCTTTTCCTATTTGGATGCCTTTTATATTTTTTTCTTACCTCAGTGCTCGAGCAAGTACTTCTAAGAAAATGTTAAATAGGAGTGGTGATAGTGGACAACCTTGTCTTGTTCCCAATCTTAGAGGGAAGGCTTTTAGGATTTCACCATTGAAGATGATGTTAGCTTTAGGTTTTTCATATATACCCTTTATCATGTTCAGAAAGTTTCTTCTTTTCCTATCTTTTGCAATTTTTTTTTTTATCAGGAAAGGGTGCTGTATTTTCTCAAATGATTTTTCTGCATCTATAGAGATGATCATGAGATTTTTTTCTTTCAATCATTTTATGTGGTGTATTACATTAATTGATTTTCTTATGTTGAACCATCTTTGCATACCCGGGATGAATCCCACTTGGTCTTGGTGTATAATTCTTTTTATATGTTGTTGAATGCGAGTAGCAAGTATTTTGTTCAGAATTTTAGCATCTAGGTTCATTAGAGAAATTGGTTTGTAATTTTTTTTCTTGTGGTATCTTTGTTTGGCTTTGGTATGAGGTTAATTTTGGCGTCATAGAAAGAGTTAGGCAATGTTCCTTCTACTTCTATTGTTTGGAAGAGCTGAAGCAGAATTGGTGTTAGCTCTTTCTGGAATGTTTGGTAGAATTCACCTGAGAAGCCCTTTGGTCCTGGGCTCCTCTTAGATGGAAGGTTTTTGATGACTGAGTCTATCTCTTCATTTGTAATTGGACTGTTAAGGTCATCTATTTCTTCTTTCATCAATGTAGGCTGTTTGTGAGTTTCTAGGAATTTGTCCATTTCCTCTAAATTATCATTCTTGTGGGCATATAATTTTTCAAAGTATCCTCTTATGATATTCTTCATTTTGGTGGGGACATGAGTGATATCCCCTTCTTTATTCCTCATTTTGTGTATTTGCATCTGCTCTCTCTTTTACTTTGTTAGCATAGCTAAGAGTTTGTCAATTTTATTGATCTTCTCAAAGAACTAGCTTTTGGTTTTGTTTATTTTTTCTAGTGTTTTCTTATTTTCTATTTCATTTAATTCTGCTCTAATCTTTGTTATTTCTTTCTTTATACTTCTTTTGGGGTTAGTTTGTTGTTTTTTTTCCAATTCCTCCAGGTGTGCAGTTAACTCTTCTTTTTTAATATATGCATTTATGGCTATGAATTTCCTTCTCAGTCCAGCTTTGGCTGCATCCCATAGGTTGTGAAATATTGTGTTGTCATCTTCATTCGATTTGAGGTAGTTACTGATTTTTTTGAGATTTCCTCCTTGTCCCACTGTTTATCTAAGAGTGTATTGTTTAGCTTCCATATCTTTGTGTCTAATCTGGTTCTATGGCCCTTAGTTTCCAATTTCATTCCATTGTGCTCAGAGAAATTACTTTTTATAATCTTAATCTTTCTGAATTCATTGAGAGATTTTCTGTGGCCTAGCATGTGGTCTATCTTGGAGTATGATCCATGTGCACTCGAGAAGAATGCATATTCTGCTGTATTTGGCTGTAGCATTTTCTATTTCTGTATTAGGCCCTCTAATATATTATTCAGAGTCTTTGCTTCTGTATTGATTTTCTGTCTAGATGTTCTGTCTAATAATGATAATGGTTTATTAAAGTCCCCCACTATAACTGTAGATGCATTTATTTCTCCACTTAATTTTTCCAGTGTTTGCCTCATGTTTTTGAGGCACCATGTTTAGGTGCATAAATATTTATGATTGTTCCCTCTTTTTGGAACATTACCCCTTTTACTAATATATAGTGTCCATCTTTGTCTCTTGCAGTAATTTTGCATTTAAAGTCTATTTTGTCTGATATTAGTATAGCTACTCCTGCCACTTTTTGGTTATTGTTTGTTTGTAAAATTGTTTTACAGTCATTCACTTTCAGCCTCCTTGAATTTCTGTGTCTAAGGTGGATTTCTTGTAGATGGATCATATTTCCTTATCCATTCTGCCAATCTGCATCTCTTGACTGGTGAGTTTACTCCATTAACATTTAGTATTATTACTCTTACTGAATTTCTTACATCAGCCATACTTTCTTTGGGTTTATGTGTCATATGTTGTTTTTATTTCTCTTTTTGTCTTTTTAGTTGTTCTTACACTCACCTCCAACTCTGTCTCTCTTGTTTTTTCCTTTCAACCTGTAGAACTTCTCTCAGTATTTTTTGAAGTGCAGATTTCTTATTGGCATATTCTCTTAAATTCCGATTATCTGTGAATATTTTGAACTCTCCATCATCTTTGAATGCCAGTTATTTTAGAGAATTCGTGGCTGGAAGTATTTTTTTTTTTTTAGTGACCTTGTCTATATCATATCACAGTCTTCTTGCCTCCATGGTTTCAGATGAGAACTCAGCACTTAATCTTATTGTGCTTCTGTTGTATGTGATGGTTCTCTTTTCTCTTGCTGCCTTTAGTGTTTTCTCTTTGTTTTGCACATTGGACATTTTGGTAATTATAGTCTAATTATATAGACCTGTTGGGATTTATACTGTTTGGGGTACACTGTGCTTCCTGGACATGTACATTTCCCTCAATAGTGTTGGGAAGATTTCAGCCGTTATTTCCTTCAACACTCCTTCTATTACCTTTCTCTTCTCTTCTTCTTCTGGGATGCATATAATGCATATTTTTGTGGGTTTTGTGTTGTCAGTTAAATCCCTAAGTCCCTGCTAGATTTTTTCTATCTTTTTATCTATCTTTTTAACTATTTGTTTGATTTCAGAAGTACTGTATACCAAATCAGTAATTCTTTCTTCTGCTTGTTCAAATCTGCTATTATGTTAATCCAACATCATTTTGATTTATTGGATTGTGCCATTCATCACCATCATATCCATTACCTTTTTATGTATGTTAACAATTTTTTCAGTATGTTCTCCCAGTTTCTTAATATCCTTAATCTCTTCCTTCACTTCAATAAGTTGTTCTATGATATTTGTCTGGAAAGCTTTGATTAGTTTTTCAATGTTCTGCATCTCTTCCTAGTTTTTAGATTGATCATTGGTATGGTCCATGTCTTCCTGTTTCTCAGTATTGTTTGTAAGTTTTTGTTGCCCTGTGTTCATCATTTTATCTTGATGAATTTATTCAGTTGAATAGCTTCTCTCTCTGCTCTAGAGTTTTATTTAGCTGGTGGTTCTTTGTGGTCTTAGGTTTTCTCTTTGATACTTTGTTTTTCTTGTATTTCCTTGCTTTTTTCTATGTTCCCTTGAAGAAAAAAGATTAGTGTCAGAGGAATCAAAAGAGGTAAGAAAGGAAATAGGATAATTGTAATATTGATAAAAGTTAGAATAAGGGCCATATCAGACTTACTAAAATCAATATTTAACTCATGTAGGTAGTGTAGAGTAATAGGGGAAAGAAAGTGGAGTACTTAAAATGGAATGGGAAACCAACTAGAGAAAAATATATAAAATGATTTAAAAGGCCAGAATGATGAGGAGAGAGGGAAAGATTAAAGAAAGGGCTGAAAGGAAACTAATAATAACAACAACAACAAAAAGAAAACAGAATAGACAAGATAGAAATGCACACTCATGAAGTTGAGAACTAATGAAAAACAGTGGAATATAAGAGCCACAACAGAAAGCAGAAGGTGAAAAGATGAAGGAAGGAAAAGAGATAGCATTGGTAGACAAAATAACTATACACAGAGAATGGAAAATCAAGGAAGAAGAAGCACAGCAAAGAAGAAACAAGCTAGCAGCACCTAATTTTTTAAAAAATGGGGTGGGGAGGAAAGAGGAAAGAAAAGCAAGAAACAAACAAAGAAAGAAAAACCAAACAAACACATAAGCATGCAGTTAAACAAAGCTAAGAAAGAACAGCATTCCTTCATGGGGCCTTGTGGTGTTTCTCAGCCTCGACAAGGGCCCATGAAGGAGAGAAAGAGAAGAGAAGGTGGTGAGCCATCAACCATATGGACATAATCTATGGTAAATCTATAGAGTATATTTGCATATTGAAGGATAGGGCAGGTGGGTAGTGATATTACTGGGTTTAGTGGTGCAGGGTTGACAGGTGGGTAGATTAGGAAGGTTGGGTTAGAATACCCAGGATACTGGGGGGAGAGATGGAGAAGGACCAGGTGAACATGGTATTTGTGGGTATGAGGTTGAAAGTGCAGGAGTGCAAATGCTCTTATGGCAATATGACAAGGTAGTGTCACTGGTTTAAGGTGTTGGTTGGGGGGACATTCAGGATGGGGCACATCTGGAGTAGGCTTCTGTGGAGTGTGTGAGTGTTCATCCTGTCATAATGTGTTGTGTCAGTGAGTGGAGACTCACACGGTGAGTGGGAAGGAGATGGACCCACATGTTTGGGAGGACTGATCCACCCAGAAACAGACAGGTGGTTTTCTCTTAGGAACAAGGGTGGATCCTAATAGTGGAGGACAATCAGTTTGTAAATACCTCTTGTTGCATGTAACTATGAATCTTGTCATCCAATGCCCAAGACAGGGAGGTGTCATGTGGCCCAGGGGGATGGGGAAGGAGGAACATAATAGATCAAACAGGGGGTATTTAGTTGCCAGGGGAAATAGTCTTCATTACCTTACAGTGATGGACACAGGATATGGTAAATATTATAAAAAATTATTAAATTGTACCGTCTAAATTGTAAAATATATTGTAAACTATTGACTATGTTTAGTGGCTATGTTTCACTATCTGTATAAGAGTTATAACAATGCTACCATCCACATACAAAAAGGTTATAATATATATGCATATATATGTATTTGCTTACAAAAATGTTATATATATATATACATATATTTTAAGAGGTGCTTAGATTACCCAAAATATTACAAGGAACCCACTGGGATTCCCATGTTGCCCACCTCCCACACCTCCCACCACATCCCACACAAACATCTCCCACAGTGTGGCCCACCACCCTCAATGAACTTACATATCCTGGAGCCTTGCCAACAACCATAGACCAGAGTTCACACTGTAGACCACACTCTCTCCCACTCAGTTCTGAGTGGTGTGTGCTGATTTAAAATGGCCTACATCCGTTGCCACAACAGTACTCAGGACAACCTCCAACTCCCAAAGAAGCCCCTGTATTTCAACTGCTCATCCCCTCCCTACCCCCAAAATTTATGTATCATTTTGCAAATGTTTAAATGTATTGTGAGAATTTTGATTTTTAACCATAATAAAATAAATAAATAAATAAATAAAAAAGACAGCAGCCTTTGCTTGCACTCTAAAAAAAAAAAAAGGTTATAATATGGGGTGAGGAATGGGGGAGGAGGCTCAGTATATGAGAGTCTCTAGTATTCTGTGTGTGACTTTGCTGTGACCTAAAACTTCTTTGAAAATTTGGGAGACACTGGGGTGTGAGAGGGGGATGGTCCCTCGGTACAGCCTGGACACCTGATAAAGCAGTGATAAAAAGTGCTCTCTTTTTATGTGATGGATCTCTTTTCTCTTGCTGCTTTACGTATTATTTCTTTGTCTTGAGCGTTTGACAATTTAATAACTATATGCTTCAGTGTTGGCCTGTTAGGATTTATACTATTTGGAGTGTGCTGCACTTCCTTGACATGTACATCCATGTACCACAAAGGAGTTAAGAAATTTTCAGTCATTATGTACTCCAGCACTCTTTCTGCCCTCTTTCCCTTCTTGCTCCCCCTGGGATGCCTGTAATGCATATGTTTGTGCATTTCTAGTTGTCATTCAAATCTCAAAGTCCTTGCTGGATTTTTTCTATCTTTGTATCTATCAGTTTTACTATCTGTCCAATTTTAGATGTGCTATCTTTTACATTGTTAATTATGTTCTCTCCCTGTTCAGATCTGCTGTTATGTGCTTCCAGTGTATTTTTTATATCTTGCATTGTTCCATTCATCAGAATCATATCCATTTTATTTATATGTATTTTTATGATTTTGTCAATATGTCCCCACAGTGTCTTCCTACTACCCTTTTATCTCTTCCTTCACTAGATTATGTGGATTCATATTTGTTTGTACATCCTTGATTAGTTGTTCCATATTCTGCATCACCTCCTGTTTTTTCTTTGTTCTTTAGACTGGGCCTTGTCTTCCAGGTTCTTAATATGGCTTGAAATTCTTTTTGCTGGTGCCTAGGCATATGTTTATCTTGATGGGCTTATTCATATGATAAGCTTCTTTTTCTACTCTTGGGTTTTATTTTGTATTGTTTTGTATTAGATTCCTATTTGACATCTGGTTCCACTTATTATATATTCTTGTATTTGTCTGTGTTCCCTTAAAAAAATTAAGACCATTTAAAATGAAAGAGATAAGAGAGAAAAAGAATAAGAGTAACAATAAAAAAACTTAAAAATGGAAGTCTAAATGATCTAGGAAAAAAAATAAAAGTGAAAGATCATAAAAAATACAAAGGAATAGGAATAAAAATGGTGGAATGAACAAATGAAACAAGAAAAATTAGAATAAAATACAAGATTGGAAAGTTGATAAGAAGAAGAAGAAAACGAGGACCAAATAAGAGAATGTGGAATGAAAGAAAAGCAAAAGAAGAGGGAAGAATGAGAGAAAGAAAACAAATTAAGAACTAAGGAGAAAAAGTAGCCAAAAGAAAATAAAGGGAAATCAAGAAAGAGAAAAAACAACAAAGAAAAAACAAAATCAACCCAGGAAAACAGGCTTCCCTCTTAGGACCTTAGGAACTATCCCTGGCTGCTGGTGCACTCAATCAATAACCCTGCAACCTGCCCTCCACATATGACGTAACTGGTTTTAGTGAATAAAAATTATAAAATATATAAAATAACAGACCAAAAAAACATAAAACAAAACTCTCAGTCTATAAGTTCCCTATCACATGGTATTGGCTGGGTGCCTGATAACCCAGTGGATCACTATAGATCTCTTTTCTTAGGAGGTACTGGGATGTAGCATATGGAAGTACCATTCCTACACTGAGCTACACTCACTCCACAGATTAGGTAGGATTTTATAAGCTTATCTAGCTCTTCCTGTCCTCTTTTCCTTCAGGCCAGTTGGGCTTCTAACATTTTGACTTATCTCTCCTGGGTTGGTTAGTTCTGCAATGACCTAGTTCCTCACTGACCTAGTTCCTCTCTGTCCCAGGGCAGTTGTGTGTGACTGCTTGCCTGATCAGATCCCTCTTTCCCTCCCCCTTGGGGACACTTTAGTTCTGGGTAGGGTATATTTTTTGAGATTCAAAAATGGGCTCAGCTGGCCAAACTCACTGAAGAGAAATCACTCTTTGCCCTCTTCCAGATAACTCTTCCTCTTACGGAGGTGAATGTTCTTTCCCAACTCAGTTGGCTGCACTGAACCAAGGGTTTTACCAAGGCTACTTGCCTTGATTTTGAGGTATATGTGCTGTTCCCAGCCATAGGGGCAAGTAATTCATGGCTTTCTTTAGGCCTCATAGTCAGTCTGTCCCTCTTGCTCCTGGATGATAGGCAGCACTCCCTTTGGTCTGCAGATCCCTAAAGGAGCTCCCTTGGATAGGTTTTTGGCCCACCCTCTATTGTTTTTGTGAAAGAGCTGAGCCCTGCCTACCTACTCTGATGCCATCATCCCACTAGCTTTGGTTTTTAGGGTGGATTTAATGGTGATGAAAGCCTTCAGTTTTAGTTTTTACCTTGGAATGCCTTAATCTCCCTGTCATTTTTGAAAGAGTGTCTCACCAGATATAAAATTCTTGATTGCTTGCAGATTTCTTTCAGCACTTTAAGTTTTTCACCCAACTGCCTTCTTTCCTCCAAGGTTTCTGATAAGAAATTGGCACTCTAATTGGGACTTCCTTGTACCTAACTCACTAGTTGCTGCTTTCAGAGACCTCTCTTTGTCCTTTGTATTTGATAGTGTAATCAATATGTGATGGGCATATTTTTCTTCATGTTTATCCTGTTTTGTGTTCTCTGTGCTTCCTGGATGTGCATATTCTCATCTCCTAATTTGAGGAGGTTTTCTATTATTATTTCTTGCAATATTTCTCCTGATCCTTTCTCTCTTCTTTTTCTTTGAGTCCCATAATGTCTATATTGGTGTGGTTGATGGTATCCCATAGCTGTCTTAGTTTATTGTCTCTTTTAACATTTCTTTTTTCTTACTACTCCATTTCACCTCATTTCAAATGACTTGTCTTCAGATTCACTTATCATTTCTTCTGCTGGCTCCATTCAGCTCTTGAAACTCTCTTGTGAATTTTCATTTCAGTTACCATCGTCTATATTTCCAGTAGTTCTGTTTGCTTCCTTTTTAAAATTTGTCTCTTTACTTTTCTGTTATTATAAACCTTGCTTTCTTGATATACTTGAGTTTTTTCTATGTATTTTCCTTTAACTCCTTGAGCATTTTTTAAGATGATTTTTAAAGGCTTTTTTAGTATGTGCACTTTCTCTTCTTATTCTTTGATGTTTTCTGGATTTTTATTTCTTCCTTTGAATGGCATTCATTTCCTATTGTATTTTGTCTTTTTCTCTCATTTCCTGTTTTAAGATATTACTCTGGGGTTTATTCCCTGATAAGTTTATTTCTTGATTTTATAATCAGCTGCTGAGAAGACAGATAATTTCTTGACCACTTACTCTATACTGAGGAATACAAATAAATAAAGAGCAAGCTCATAAAAGAGGAATTGCCTTTAGCCCCCTACTCCCAGTACCATATGTCTGTCCTAGCTACACTGGGTGTGAGATTTTCTCAAGTGATATGCATTCAATGTGACTGAGCTTGGATGTTAACTACCTTAAGGGATAACAACAAACTTTTCCACTTACCCTCATGAGATATAAGTCCATAGAATTAAAGACTTGGATTTTTGAGTTTTAAAAGCTAAATTGCTTTCTCAGGCACTCCCTGGAAAACATTTATCATTGTAGGAGCAAGTGGTTTAAAGAAAAGTAAAATATAAGAGTATAAAATACATTGAAATAAAAATTCCAGAATGCCCTCTATTCTCTAAGATCCAAGGTAATTTAAATCGATCCATCTACCATTCATTCATTCTTTTATTCACTCACTCATAAAAAACTATCTAGTGAGTTGTGTCTGTGTGTGCACATGGATGTTTGAAGCATGGTTTCAGTTGTATAAAGGAGAGTAAAACAGTGTTTGGTGCTTCCATTCCATTTGTGTGTCTCAAACAAAAGAAAGGATATGCAAACCTGTAACTGAAAAGTGACATAAATGGTAAGAAAGACAAAAAACAATCAACATGGGGTTTTGCAGGAGAATCACAGAGGATCTGATTTACATTAGGAGGGGCACTTAGAAGTCCTGTATGTTGGTGGAATGTTTAAACTGAGTTTTGAGGAAAGAAGATTAAGAAGGGTTCTCTGCAAGACAGAATATACAATTGTTCCAGATTCATTTGTTGAAAAGTCTATCCATTTTCTACTGAATTGCCTTTGTGCCATTACCTAAACCAAGATAATAAATATTTACTCTTATGATTTCTTCTAATTATTTTGTGATATAGCTCCTATATTGAATTCTGCGATCCACTTTGGGTTGATTTTTGTGTTAATTAAAATTTTTAAGAAGGAGGATAGCCCATTGCCCAGAACAGAATAAGAAAATGATTCTTTCCCTCATTGAATTGTATTGGAACCCTTCTCCAAAATCAATTAACTCTTATTATAAGGATCTATTTATGGGCTCACTATTCTATTTCACTGATTTGTATATCTATGCTTATGCTAAAATCACAATATCCTGATTTCTTAGCTTTTTGGTAAGTTTTGAAATGGCAAAGTCTGAGTCCTCCAACTTCACTCTTGCTTGCCATGATTCCTTAAGCTATTGTGGGTCTCTCATTTTGAAATGAATTTTAAGATGAGTTTATCATTTTAAACATCCATCTGAGATGCTGATGACAGAGATTGAATATGTTATGAAACTTTAGGTAAATTTGGAGAGTATTACTATCTTAACAACATTAAGTTTTCTAATCCATGAACATTTGGTGACTTTTCATTTATTTAGATAACATTATATTCTTTCTACAGTGCTTTGCAGTTTTCAGTTTACAAATCTTATAGTTCTTTTAAATTTATTCATAATTGTTTTTCATTTTTATATTATTGTAAATGAAATTTTTCTTAATTTCTATTTCAGATTGTTAATTGCTAGTGTGTAAAAATGCAATTGAATTTTATATATTGAAGATATGGCTATATATACATATATATATATGTTGAACTCATTTATTATAATTGTACTTTTGTTGACTTTTTAGATTTATTCTTTACAAGAGAATGTCATATGTAAGAAGAGATATGATTAAGTCTTTTCTTCCAATATATATCCCTTTTATTTCTTTCTCTTGACTAATTTCCCTGTTTAGAACCTCAAGTACAATGTTGAATAAAAGTGGCTAGAAGAGATCCTTGCCTTATTCTTGATCTTAAAGAGAATGAATTCAGACTTTCACTATTATGAGTGATAGTATTTGTAAAATTTAAATTGATGTATTTTATCATATTGAGGAAATTCCCTTCCATTCTCACTTTTTTGGGCATTTTTATCATGAAAATATGTTTGTGGAAATTGATTTTTCAGAATCTATTGAAATGAGGATCGGGTTTTGTCCTTTATTCTGTTAGCATAGTGTATTACAGTATCTGATTTATGCATGTTAACCTAACCTTGCATTTTTTACATCAATGACACTTGGTCATGGTGTATAATCTTATTATAATGTTGCTGGGTTTGGATAACTAATATTTTGTTGAGGATTTTGCACTTTTTGTAAGAGATAAAGATCTGTAATTTTCATTTCTTGTGATTTTTTTTTTTTTGCCTGATTTTGGTATCAATGCAATACTGGCTTCATAGAATAAGCTGGGAAGTGTTTCCTATAATTCTATTTTTGGAATGATTTGTGAGAAATTGGTGTTAATTATTTAATGGTTGAGTAGAATTCACCAATTTAGCCAAAAATCCTTGGATTTTTTTGTGGGGAGTTTAAAATTACTAATTCAGTCTCTTTAGCTGTTATAAATCTACTCAGATACTATATTTTCTCTTAAGTCAGTTTCACAGCTTTTCTGAATCATTTAAGTTTTCTAAATTGTTGGCATATAATTGTTAATGGTACTGATTATATTTCTCTTTATTTCTGAGAGATTATTGGTGATGCCCTCTTTCATTTCTGATTTTAATATTTTGAGTCTTTTCTCTGTGTTTCATGACCAGTCTAGCAATTGGTCTTTCAATTTTATTGATCTTTTCAAAGAATCTAATTTTTGTTTCATTGATCTTTATTTTTTCTATTGTCTAATTTATTTCTTCCCCATTTTAAAATATTTTCCTTCCTTATGCATGCTTTAAGTTTAGAATTTTATACAGTCTCTACTTTCTCACAGTCAACAATTAGGTTATTATTAATATTACCTCTGGCTTCCTTTTAAATATCTGCATTTGGAGCTAAAAACTTCTCTCTAAGCACTGCTTTGGCTGTATATCACAAGTTTTTAGTGTGATGTTTTCATTTTATGTATATCATACATTGCTAGTTTCCTTTGTTATTTTTTTAATCATTTGTTAGTTAGGATTATTTTATTTAATATCCTCATATTTGTGAAATTCCTGAATTTACTTCTGTTATTAATTTATAATTTAGTTCTATTGTAGTCACAAAACATACTTTGCATGTTTCAATCCTCAAATTTATTGAGGCTTGTAACATCAGCTTTCATATATTCTCTTAGAGAATGATTTGTGTGAGCTTGAGAAGAATGTGTGTATTCTTCTATTACTGGCTTCAAAGTTCTATTAGTCTAGGTTCTTTAAAAAATTTATTTGCTTCTATATCATTTTTGATCTTCTACCTAATTGTTCTATCCATTTTTGAAAGACAGAAGTGAAACCTACAACTAGTATTTTTCAGTTGCCTAGTCTCTCTTCAAATTTATAATATTTGTTTAATATATTTTAAAGTTCTCTACTTAGATAAATCATATTTAAAATTTTTACATCTTCCTGATTGATTGGTTCTTTTATCAATATAAAATTACCCTTATTGTCTCTAGGGACATTTTTCATTTTTTTTAGAAGTCTATTTTGTCTGATTTTGGTGTAACCATCTAACACTTGGTTGCAGTTTGCGTACTAAATGTTTTCTTATCATTTTCATTTTCAACCTTTTGCATCTATTAATATAAAATGATTTTCTTATAGACAAACAACATTTAGTTGGATCTTGTCTAACAATGTTTGTAATTTGATTAGATATTTAATGCATTTGGATATAATAATCATATTTATATGGTTGGATTTAAACCTTCCATTCTCATATTTTCTATATATTACACTTTTATTAATCTGTTCCTTTTATTGTTTTCTTTTCCATTAAAGGAATATTTTAGTGTAACATTTTAATGACCTTAAAATTTTTAACTATTTTCCATAATTTTCTTTGTGGTTGTTCTAAGGATTACATTATACACCTTACTTATCAGAATCTTCTTCATATGTATAATAAATTAATTCTAATGAGACCTAGAAAATGTATTGTTATACAGAATTATTCCTTCTCCATTTGTGAGGGTCCTCTTATCAATACTTCATTTATATATTTTACAACTCCAAAAAGTGTTATAATTGACTTTACATAATTTTCTTTATCCTAAGATATCTGTGATGAGAAAGTGTAACAAGTGTGCATTTTTAGTTTGGTATTTTACCTTATTTTTTTACCATTTCTTATTTTATCTATTTATTCCTCTGTGTATGAGTTACCTTCCAGGTTTTGTTTCCATATTTCAATAGAACTTTGGTCTTACTCCCTTCTTTTATGCCATGTTGTCAAATGTATTGCATACTTAGGTGTTATAATCCCAAGTATATGCTTAGTGTTTTATTAAAGTACTTTTTATATCAATTTAGATAAAAAACAATAAAAATTATGCAATATGCAATTATATTGTCTTTTTAAACTATCTATACTTAATTGCTTTTGCCAGAATTCTTTGTTTAGTTTTATTTTAATTTGGATTTAAATTACTGTGTAGGGAACTGACTTTCAGGCTGACAAATTTCCTTTAGTATTCCTTTAAGGGCAAGTTTGTTAGCAATAAATAATTCTCTGTTTTTAATGTCTTCATTTCTTATTTTGAAGGTTTGACTGGATATAGGATAATAGGTCACGAGTTATTTTTTTCTTGCAGTATTTTAAAGACATGATACCACTTTCTTCTGACGTCCATTGTTTCTGATGACAATTCAGCTGTTAATATTATTGACTTCTCTTTTTACATGATAAATTGTTTTCTCTTGCTCCTTCTAAGATTTTCTCTGAATTTGGCTTTCAACATTTTGACTATGGTGTGCATAGGTGTTGAAATCTGTTTACCTACTTAGATTTTGTTGGGCTTCTTGTGATTATGTATAGATTAATGATTTTTTAAAAAGAGTTCATATGATTTCAGCCATTATTTCTTTCAATATTTTTCATAAGCTTCTCTCTCTGTCTTTTTCTTGTATTCCCAATGCACATATGTTAGTGCATTTAATAGTGTCCACATTTCTCTGGGGCTCTGTTCATGTTTCATAGTTCTTTAAACTGTTTTGCTGATCACATAATCTGTATCAAGATATCTTCAGGTTCACTGATTCTTTCTTCTCCAGCTCAAACTTAATTTTCAGGCCCTTTGGCATATTTTCATTTGTTTTATTTATTTATTTATTTTTAATTTTATTATATAAGTCCTATTTCTTTTTTAAATAATTTCTACTTTTTTATTGTTACCTACTTGATGGGAAAATGTAATCCCAACTTCCTTTAATTCCTCAAACATGCTTCCCTTTAGTTTCTAAATATTTATAATAGCTTTTGAAGTCTTTGTTAGGTCAAAGAGCTGTACATCCTTAAATTCAGTTTCAATTGCCGATTATTACCACATTTAAGAGTCACTTTTTCCTGTTTCTTTGTGTGTTCCTTAAATTTTGTTTAAATTTGCAAATTTTAGATAGTATATTGTAGCAACTATGAATAAAATTTCCCTCTGGCACTTGTTTCTTTTTGCTTATTTGCTTGGTGACTTGGCTGGACTATTTTAATAATATGTATTTCACACACAGCTTTTAGACTCTGGTGTTAATCCTCAAAAGGCACAGTGTATAGTATATTCACATACTCTCTGCTGACAAGGGATGACTTAGATTTTACCTCTTCTCTCTGTAGCTTTGTGCCTCTCTGGTACCTCTATTGATATCACACCAAGCTTTTTCAACTATAATAGATCACTGTTCTGTTGGTTTTGAGAATACCTGGAGTACATGCTTGGTATCTGAGTGGGTTTGGCTGAGGTAAATGAGCCTTTCCTTTCATCTATATGTCTATCCTTATGCAATTATCATGCTGTTTTAATTACTATAGTTTTAGTGTGAGTCCTCCAACTTTTGTTCTTCCTTTGCTTTGGTTATTTGCAAGAATTTTTACTTCTCCAAAAAAGCCTTCTGAAAATTTGATAGTGATTTTATTGGATTTCATTATTTAAATGTTAACAATATTAAGTCTTCCTATCTATAAACATTGGATATTTTCATTTATTTATGTATTATTTAATTTCCTGCAACAATGTTTTGTAGTTTTTAGTGTACAATTATTTCATCTCAATTATTTTGAATTCCTGTATCTGCTACTGTAAATGGAATAGTTTACTTGATTTCATTTTCATGTTATTAATTACTATGCATTCATAGAAAAAAATATGCTTCTGCATGTTTATCTTGAATCCTGTAATTTTGCTGAATTCATTTATTCGTTCTAGTAAATTTCTTCTATGTTTGTTTTCTATATATAGTATCATGTCATCTCTGAATATGGGTAACTTGACTTCTTCTTTCCAAGTTTGATGAATTGATTGCTTTTGTTAGAACTCCTTGTACAATAATGCATAATGGTGGACAGCAGGCAGATCTTTCTTGCTCCTGTCCTTAGGGGGAAATCTCTCAGTCTTTCAACATTGAATGTATTTGCATTGGATTTTTAAAAAGTCTTTATCATATTGAGAAAACCCCCTTCTATTCCTAAATTTCTGAGATTTTTATATCATGAAATAATGCTGGATTTTGTCTAATGACATTCTGCATCAATTGAGATGATAACTTGTTTTTCATCTTTAATCTTATTAATGTTGTGTATCACACAGATTTTCTTATGTTGTACCATCATTGCATTCCTTGAATTCCACTTGATAATGAACATAATTATATTAATATACTGCTGTATTCATTTTACCATATTTTGTTGAGAATTTTTGCATCCATAATCATGAGATATTGGTATGTAATTTTCTATTGTTTATTTTATTTTTCTGGCATTGGTATTATTGTAATGCTGGCCTAATAGAATGGTTCTGGAAGTAAAATCCACATGTCTATTTTTGAAAGTGTTTGAGAATGATTAGTGTTAAATCTTCTTTCAATACTTCATAGAATTAAGTACTAAAACCATCTGGTCCTGGCCTTTTCTTTGTTGATAGATGTTGAAGTACTAATTCAATCTCTTTATTTGTAATAAATCTGCTGAGATTTTCTGTTTTTTGTGTGTCAGATGAGATAATGTGTACTTTTCAAAGAATTTGTTAATTTCATTTAGGTTTTCTACATTGGTGACAAGTAATGGTTCATAATACTCTTATAATTATTTCTATGTCTTTAAGTTTGGTAGTAATATTCCTGCACTCATTCCTAGTTTGAGTCATTTATGTTGTGTCTCTCTTTCTTTTCTGTCAGTCTGGCAAAATGTTTCTTAATTTTATCAGTCTTTTCAAAACACTTTTGATTTTGTTGATTTTATTTTTTTATATTTCCTGTTACAATAACCTCTGCTTTAATCTTCAATATATTTTCCTTCTACTACCTTTTCATTAATTTTTCTCTGGCTATTTTAGTAAAGTGAATTTTCTTTAGGTATGAAATTAAATTATTGATTCATGATTTTTTTTTAATGTAAGCATTTAGAGCTCTAAAAATCCCTCTGAGCACTGTCTTCACTGTATCTCATAAGTATTGGTATATGTTATTTTATATTTGATTCACCTGAAGGTATCTCCTGGAAATGGATATTGCTAAGATGGTGGAATAGGAAGGTCCAGGTATCAATTCCTCCACCAACACAATGATTGAACAGGTAGGAACCATAGGGATCAAGTACTTTGAAACCACAGTCTAATTGAACTCTGGGAAGAACTGAAGAATGAGCTGAAAGAAGAGACTGTAAACTGTGGCAAATACCAGTAAATTTCACTCTACATGTATGGGCTACCATCTGCATTCCCCAGATTCATGACAGGTAACAGTAGGGACTGCATCCCTGTATCTTCATGCAGCTTGTTAGTGCCAGGGTGAGATATAAATACCTAATCCTTTAAATTCCAGGTATATGTGTTCAGATTGCTAATCAGTACTTTTTTTTAAAAGCAGTTTATTTTTTCTGTCAGTGTAACATTTTGAAATATTATTATTTTTGCAGTAGAAACATTACAAGATTACAGATAATTCATGGAAAAGTACAATGTTCACATATACTCTGCTATTGTTAATACTTTGTATTTGTGTGGTAATTTTTTTATATATTTTAAAAGATGCTTAGATTACATAAATGTTATACAAAAGTTATAGGGATTCCCATGTTCCCCACCCCCCACATTTCCCTGAACATCTCACATAAATATCTTTCATTAGTGTGGCACATCACCTGCAATGGATATACACATCCTGGGGCTTTGCCACTAAGCATGGACCATAGTTCACGTTGTAGACCACACTATCTCCCAGACAGTTTTGCATGGTATATGTTGATGTAAAATGGCCTATATCTATCATTGTAATGTCACTCAGGATAATTCCCAAGTTCTGAAAAAGTCCTGGTTTTCCCTTCCCTGCCCCAAAAGCATCCAGTGACCACTGGCTCCAACTCATTCTTGTAATTTCTTCCATTGCTTGAATCACAATATGTCTACAACAGAATATCATTAAGTCCACTCTAGTCCATAGCTCTTCCCCCAATCCTGAGGAGTCTGGGATGTGATGTCCTCTCCAACTCCAAGAGAGTGGAGACCCATATATCATGGCTATGATGGATGGGATTATCCTGCCTGCAACTGCAGGCTTTCTCCATTCCCTGGGATGGCCATTGTCCATCATTGTCTCCTCACCAGGTGACTTGGGTGAGTCCATTGAGCTGTAGAGTAGGATTTGCAGCTCCACTGAGATTCCAGGCACAGCTGGTCCATAGGCAGACCAGAGGCTCCAATCTCTGGAAGTACACCTACAAACTCCAGCTTCACATATAGGTTTAAATAGATGGGACTGATGGCTCATGTGCAGGGAGGACTTATTTGAGTTCAACGCTCTCACTCTCAGGAGCACAGATTCCAAAGCAGAACCCACTGATATGGCATCAATCTCTGGAGCTATCCACCCAATATAGAGCACTCGGGAACCTTCTGTGTGGGGTGATATCCACTTTGGTGTTCTATGAGTTCCTACTGAGGTGTGTGTAAGCGTTACCTCTGGGATGACTTACCGACTCTCATTGAAGTTTCTTAGCAACATGAACTCATTTGTCTTTACCTTTTCCCCCTTTTATTCAAGGTCTTTTTCCAGTCATATTGCCAGTTGGCACTTGATATTAATCCTTCATTGCCAGGGAGGCTCATCCCTTGGGGCCATGTCCCATGTTAAGGGGAAGGTAATACATTCATATGCTGAGTTTGAATTAGAGAGAGGCCACATTTGAGCAACAAGGAGGCTCTCAGATGGCAATCCTTAGGCACCCCATAACAGTAGACTATGTTTCAATGACAAGAGCAAGTCATCAATAACAAGAACTCATCAGTGGACCATCCTCCTTTGCCAGACACTGCCCCTGCACTCAGGGGACTGTTGCTGCTCTCTTGGAGAATGTGACAGAACTCTCCAGGCTGGGAATTCAGTATTCCCCCATTTATTTAGTGATCGTCTTACCCAATGTGACCATGCCCTACCCCTTGATCATTTGAACATATTTATATATCTTTCATGTATATTCAGGTGAACTTCCTCCCATGAAACCCCCATCCCAGACACCCTCTCACCGTTGATCCTCTACTGCCCCCATTGTAACCCTTCTGTGATCTAAACCTTCTTTGAAGATGATGCCCATATAATAGCCAAATACAATTAGTAGGAAAATGAAATAATAATGACAAGCTTAAATGTAAGAGCTAAAATACATGGAAACTCAGAAAAAAAACCTGAAATTAAAATAAAATTAAAGGTTTGGGACATTCAAGAAATGGGAAAGAAACAAAAAAAAATTTTTAAGTATTGTGTCAGATTTCTGAAACCAAATTTTAGGTTGGCCATGGTTCCAAACTTGTGGCAGTTTGAATTACTTTTTTGAATCCCAAAAAGAGAAAATTAAGTTTTTTAACTAATCCATTCCAGTAGACGTGAGACCTTTTCATTTGGGTTACATCAGTGATGGGTGGTTCAGGCTAACTCTCTGCCCTCTTGATGGTCTGATGTAAACAGAGACACACAAAGAAAAAGGGTGATCTGCATATTTGGCCTAGCCATATGAGAGAGAAAAGAAGCTGCTCTTTTGACCTGATCATGTGGGTGAGAGGACTCCATGCTTGCTTGCAGGTACAGCAAAGGGCAAGGAGCACTGTGAGATTGAGAACTCTGGCTCTGAAAGAGATAAGCTTTAAGTCTGGTGGCCCACAGCTGAGCTCATGGAGATGGTAGATTGTTGAAGAGAAGACAGAGACCTCAGCAAAGATCACCTGCTATCTTTCTTTACCATGTGGCAACACACTAGCATCCAAAGTAGCTTACTTTGGTGAGAAAACACCCCTGATGGTGCCTTGATTTGGACATTTTATGGTCTCAGAACTGTAAGCTTTTCCCCAAATAAATTCCTGCTTATAAAAGCCAACAAATTCTGGTGCTTTGCATCAGCAGCTCTTTGGCAAACTAAAGCACCACCTAATTAAAAATGATAAAGGAATATAAAAGACAGTAATCATCCTCAGAATTGCAGAAAACCATTAAAGTGCTGTAGTAGTTTGAGTGAGTGCTGAATCAAGAGAAAATTCTTCAAAAGCTATAGGAGAATGTCCTGGTATTCTTGTGCCCTGTCTAAGTCCCCTCCCAATGCAGTGTGGAAAAAGCACACACTCCCATTGTTGGTCCTTGACCCCTTTATAGAGGGAGCAGAATAAAACTTATGTACATCCTTGGGAGGCTGTATGTCATTGCCAATCTGGCTGTTGGAAGTCTGAAAGACTGAACAATAAACTTGTCTCAATAACACTGTCCTAGAACCTTTCCTGAAAGCAGAGAAGCAGCTTTTAGATAACTAAAGCAGTGTAAGAAAAAATTAAGTCAAAATGGTTTGGAACAAAGACGATCTGCATTAAATCAAACAATAAAGCACAAAGGAGGGGGTGAAAGCTTACTTCAAGAGGAGTAGAGGGGATACTTGAAATCCTATAAATTCTAAACATGGGAATTCCTGAGACCATGAGCAATCATAAGCCTAGGTAAGGAAGTAGGTCCTACAGCTCCACACAGGCTCACATATGACAGAGTGGTTAATTCACATTAATCTCTGGCTGAAGTTCTTGAAATGAAGACCATTATCTGAATAAAACTGTCAGAAAAGAGAGAGAAAATTGCAAAGAATGTAAAAGGTTCTTTTTATATTCTTTCTCTCTCTCTCTCTTTTTTTTTTTTTTTAGCTCCTGGCTCTCAAGAAAATTTCTGTCTTATCATTAACTGGATACAAACATAAGAAAGAGAAGCTCAGAGGCTAATTTTCAGAGTTAATACCTTAAAATATTAAAATTTTCAGTGTGCTGGGAATATTACATGACAAAAAAGAACTAGGAAATCATGGTCCATCTAAAGGAAAAAGATAAAATTCCATAAACAATCAAAGAAGAAGAGCAGACTTTGGACTATTTAGACACAAATTTATAAAAAACATGATTCTCAATATGCTCATGGAGATAAAGGAAAACACAGAGAAATAACTAATTACATGAAAAGACAATGAATTAGCAATATGGGAATGACTTTGAGATTGTCATTAAGAACCAAACAGAAACACATGAGTGGAAGGCCACAACAACTGAAATTTTAAAAAAATTATGGGGACATGGCCAATAGGGTAGACAGATAAAGCTTATCTCTTACTAAAACAACTGAGAGGTAGTATAGGGCTGCCTTGGTAACTTGCTTTATGGTACAACAGTATAGGACAGTGCTTCACAACTACAGGAGAGTTGGGGTCAGAGAGGAGGAAGTCAAAAAAGCAAACTGTGAGTTATTGACCCTCCCAGCCACCAGGAAAGGCTCCCTTTCTCCACTGCTGAGATATCAGGTGAGGGTAAAACTCCTGACAATGGTATCTGACTAAGAGAACAGACTTCTCTCCTTTCAGAACTTGAAGAAATATAAAGGGGGTGAGTGCTCTGGGTCATCTAGAAGGATGCTAGAAAGAAAATTAAGCTGGAAAAAATCTTGAGTTTCTTCTGTCTGTGGCTGGAAGAGGCATTTATACCACAACCTCAGGCAAACAGCCTAAGTTGAGCTGCTGGGTTCCTTCTCCAAAAGGAGTGTGTAGGTGACTTCCTATGGGAAGAACAGTGGTCAGAGAGGGTGGAAATTGGACTTTTTATGGTTATTTTAGCCACCAATCTCCCCTTGGGTTTTGAAAGGGACCCTGATTCAACAGGGATAAGGGAGGAAGATCTTCTCAGGCAGAATGCCACACTCAGCATCCTGGGTAAAGAGAGGAATTACATCAGAGAGGAGAGGGTGATCTTCTCAAGCAGGTTGCCACACCTAGCACCTTAATTAAAGAGAGTTTGCATCAGAAAGGAGGCAGAGATAACAGGGAGGAAATAGGGCCTGATAGGTATCTGAAAGGCCTTTCTAACCTAAGAAGGCACATGAGCTTAGTGGATGAGCTCCAACCTAGCATATACAAGGTCTCTGGTTTGACCCCAGCTCCTCTGAGAAGTGATGCAAGGCTATCAAGAAACCAGGGAACTTCTATGAGAGGTAACATACTGACATCCTCTTTGTTTTAGCTTTTATTGGATCTCTTCCTTTAAAAAATAAAAGGAAAGAAAAAGGTTCCTTTTATACTTTCCTTATTTTACTCAATAAAACCTGGCTTAAAAACAGAAGACAGGCTGTAAGGTCATTGATTATTGAAGAGCAACAGCCTGAGAAAATTACTAGGGGTCCAAGAGAAAAGGCTGCTTTTCCATGTTTATATTGGCTTTTTTATCCTTTTCCTGCCTTTGCCCTCTCTTTCTTTTGAAAAAAATGAAACAAGACAAAACAAGTAGCTGTTGTCTGGACTTCTTGTTGTGGTATCCACCCATCTTTTGTTACTCTGTTTATAGTTTCTCTCTTTCTTTTGTTGCCCAATTTTCTCTACCTAAGCTATATCTTTTACTCCTTCATCTTTATATTCTCTGTTTTCTATTGTTCATTCTTTCCACCTCTTTGGGATTGTTCTTCAATTTTTCTTGTAGTCATTTCTTTCACTCTCCTACTTTGTCCATGTTTTATTTTCCTTTTTTTACTCTTTTTTTTTTCTCTTTCCTTCTCTCTTCTACTTTTTCATTTCCCCTCTTCTCATCATTTTGGACTTTAATTCATTCTATGTTTTTCTCCATTCTATGTCATGTCTCATTGTTTCTATTCCACTATTCTAATCTTATTCTTCTGTACTTCTTACTTGGGTTAATTATTCAATTGCCTACATCTTGTATGGTCCCTTTCCTACCTTCTACTATCACCACTATTATTATTCATTTTCTCTTCTTATCTCTTCTTATTTCTCTGGTAGTAATATTTTTAATGAAACAGAGACAACAGCAAGAAAATAGAAAAAGAGGAAAAAGTGTAAAGTGAAACCTTACCACACTCCAAAACAACAAAATAAAACCATAGAGCAGAGAGAGAAGTAAATCAACTGAAATAACACACCAAGATAAACAAATGACTAGATGCCAACCAAAAAACACAATCCATACTAAGAAACAGGAAAGTATGGCCTAGACCGATAAAAAACTAAAAATGAAGGTGAGATGCAGAACATGGAAGAACTAATCAGAGCTGTCCAAGAAATAACATGAATCAACTTAATGAAGTGAGGGAAGAGATTAAGGATATTAAGAAGACACTGGGAGAATATACTGAAGAAATTGTAAATATATACAAAAAGATAATGGATAAGAAGGTGATGAATGGCACAATCCAGGAAATCAAAAATACAATGGAAGCACAGAACAGCATATTTGAACAGACAGAGGAAAGAACTAGCGATGTGAAAGACAGTACATCTTAAATCAAACAGATGATAGAACAGATAAATAAAAAGATTTTTAAAAATTCAGCAAGGACTCAGGAAGTTGAATGACAACACAAAAGGCACAAATATATGCATTATAGGCATGGCAGAGGGAGAAGAGAAGGGAAAGGGGACAGTAGGAGTGCTGGCGCAAATAATGGCTGAAAATTTCCCAACCCTATTGAATGAGATGAATGTACATATCCATGAAGCATAGCACACACTAAGGAGTATAAATACGTATAGGCTCACTCCAAGATATATACTTGTCAAATTGTCCAAATCTCAAGACAAAGAAAGAATAATGAACACAGCAAGAGAAAACTGAAATATCACATGCAAAGGAAGCTCTATAAAATTAAGTGCTGATTTCTAAGCTAAAACAATATAGACAAGAAGGCAGAGTTATGACACAGTCAAGATGCTAAAAGAAAAAAAGACTTTCAGCCAAGAATTTTTTATCCAGCAAAAATGGAATTCAAAAATGAGGAAGAGTTCAAAATACTCAAAAATACAATGTAAATGAGTATGTTAATAAGAAAGCTGCACTTCAAGAAATACTAAAGGTAATTCTGCAAGTTGAAAGGAAAAAAAACAGGAGAGAGAGAGTTGCATAAGAGTGTAAGAACAACTAAAAAAAAAAAAAAAAAAAAAAAAGCAAAAAAACAACATATGACACAGATAAACCAAAAGAAATTATGGGCAAACTAAGTAATTCCATGACAATAATGACATTGAATGTTAATAGACTATACTCATCAGTAAAGAGACACAGACAGGCAGAATGGATAAAGTAATATGACTCATCTATAGGATCTCAATAAGAAACCCACTTTAGACCCACAGATGCAAGAAGGCTGAAAGTGAATGGCTAGAAAACAATTTTACAAGCAAAAATAATAATAATAATAACCAAAAAATGGCTGGAGAAGCTAGGTTAATATTGGAAAAAATAGACCTTAAATGCAAAACTATTGTAAGGGACAAAGACAGACACTACACATTAGTAAAAGGAATAATCTTTCAAGAAAAAAGAATAATCATAAACATTTTTGCACCTAACTAGGGTACTTCAAAATACATGAGGCAAACACTGGAAAAAATAAGTGGATAAATAGATACTTCTACAATTATACTAGACGAATTTAATACACCATTACATCACTAGAGAGAACATCTCAACAGAGAATCAATGAAGCAACAAAGACTTTGATTAATACATTAGAGGAGCTGGAAGTAATAGACCTATAAAGAACACTACATCCAAAAACAGCAGGATATACATTCTTCTCAAGTGCACATGGACCATTCTCCAGAACAGACCACATGCTAAGCCACAGAACAATGCTCAATTAATTCAGAAATATTGAAATTATTCAAAGTAATTTTCCTGACCAAAATGGAATGAAGCTAGAAATCAATAAAGTCCAGAGAACAAGATTAGGCACAAATATATGGAAGTTAAGCAACACACTCTTAGACAAAAAGTGGGTCAAAGAGGAAATCATGAAAGAAATCAGTAAGTACCTTGAAATGAATAAAAGTGAAAACAAAATATTTCAAAGCCTATGGGACACAGCGAAAGTGTTAATGAGAGGGAAATTCATAGCTGTAAATGCATATAACAAATAAGAATAAAGAGCAAAAACTAAAGACCTAACTGCATATCTGCAGGAATTAGAAAAAGAACAACACTAACCCCAAAGGAAGTACAAAAAAAAAAAAAAAAAAAAAAGTAAAAAAAAGAAATAATAAAGAAAAAAAGCAGAAATAAATGAAATTTAAACTAAGAAAGCAATAGAAAAGATAAACAAAACCAAAAGCTGGTGATTTGAGAAGATCAATAAAATTGACATATCCCTAGCTAAGCTAACAGAGAAAAAAAGAGAGAAGATGCAAATATACAAAATAAGAAATGAGGAAGAGGATATCACCACTGACCCCATAGAAATAAAGAGTATCATAAGAGTGTACTTTGAAAAATTACTTCTCCTATTTAACATTGTGTTAGAAATATTTGCTCCAGCACTTAGGCAAGAAAAAGATATAAAAGGCATCAAATTGGAAAGGATGAAGTAAAAACTTCACTATTTGCAGACAACATGATCCTATACATAAAAGCCCTGAGAAATCTACAAGTTTATAAAGCTTATAAATAAGTTCAGTAAAATCACAGGTTTTAAGATCAATGTGAAAAATCTGTAGCATTTCTGTACACCAATAATAAGCAACCTGAGGAGGAAATCAGGAAAAAATCCCATTTACAATAGCAATTAAAAAAAACCATAGGAATGAATTTAACTAAAGATGTAAGTGACATATGCAGAAAACTACATAATCCTGTTAAAGGAAATCAAAGAATTAAATAAATTGAAGAGTATTCCCTGTTCTTGGAAAGGAAGACTAAACATTGTTAAGAAATCTATCTTATATAATAATAACTGATATATAAATTTAATGCAATCCCAATAAAAATTAACACAGCATTCTTCAATAAGTTGGAAAAGCTAACTATGAAATTTATTTGGAAGGGCAAGAGGACCTGAATAGCCAAAAAAATATTGAAAAAGAAAATTGAAATTGGAGGAATCACACTACTGACTTTAAAGCATAATACAAAACTACAATGGACAAAATTGCTTGGTATTGGTACAAGGACAGACATGCTGACCAAAGGAACAGAATCAAGAATTTTGATACAGATCCTCGCATATACGGTCATGTGATATTTGATAAGGGCACCAAGCTACCTCAACTGGGAGAGAATGAGCTCTTCAACAAATGGTGTTTGGAGAACAGTATCTCTATATCCAAAAGAATGAGAGAGGAACACCACTTCACAACTTATACAATAACAAACTCAATATGGATCAAAAATATAAATATAAGAGCCAAGACCATAAAGACCTTAGAATAATGGAGGAAAACATCTACAGGACCTTGTAATAGCAAATGATTTCATGAACTTGACAACTAAAGAATGAGCAGTGAAAGAAAAAAAATAGACAAATGGGACCTCCTCAAAATTAAAAATGTTTACACCTCAAAGGTGTTTGTCAAGAAAGTAAAAAGGCAACCTACCCAATGGGAGAAAGTATTTGGTAACAATATATCTGATAGGAGTCTATTATCTAGCACATATAAAGAAATGATATAGCTCAAAAATAAAAAGACAAATACCCCATTTAAAAAATGGGCAAGTGATTTGAATAGACAATTCTCCCAATAAGAATTACAAATTTCAAAGAAGCACATGAAAATATGTTCAACATCACTAGCTATTAGGGAAATGTAAATCAAAACTTCAATGAGATACTAACCTATACCCATTAGACTGGTGGCTATTAAAAATCAGAGGACTAAAATTGTTGGAGAGGATTCAGAAAAATGGGAACCATCATAAAATGTTGGTGGGAATGTAGAATGTTGCAGCCATTGCTGAGGACAATTTGGTGGTCCTCAGAAAACTAACTATATATCTGCCATACGATCCAGAAATTCCACTGCGGGGTATATACTCAGGAGAAGTGAAAGCAAGGACACAAACGTGCACATCATTGTTCATAGTGGCATTATTCACTATTGCCAAAATATGGAATCAACCCAAATGCCCATCAACTGCTGAATGGTTAAATAAATTGTGTTTTATACATACAATAGAATATTACTTAGCTGTGAGAAGGAATACAGTACTAACACACTGGATAAAATGGATGAATCTTGAGGACATTATGTTGGGTGAAGCAAGTCAGGAATTGAAGGACAAATATTACCTGATCTCATTGATAAAAATTAAGCAAACTGATCAGACTCACAGAGCTAGTGTCTGGAAGATAGTTTTACAAGAAATAGAAAAGAAAGTTGTGAGCCAATGCTCATAGGGATAAAATATATGACAAGTTGGAAGCATGTAGTTGTGCACTGATGGGACATGACAAAGGCATAGTGATATTATTGGGTTGAATGGGCCAGGTTTGACACAGGAGCAGTTTGGGAAGAGGGGTTGGATGGTCCATGGAACTAGGGGGAGGTGAGGAGGAGGGAGCAGGTGGACACTGGGGATCAGTGGGTACTTGGTTGAAATTACAATGTTGGGAATGCTCATTTGGCAATATGAAAAGGAAAGATTACTGGTTTAGGGTCTTGGATGGGTGCACCCTGGGCCAGGCTTCTAAGAAGCATGTGAGAGGTCATTTTGGCAGTGTTTTGCATCACTGGGTAGAGACTCACATAATGAGTGGGAAGGTGTGAGACTCCAATTCTAGGGAGTCTTGCTATGTTCTCAGACAGAGGGAGGGGAGACACTTGAGATCATCAACAGTGCCTAATAGGGGAAGACAGACCACTATATCAAGCCCTCAGTGAATATTCAAGTAACTCTGAATCTTGTCCTTCAAGGAGTGAAGCCTGGTGTTTACCATGGACCCAAAGGGGAGGGTGAAGGAGAAATGAAATAGATGGAACAAGGGGCATTTTATGGATGACTGAAGTGTTCTGCATTATCCTGCAATGATGAATACAGGACATGATAAATTTTACCAGATTTTATAATAATTCATGGTCTAAAATGTAAATCATAATGTGAACCATTTACAATGGTTAGTAGCTATGCTCCAATATTTGTGCATCAGTTGTAACAAAAGTACCATCCACACATAAAATGTTATTGACGGGGGGGAGGGGAAAGAGGGGAGGATGTTGGGTATTTGGGAATGTGCTGTGTGCTATACATGACTCTACTGTGTCTTAAAACTTCTTTAAAGAAAAAATTTTAAAAAAGTAAGATACTGGGGGAATAAAAGGAAGAAAATGTCACCATACATACAGGGCAACAGTCTTACAGTGATGAAAGGCAAAATGTCAAAAAAAACTTTTTACAAATATTTTTCATTTTTGTTTAATATTCTCATTTTTAAAATATTCTTTTACTTTTCCTTTTATTATTTTTTCTGCATTTTACTTCTTATGTATAAAACTCATTATTATTTTATTTTCTCTTTAATTGTATGTGGCTATTTTATTGACTTCATTAAGAACTTTTAGATCACAGAAGATTTACAACTGTGGCAGGGGAGGATCGTTGATTTGGGGTGTCAGTGAGGGGGGATATATGGGAGGAAGTTCACATGGGTATATATATAAGGCATATAAATGTGTTCAAATGTTCCTGAAGCATTGCCACAGTGGGTGGAGAGTCACACAATAACCAAAAGGATATCAAATTCCCACCCAGGGGAGCTCTGCGACATTGTCTAATGGAACAAAAAGAATGCCTCAAGCACAGTGACAATGACTTGTGAACGAGAATAGCCCATTGAAAACCCTTCATATTGATGAGTATGCTTATGAGTCTTTTCTCTTAAAATTGAAATTTAACCTAGTGACACAGGGTACCTAAGAATTACCTACAGGGAGCCTCCTTGTTGCTCAAATGTGGCCTCTCTCTAAGCCAAAATCAGCATATAAAAGCAATAACTTCCCCCCAGCATGGGACACTACTCCCGGGAATGAGCCTTCATGGCACTGAGGGATTGCTACCAAGTACTAATAACCAATGCATCTGGGGAAAAAATACCTTTGCCAAAAGGGAGAAAAGCTAAAGACAAATGAGTTTTTATGGCTAAGAGAGTTCAAAAGTGAGTTGGGAAGCAATTCCAGAGGAAGCACTTATGCACATCCCAACACATTGACAGCAGAAGTAGATACTACTCCATGTAACAAAGCTTCTCAGGTATATGGAGACATCCAGACACTGCAGTCAGGGCAGAGAGCTTAAGAGTTTGGTGCCTTGCCACTGGAGCCTAATCTTGTATTTATGCTCTCCAGTGTGACAGAGTTATTTTCAGCAGTGGTTTCCCTATGCATGACTCTTCTGTCCTTCTATTGGAACCTATAATTAGTACTAGAGTTGGTAGGTGTACATCCAAGAGACTTAAATCTTTGGTCTGCCCATGTGCCAACTGAGCCCTGAATCTCAATGGAGTTGCAACACCTACTCTTCAGTTCAATGGATTCACCCAGGACAACTAACAGGAAGGAGATGATGGACAAATAACATATCAAGGAACTCTGAGTGCCTACAATTGCAAGCACAAGTTCCTATCTATTGGATGTATGGGATTGAATCTCCCCTCAATTAATGGTGGTGTGGGCATCACCATCCCAGAGTCCTCAGGATTGGGAAATGACCTATGGACAAAAATAAACTTACTAATATTCTACTATAGACTTATGGTAATTATAGCAATGTAGGAAATACCATTGTTGTGGAGGCAATGACCCATAGATGTTCTGGGGTGAGGGAGAGTGAAAACACGTGTAGTAGGGGGACATTTTTGGGACTTGGGAAGCATCCTCAATGACATTACAACAATAGATACAGGACATTATATATCTGGACATAACCTACAGATTTAAATGGCAGAAAGTGTAAACTACAATATAAACTATAATCCAAGCTTAGTGGCAATGCTTCAAAATGTGTTTATCAATTTCAATGAATGTACCACACTGATGAAAGATGTTACTAATGTGGGAAAATGTGGGAGGTGTGGGGAATGGGGCATATGGGAATCCCCTGTATATTATCTGCAACATTTATGTAATTGAAGTAACTTTTAAAAATAAAAAAGTGAAAAAAAATTACCCAGAGGGTTCTAACAGCAGACTGGAGCTTGCAGTAGAAATGCACACGCTAAAACAATGGCCAGCCATGAATTCTATATCTGTTGAGACATCCTTTCAAAAATAAGGGCAAGATTATTCCCAAAATAAACAAATGCTGAGTTATTTCTTAAACCTACACCTGTTCTATGGGCAATGCCAAAGTTAGTTCTTCAGACTGAAAAGAATGGTCACTAGACAGTGGTTCAAAGAGGCATAAAAAAATCAACACCTGCAGTAAAGTTGAACATATGTGTAATTATAAATGCAGTCTTATTGTTGTGTATTGTTTGGTATGTATCTCTACTTCTTAATATCTCCAGATTTTAAACACAAATGCATAAAAATCAAGTATAAATTTATGATTTTGGAACTTAATTTATAAAAATATAAGTGATATCAAGTATGAAAAACAGGTGGAAGAGAGAGGAGTATGTGAAAATTATGTGTATAAATGTGAATACTTTGAATCTAGTTGGTATCAAGTAAAATATGATTGTTATATACTTAAGAAGGCACATCTTAACACTATGGTAGCCACAAGGAAAATAGAAGAAAAATATACCCACATATGAAAAGGAAATGCATTCAATAAAGTAAAAACCAAAAAATCAAATAAATATAAAAGTAATCCTTAATGGAAGAATTGAGATGCAAAAAAAAAAAAAAAAGAGAGAAAGAAAAATAAATGACTTTAGATGCTAAATAGCAAAATGCCAGAAGAAAGTACTGCATTATCAGTAGTTTGTTTTTTTTTTTTTAATGTAAGTGGAATAAACTAACCAGTCAAAAGATTGAGTATGGCAAAATGGATCAAAAAAGCATGACTCAGCTATATTATGACTGCTAGAGACTCACATAAATTCAAAGATACAAGTACGTGAAAGTGAAAGCAGGAAAAACTATATCATATATGTAGTAATAAAAAGAGAGCAGGGGAAGCTATACAAATATCACATAAAATAGACCTTAATCAAAAACTGTTATAAGGGTCAAATATGGTCATTATATACTGATAAAGGGGTCAATTCACCAAGAGGTAACAATTATATATGTACCTAACAGCATAGTGCCAAAATGTATGAAGCAAACACTGACAGATTTGAAGGGAGAAATTGAGCTAAGCACCTCTTAAAATATATGTATATATATATATATATAAATAACATTTTTGTAAGCAAATACACATATATGCATGTATATTTATATATCATTTTGCAAATGTTTGTATGTATTGTGAGAATTTTGATTTTTACCCACAATAAAAATAAATAAAAAAATTTAAAAAAATAGTAGGAAGCTTTAATACACCATTTTCAATATGGATAAAACATCTAGTCAGAAGATCAATAAGAAAATAAAAGAATGATACTCTAAACCAACTAGACCTATTAGACATATATAGAACACATAACTCAATAACAAAGAATAAACTTTCTTCTTGAGTGAACATGGAATATTCTCCAGGATGGACCATATATTTGGTCACAAAATAAGTCTCAATAAACTCAACAATATTGAAATCATGCAATGTATTTTTTTACTACCATGGAATGCAGTTAGAAATCCATATTAGAGGGATAAATGAAAGATTTGCAAATATGTGGAAATTAAGCATCATGCCATTTATCTTAATTTGCCACACAGCTGCTGATGCAAAGTACCAGTAATGGGTTGGATTTTATAATGAGAATTTTATAAGGGTAAAAGCCTCCAGGCTGCAAAAATATCCAAACTGAGGCATCAGCAGAAATACTTTCTCACAAAAGTCAGCTATTGGTGATCCAAGTGTACTGTCACATGGGGAACCAAGATGGTGGCTAATAAGTGCCAAGGCCCCTGCCTTCCCCTCTGCATTCACCATCTCACAGACCCTGGCTTTGGGTGATCAGGCATATGGCCTGTCTCTTTTTTTTCTTCCTCTCTCAGCCTTGACTGCTCTGCTTTCTCCGTAAGTTTAGATGTATGCAAACAGGTATCTGGATCATTTCTTCAGCATTGATCTTTTTCTTAGGCCTAGCCTCTTAGGAGCTTTATGCTTCAGCTTTGGCTGCTAGTGATCCTCAAGTCCTTGTGCACATATGGCAGGTTAAAGATGGTGATACCTCTCTTTCTTGTTATTGTTTTTGTTGGCCAAAAGGCTACCAATGAAAAGTACCATACATGGGTTGACTTTTATAAAATGGATTTATCAGGGGTAAAAATGTACAGTTCCAAAAAAAAAAAAAATGTACAGTTCCAAGGCTGTGAGTAGTTCAATTCAGGGCACCATAAAGCATGCTTTCTCACAATGTTCAGTGACCATTGATCCTGTTGTCTGCACATGTGGCAAACCAAGGTGGCCATGATCTCTGCCAAGATTTCTGCCTTTCTGCAGCTATAGGCAAACTTGGCATAAAGCTTGTCTCTTACCAGGCGTGTCTTTTCTTTCTCTGGGCTTCAGCTCTTTGAGCCTCTTGGGGGCTTATCTCTTTGCAGCTCAGCTGTGAATGAAACCTCTCACATGGCAGGATCAAATATGACAGTGTCCTTTTCCTATTTTTTTTCTGACTCTCTCTGTATCTCTGAATTTATATCAGACCCAGCAATGGGGCAGAACTGCAACCTGAGTCATGCCTCACTGATGTAGTCCAATCAAAAGCCCTACAGTGATCTTATCACAAAATCTAAACTGATGAAAGGATCCTCAACCAAATTTGATGCAATACTACGGGAATAAAGTTGTTTAAAAACAATATTTCTCTTTTTAGAATTCATAAAAAAATCACAAAGTGCCAGACTCTGTCCTCTGAATCCCAAAAGGACATGCCCTTCTATATGCAAAATACATTCATTACATCACAACATTCCAAAAATCTTAAATCAATTCAGTAACAATGCTAAGTAACAAAAAAGAAAAAAATCGATTTAGGCATGCAGTTTTTCTTGAGGAAAAATATCCCTCTCACTATAGACCTCTGAAACTTAGAAAATAAGTTTTCTACTTCCAGTATACAAAGAAAGAAAATACAATGCGAATATTCTCACTGTCCTGATTCTGTGATAATCAGGGTGGGCTAAACATTCGCTATACTAGAAACCATGCATGTGTCCCCAGACCTCGTTTTCCTCCCTAGGTCTGGTTTTTAGAATGCTGGTGATAAACTAAGCCTGATTTATTATATGACCATCCTGTATGGGAAAAGACTGTAACTCTAGGTATCTCTGGTCAACCTTAAGAGATATAGCAGGGGGCTATATCTGGTTGGCGTCCATCTCCCATATGGAGGGACCTGGGTTCGATCCCCGGGACCTCCTGGTAAAAATTTAAAAAATATATAGAAGGTGCGTGGGCCGCCAGGCCCCATGCGCGGGTGCACCACCAGGTCCCACGAGCCACAGAGCAAGATGATGACATAATAGGAGAGTGACACAAGGGAGAGAGGCAAGATGAGACGCACCGAAAAACCAGCAACTAAGGTTGCGCGGGCAGGATGCCTCTCTCCTACATCAGAGATTCCAAGGATTGAATCCCAGTGAAGACAGGAGGAGAAGGATGAGAAGAGAGGGAAGAAAATGGACACAGAGTTGCCCAGCGAATGGACACAGAAACAGCAAAAACGGGGGGGGGGGGGAAGGGGTGTAAAAATGTATAACAGTAAATAAATAAATAAATCCTTAAAAAAGAAAAAAAATTAAAAAAAAAAAAAAAGAAAATACAAAGGATAAACATTTGCATTACCATAAGGAGAAACTGGGAGGGGAAAAAGGAGTCAAGTGTCCCAAATAGTTCCAAAAATATGCAGAGCATAGTCCATTACATTTCAAAGTCAGTGAGTTATCCTTAGAATGATATCTTCTTCTCCTCTGGACCCATGGGAGCCCACCCTTTCTACAGGTTTGCCAAACAGCCATACTTTCTCTTCTGCCCTCTTCAAGCATCTGGGTGGTAACCAAGCTCCAGAGCTTACCATCCCATAACATTGGGATGATGGCCACACATTACTCAATCTCTGGAGTACAGTCTCAACCACCTTAGTAAAATGAAGCAATGACAACATACTCCGAATCTCTGACATACAGGCCCAACACCTTCATAACGCTGTGGTGGTGACCTGATTTTCCCTAATTGTGGGGAATAAGCCCAATCTGTTCAGAGCAGTGGGGTGATGATTTAACTCTCCCCAAACACTGAGGAATGCATTCCATGCTCCCTGTAGCCTGGGCATCCAAAATCACCCTGAACAATGACCTGGAAAGCCAAACCTCTTCAAATTCAGGGGCAAACTCACCCTTTCTGCCCACCATGGATATGGTCCTTCTCTTGGCTTGAGGGGATCTTAAGTTCAGACCTCAGCTTCCTTGGTTTTCCACTTGAAGCTATTTTCTTTTCAATTTCTACCCTCCCTGTCCCTTTTCAACCATGATGACAGTGGTTTCATTCAATAAAATCTAACTAAAAGCTTGTTCATTTAGCATGCAGGAAACAGGGATCCAGACAGTAAGACTTTCCACAAGCCTTTCCTGGATAACTGCATCTACAATCCTAACTTTCAATTCCCAAGTTTAGATGTTTCACACAGGGCACTATCCTCTGGGGGCTTGTTTTCTAGAAGTTTAGAATTTTTGATATCAGGCTCTGATTTATTTGTATCCAGCAGTTAGTTATCATCTTATCTCTTTCCTTTTTCTATAAGGTGCAAAGAAAAGCCAGGCCACATTTTCCACATTTATTTTGGAAATCACCTCAGTTAAATGCCCAAGGTCATCATTTTCAAATTCTGTCTTCAATCTAACATCAGGAGGCAATTTTGCAAAGTTCACTGCAACTTTAAAACATGGATTGCATTTATTCCAGTTTCCAATAATAGTTTTGCCATTTCCTTCTAAGGCCTCACTGGAAATAACTTTAGGATCCATATTCCTATCAACAGTCTCTTCAAAGCAATATTGGCCTTTTATATCAAGCATCTCACCATTCTTCCAAAAAATATCCTTTACTAATTTATTAAACTATTCCAATATTTTTAGTGGGGTGGAGTACCACCCCACTCTCTTGACATTAATTTTTATTTTAGTTTGCTAAAGGGATGCCAACGTAAAATACCAAAAATGGGTTGATTTTTATAAAAGGGATTTATTTGCAGTAAAAACATACAGTGAGAAGTCCAAAAGAGGGGACAATAAGAGGTGCTTTCTCACAAAAGTCAGCAATCTTTGATTATGTTGTCTGGGCATGTTGCAAAGCAAGGTGGCTACAGTGTCTGCCACAGTCTCTGCCTTTCTGCGTCTGTAGGCATAGAGCTTTTCATCTTTTACCAGGCCTCCTCTCTCTCTGGGCCTCAGTTCTTTGAGTCTCTAGAAATCTTCTTTCTTTGTATCTAAGCTGTGGGCAAAATTTCTCTCACATGACAAGATCAAATATGGCAGCTTCCTTTTCCTGTGTCTGTTTCTCTTTGTCTCTGCATATTTATCAGACCCAGCAAGGAAACAGAGACTTAACCTGCATCATGTCTCACTGACTTAGTCCAATCAAAAGCCCTAAAGCAAACTTATCAAGTAATCTAATTAAATGCCCCTCAACCAAATTTATTGCAATTAAATGGTATCATACAAACTGGAATAGATTAGTTTAAATATATAATATTTTTCTTTTTGGAATTCATGAAATAATCTAAAAATTCCACAGTCTCTTTCTATGTGTTCTCAGTTTATATAAGGTCTAACAAGAGGGCAGAGACCTAACCTGTGCCATTTCCCACTTATACGATCCAATCAAACACTCCAATGCAATATAATTGAAAGTGATAAAGTGAATTTTATGCAATAAAAGTGTACCACACTCAAAGGGGATTCAGAAAAAACCTTCAAACACACTCTTTAAGTAAATTTCAGTGATACATATTAATAAAGCATACAGTTCATCCAAAGTGTTCAATCAATGGTATTTGATATAATAATAACAAAAAACAAAGAAAAAAGTATAACTCTACCCCTTAATAATAATTACCTCCCAAAATCTCTGTGCTTTGCCTGCTGTACAATGCTGCTATTCTGTTTCTTATTTTGTAATTTATTTGTATTTATATTTTGTATACGTGGAGTAAAACAATATGTAGTACCTTGGTCTAGTTTCTTTCACTTCATATATTCCTTAATAGAATATTACTCATATATTATTACACAATACTACTCATATATTGATTTGTTTTTTATTTTGCCTGATTTAAACATCTTGTAACATTAACATGGGTTTGTTCAGTTTCAAATAAAAACAGTTTTTTATATTTATACATACAATATTACCCATATTCATATTTCACATGAGGTTTTGCTATGGTATTCAAACCCATATTACAATTTTTAGGTTTCCTTCTACTAATAAACATACCCTTAGACTCTCCCTTTCAACCACTGTCATACCCATATATTAGGACTGCTAGTTAGAAACATGACAATGTGCTTTCACATTTCTATTCATTTCCAAAGATTTATGAACCTTTTAACCAATTCTGCACAGATTAACCTTCAGCTTTTCATTCTTTATAGTCATTCTATTTTCTAGTGACCTATATTCTAGTTATTAACTACCTGAATTTACACAAGGTATTTAGTTCATAATACCACAATCATACAGTATTTGACCTTTTATGTCTGGCTAGTTTAATTCAATATAATATCTTCCAGCTTCATCCATGTTGTCATATGCTTCATGACTTCATTTCTTCTTACAGCTGTAAAATATTCAATTGTATGTATACACTACTCTTTTTCCCTGCGTTGGTTAATGGGCACCTGGCTTGTTTCCATCTTTTGCAATTGTGAATAATGCTGCTATTAACATATTGATGTACAGATATTGGTTCATGACACTGCTCTCAACTCTTCTGGGAATATACCTAGTAGTAGCATAGTTTATCTGACTACATTAGGAATTGTAAGACAAACTTCCATGTACCATTGTACATTCCCACCACCAGTTAATAAGTATTCTTACGTTTGGGCATCCTCTCCAACAGTTAGAGTTTTCTATCTTGTTAATAGTGGCTATTCTAATAGGTGTGAAATGACATCTTATCGTAGCTTTGATTTGCATATCCTTAATTACTAGTAAAAACACTTTATTGTGTTTTTCGCCCATTTGTATTTCTTCTTTGGACAAATGTCTATTCAAGTCTTGTGCCCATTTTGTAATTGTTTTTTTGGCTTTTTCTGTTGAGTTGCAGCATCTCTTTATAAATCATGGATATTAAATCCCTTATTGGGTATATGATTTCAAAATATTTCTTTTTATTGAGTAAGTTGCTTTATTACCCTTTTGACAAAGTCCTTTGAGGCACAAAAGTGTTTAATTCTGAGGAGGTCCCATTTATCTATTTTTACTTTTGTTCTTCATGCTTTGAAGTGTAAAGTCCACAAAATCACTACCTATGACAAAATCTTGAAGATGTCTCCCCACATTTTCCTCTAGTAATTTTAAGGCCATGGCTTTTATATTGAGGTCTTTGATACATTTTGAGTTGATTCTTGTATAGGAGAGAGATGAGTCTTCTTTCATTCTTTGGTTAAGAATATCCAGTTCTCCCAGCATCATTTGTTGAAGAAACAGTTGTATCCCCTTGGTAGGTGTGTCAAAAACCAGTTGGCCCTAGAAGTGAGGGAATATTTCTGGACTCTCAATTCTATTCCAATGATCAATATGTTAGTCTTTATGCTAATACAATGCTATTGTGACCACTGTAGCTTTGTAATATGTTTCAAGATTTAATTTTCAAAGAAGTTTTAGGTAACAGCAATGTCACACACAGAATACAAGACACTCTCATTTACCCAAACTCCTCCCCCTTTCCTCACCCGATATTAAAACCTTTTTGTATGTGAATGGTAGTATTGTTATAACTGATATACAGATAGAGAAATATAGCTACTAAACACTGTCAATGGTTTACAGTAAGGTTGATATTTTAGACTGTATACTTTTTATAAATTTTGATGATATTTACCATGTCCTTTGTCTATTACTATAAGGTAATGAAAAACATATCCACTGACCACTAAATACCCCCTGTTTGATCTATTCTGTTCCTCCCTCCCCATCCTCCCGGGATTCACGACTACACCCTGGCTTGACTTATTGAATGATAAGATTCATAGTTGCATGTGAACAAGAGGTCTTGACACACTGGTTTGTCCTCCCCTGTTAGGAACCACACTTGCTCTTAAGAGATGCCCACCTGTCTATTTCTGAGTGAATCAGTCCTCCCAAATATGGGAGTCCATCTCCTTCCCACTCATTGTGTGGGTGTCCACCCACTGATACAACACATTATGACAGGATGAACACTTGCACAGTACCTAGAAACCTGCTCCAGATGTGCCCTGAACGGAATGCCTCCCCAATCAACACCCTAAACCAGTGACACTTCCTTGTCATATTGCCATAAGAGCATTCCTACCTCTGCACTTTCAACCTCATACCCACAAATCCCAAGTGTTCACCTGTTCCTTCTTCCATATCTCCCCCCAGTGTCCTGTATATTCTAACCCACCCTTCCCAATCTACCCAGCTGTCAACCATGTACCACCAAACCCAATAATATCACTGCCCACATGTTCTATCCCTTCAATATGCAACTACACCTTATCACTTTACCATAGATTACGTCCATATGGGTGATGGCTCATAACTTTCTCTTTCTTGTAAATCTACTTTTCAGATAATAGTTCTCAGAGACTGCTCAATTTCCTTAATTCATATCACTGAAGTCAGGTACTATTCATCCTTCAATGCCTGGCTTGCTTCACTCAACATAAATCTTCAAGAACCATCCATGTTTTCCCATTTGTTAGTGCTTTATTGCTTCTTACAGCTGAGTAATATTCCATTGCATGTATGTACCACATTTTGTTTATCCATTCATTTGTTAATGGGCATCAGTGTTGGTTCTAACTTTTAGTAATAGTGAACAACAGAGCTATGGGCATTGGTGTGCATATATCTATTCATGTATTTGCTTTCAATTCTTCTGGGTATATACCCAGCAGTGGAATCGCTGGATCATATGGACCATCTATAGTTAGTTTTTTGAGGTACTGCCCAACTGTCCTCCACAGTGACTCAATCATTCCACTGTCCCACCAGCAGTGGATGAGGGTTCCCATTTCTCTACATCCATTCCAACACTTATAGTCTGGTGTTTCTTTAATAGCTGCCATTCTAATGGGTGTAAGATGAAATCTCATTGTGATTTTGATTTGCATTTCCCTAATAGCTAGTGATGTCGAACATTTTTTCATGTGATTTTTAGCCATTTGTATTACTTCCTTGAGAAGTGTCTTACAGGTGACTTGTCCATTTTTTTAAATGGCTTGTTTGTCTTTTTATTTTTGAGGTGGGGGATTTCTTTATATATGCAGAATATTAGGCTCCAATCAGATATATGGTTGCCAAATATCTTCTCCCATTGGGTAGGCTGCCTTTTTATTTTCTTGATAATGTCCTTTGAGGTGCAAAAATTTTTAATTTTGAGACCACATTTATCTATATTTTCTTTTGCTGCTCGTGCTTTAGGTGTGAACTTCATGAAACCATTTCCTATTACAATGTCCTGTAGATGCTTCCCTAGATTATCTTCCAAGGTTTTTATGGTCTTGGCTCTTATATTAAGATCTTTGATCCTTCTTGAGTTGATTTTTAGATAAGGTTGAGGCCTTGCTCCTCTCCCATTCTTTTAGATATGGATATCCAGTTCTCCAAGCACCACTTGTTAAAGAGGCCGTTCTCTCCCAAATGAGTGGGCTTGGTGGCCTTGTCGAATATCAGATGTCTGTATATGTGAGGATTTATATCAGAACTCTTAATACAGTTCCTTGATCAGTATGTCTACCCTTGTGCAGTTTTGACCACTGTAGCTTTGTAGTATGTTTTAAAATCAGGTATATGATACCTCCACCTTCATTATTCTTTTTCAATATGTCGTTGACAATTTGGGGTCTCTTACCCTTCCAAATAAATTTTGTAGTTAGTTTTTCCAATTTCTTAAATAACACAGTGTTGATTTTTATTAGGATTGCATTAAATCTGTAGATTAGTTTGGGTAGGATAGACATCTTGATGATGTGTGCTATCCATGAACAGGGAATATTCTTCCATTTATTTAAGTCTTCTTTGATTTCCTTTAACAGTGTTGTGTAGTTTTCTGTATATAAGTTCTTTACATCTTTAGTTAAATTTATTCCTAGGTATTTCATTCTTTTAGTTACTATTGTAAATGGTATTTTTTTCTTGATTTCCTCCTCAGATTGCTCATTATTGGTGTACAGAAATGATACTTATTTTTGAGCATTGATCTTATAGCCTGCAACATTACTGATCTCCTTTATAAGTTCTAGAGGCTTTGTTGTAGGTTTCTCAAGGCTTTCTATGTATAGGATCATGTTGTCTGCAAATAATGAAATTTTAGCTTCTTTTTCAATTTGGATGCCTTTTATATCTTTTTCTTGCCTCTATGATTGAGACATTTAATCAGAGGTCCTTAACATTCAAAGCCTGAAAGCAAACGTTAAACTAAGATATACCCATTTTTTTCACTGAATGGAGGACATAGACTCCTGTTCTATACTTTTAGCTGTTTGATTTGGTTAAATAACAACTAGAAGGTTCAGTGTCCTTATGTGAATAATAGAGCTCATAATACATATTTCAAAATAGGCATTATTGTGAAGAATAATTGATATAATGAACTTAATGTGTTCAGTAATTTCTCAAAAAATCAATACTTTTTGCATTTTTCTAAGAATGCTGATCTGAACTAGACGAGGCATCTAATTTCCTAAAGTTTCAAATCTATGAGAAAATCTTTCATGAATGGCCTGGTATACAGAAGAGAAGGAAGAACTCACTGAAAATCATTGTGTACATTTGAGACTGTGTGCATACAACCTGCACTAATGCAGTGATAAATGGGGAATAATCACAAGGTAAACAGAATAAAAGCCTTGTTGTCTTTTGAAAGCTTATTTCTTATAACATTTTCATTATGTTCTCACATAATGATATCCCCTTTGTACCAGATAAGCATTTGAAGGGAATTTTTCAATTCCTTTTTTTGTCTTATTACTCTCCCTCTCCCATTCCACAACCCTATATTCCAGCAATCTTAGTTCCTGGCCCAACAAATAACCAGGACCCACCCATGATCTCCTAAATCACTGATTTTATTTATCTATCTAGTTCTACACATCTAGGTTATTCTTGATAATGATCCATATCTGGATTGTGATGTCTGTCTTTATATCTCTTTGTCTTTCCTCATGTCACATATTCATGGCACCTAATCCACTATCAATCCAGGCTGTATTATCTTTCCTCTTTTCTTCAAAAAGCTATCTTTGCACAGAGCCAGCAAGTCTCCTGACTTGCATTGGGTTTGACTATAACAGTTTTGGGCCTCCAGAGAATCAGTGCCTGCACCAGACCAAATAACAATCATAAAGTAAGTGTCCAGAGCCTCAAGGGACATTACAATGGTCAGTGGCTTAGTGTCACTTAGTGAGGATCTGGTTTGATATGTCTCTTGGAAAATAATTACTAAAAATGTTCAAAGAAATATTAATTTCTACAGTGTCACAAAAGTTTATATTCTACTTTTCTGGTCCAGAATACTTTTAGACAATAAATAAATGATTCTTGGAGCATGAATACATGTATTAGCACTTATGGGTCTTTACAAATCTTTTTAATTGCATTTTAGTTTGAGCTAGTGTGCAGATGGCAAAACTGCATTTAAAACTCCCAACTTGTTTCTCCATTGTATAAGGATCCATATCTCCTTACAACCCTGAAGGGTTTACTGGACATTTAATGTCCACTCCCCTGGCAAATATGTAGAAGTTATTAAGACACTTTGAGATTTCCAAATGATTTTGAGAATTAACCTGCTTGTGTTTCAGTTACTGGTAATTCTCTGCATTTTATTCATATTTAGGTAATGGAGAAGAATTAGCAGAGTGAGTATCTTGGGGAATTCTTCCTGATGCAGCGTAAATATAACATAAAGCACACTCAGACTTGATGGTCAATGTGATGGTTAGGCTAATGTGTCAACTAGGCCAGGGAATTGTGTCCAGGTGTTTGTTCCAGCAAGCACTGAGCTAATTGTAATCCAAGAGCATTTATGGACTTCAATCACCAGTGAGTTTACTGCATGGATGGCTGATTGCATCTGCATCAATCAGGGAGATTATATCATCAATGGGTGGTGCTTTTATCCAATCAGTTGAATGAATTAAAATCGAAAGTGATTTCAACATTCAGAGAGAATTTCCCAGCTCGTCATTGGACAGGCAACTTCTCCCAGAAACTCATCAACGACCTTTCATCAGACTTGCAACGGAGCCACTGGTTTGCAGCCTTCCTGCAGAACCTGGACTTGTGCATCCCCATGGCCACATGAGATACTCTTTTAAAATTTCATATTATTGACAGATAACTTCTGTTGATTCTGTTTCCCGAGAGAACCCTGACTAATACAGCTGGTACCAGGAGTGGTTCTTGAGGAACAGAGTCTTAAACATGAGAGGTCTGAGGTGGTTCTGGGAGTTTTGTAATTGGCTCTCTACTCTAATTGGACTCAGGGGTATTAATGACTCCCTTTCCAATAATGAGGTTGCTAACAGTCCATGGCGTGAGCTGGCAATAGAGATACACAAAAGAGCATCATTGGATTCCCCTACTTCCACGCTTATAAGAAGCAAGGATCTGGGTCAGAGTGTTTTCAATACCTTAACAAAATTTTGCGGAGTAAAAAAATATAATGATGTTGGCTGGCTCCTCCTAGATACTCTGGATACAGTTACAAAAGAAAGAGATGAGCTCAAGTCTTCAAATTAGAAACTTAAATGCCACATGAATGATATGAAAGTTTCTACGTGTGCCTTGAAAGAAAATCTTGTCTCCTGTAGCCACAGACTTGAGATATCTGAGAATCAAACCCAGTCTCTCATTGTACAAGTAGCAGAATTACAGAGGAAACTAAAATCTCAACCTCGCAGGGTTTCTGCAATTAAAGTGAAGGCATTAATTCGAAAAGAGTAGAACCCCGAGGATTGGGACGGAGACATATGGGATGATGATAATTTTGGTGGAGACATTGGAACCCTAAATTCATCTAAGACTTTACCAGATAAACCTGTGATGGCCCGCCCTGTGGAGACTATACCTTCTCAACCTTGTATCATCCAGGCCTCCAACTTGCCCCAGGGAGTCTGGACTTCTTTCCAGCCCTGAGGTGGGTACAAGCCAAATGGAACCCAGCACTGCCCAGCCACTGGCCTGCCCCAGGGAGTCTGGACCTCCTCCCAGCTACTAGGCAGGTACCAGCCAATCTCGAGCATGCATGGCCCAACTTCCAGTTTGCTCTGAGGAATCTGTCTTCCAACCCCTGCCTGAAGAGAATAATCCTGTCTCACCAGAAGAAAATGCAAAGGGATGCCCTCAGGTCAGTAGCCTGCAAGACATCTCTAATCCTTCTCCTTACCCATACCCCCCACCCCTCTTTTCTTTGAGACCCATTACTAAATTAAAATCACAAGCCCCCAAAGGTGAAATACAAGGTGTGACCCATGAGGAAGTACATTATACTCTGAAAGTACTGCATGAATTTTCCGACTTATATAGATAGAAATCAGGGGACTATGTGTGGGAATGTATACTAAGGGTAAGGGATAATGGTGGAAGGAATATAAAGTTGGATCAGGCTGAAATTATTGATATGGACCCACTAAGCAGAAATTCTGGATTCAACACTGTAGCTCAAGGGGTTAGAAAGGGCTCTAACAGTTTGTTTGGGTGGCTGACTGAAGCATGGACCAAACGATGGCCTAGCATGTCTGATGTTGAGATGCCTGATTTGCTGTGGTACACAGTAGATGAGGAGATTCAAAGGCTTAGAGAGATTGGAATGCTAGAATGGATTTACCATTTGAGACCTGCCCACCCACCCCAGGAATGTCCAGAGGACACACCTTTAACCAGGACTGTGAGGAATAAATTTGTAAGACTAACTCCATCTTCTCTGAAGAGCTCTATGGTTGCTCTTCTCTGCAGTCTAGATATTACTGTAGGGGGGCCTGTAATGGAATTGGAATCCTTAAATATTATGGGGATGATCAGATCAAGGCCCAGTAAATGTCAAGTATCAGCAGTTAATCGCCAAAGGCAAGGTAGGTGTGGCTACCTCAATGAAAGACAGATTCAAAACAGTACACAGAATAGTCTGAGTTGTTTGGAGTTATGGCATTGGCTAATAGATCATGGGGTACCTAGAAGTGAAATAGATGGTCAGTTTACTGAATTTCTTCTGGATCTGTATAAGCAGAAGGGTACTAGGTCAAGTGAACAAAATCAAAACTCTAAGTACAGACACAGAGAATCATGGCCCCTTAGTCAGTTCCTAGACTTGAGACAGTCTACAGACCTAGAGCCCCTTGAATGAGGAGAAGGCCAGGTCCCCTTGGGAAAGGATCCTGTTAAACTGTCAAAAATTTATACAGTTCATCTTCCTCCCACCTTTCCCAGGGAGACCTACAGCCTTTTGCCAGAGTAACTGTGCATTGGGGAAAAGGAAATGATCAGACATTTTGGGGCTTATTAGACACTGGCTCAGAAGTCACATTAATTCCAGGAGATCCAAAACGTCACTGTAGTCCACCAGTCAGAGTAGGGGCTTATGGAGGTCAGGTGATTGATGGAGTTTTAGCTCAGGTCTGTCTCACAGTGGGTCCAGTGGGTCCCCGGACCCATTCTGTGGTTATTTCTCAAGTTCCGGAATGCATAATTGGAATAGACATACTCAGTAACTGGCAGAATCCCCACATTGGATCCCTGACTCATGGAGTGAGGGCTATTATGGTTGGAAAGGCCAAGTGGAAGCCTCTAGAACTGTCCCTGCCTAGCAAAATAGTAAATCAAAGGCAATATCAGATTCCTGGAGGGATTGCAGAGATTAGTGCCACCATCAAGGATTTGAAGGATGCAGGGGTGGTGATTCCCACCACATCCCCATTCAACTCTCCTATTTGTCCTGTGCAGAAAACAGATGGATCTTGGAGGATGACCATAGATTACCAAAAACTTAACCAGGTGGTGACTCCAATTGCAGCTGCTGTCCCAGATGTGGTATCATTGCTTGAGCAAATCAACACTTCCCCTGGTACCTTGTATGCAGATGTTGATCTGGCAAATGCTTTTTTCTCAATTGCCATTAGTAAGGACCACCAGAATCAGTTTGCTTTCAGCTGTCAAGGCCAGCAGTATACTTTCACTGTCATGCCTCAGGGATATATCAACTCTCCAGACCTATGTCATAATATTGTCCACAGGGAACTTGATCATCTCTCCCTCCCATGAGACATCACACTGGTCCATTATATTGATGATATCATGTTGATAGGACTTACTGAGCAAGAAGTAGCAGAGACTCTAGATTTATTGGTAAGCCATTTGCGTGAGAGAGGATGGGAGATTGTATTTTTCCAACAAAAATACAGGGTCCTTCTACCTCAGTGAACTTTCTAGGTGTCCAGTGGTGTGGGGCCTGTCGAGATATCCCTTATAAAGTAAAGGATAAGCTGTTGCACCTGGCCCCTCCTATGACCAAGAAAGAGTCACAACGCTTAGTTGGCCTCTTTGGATATTGGACACAACACATTCCTCATTTGGGTGTGTTACTGTGGCCCATTTACCAAGTGACCAGAAAAGCTGCTAGTTTTGATTGGGGACTGGACAAGAGGAAGCCCTGCGACAGTTCCAGGCTGCTGTGCAAGCTGCACTACCACTTGGACCATATGATCCAGCAGATCCAATGGTGCTGGAAGTTTCAGTGGCAAATAGAGATGCTGTCTGGAGTTTTTGGCAGGCCCCTATAGGGGAATCACAATGCAGACCCTTAGGATTTTGGAGCAAAGCCTTGCCATCCTCTGCAGATAACTACTTCCCTTTTGAGAAGCAGCTTTTGGCTTGCTACGGGGCCTTAGAAGAGACTGAATGCTTAACCATGGGCCATCAAGTTACCATGAGACCTGAGTTGCCTATCATGAGCTGGGTATTGTCTGACCCACCAAACCATAAAGCTGGGCATGCACAGCAGCACTCCATAATAAAGTGGAAGTGGTATATACGAGATAGGGCTTGAGCAGGTCCTGAAGGCACAAGTAAGTTACATGAGGAAGTTGCCCAAATGCCCATGGTCACCACCCCTGCCGTGTTACCTTCTCTGTCCCAGCCCACAGTTTTGGCCTCTTGGGGAGTCCCTTACTACCAGTGGCCTGGTTTACAGATGGTTCTGCATGATATGCAGGTACCACCCGAAAGTGGACAGCTGCAGCACTGCAGCCCCTTTCTGGGACATCCTTGAAGGATAGCGGTGAGGGCAAATCCTCCCAGTGGGCAGAGCTTTGAGCAGTGCATCTAGTTGTTCATTTTGCTTGGAAGAAGAAATGGCCAGAGGTGCGTTTGTACACTGATTCATGGGCTGTTGCCAATGGTTTGGCTGGATGGTCAGGGACTTGGAAGGAACATGATTGGAAAATTGGTGACAAGGAGGTCTGGGGAAGAGCTATGTGGATAGATCTTTCTGAGTGGGCAAAAAAACATGAACATATTTGTGTCCCATGTGAATGCTCACCAGAGGGTGACTTCAGCAGAGGAAGAGTTTAAATAATCAAGTGGATAAGATGACCCACTCTGTGGCTAATGCTTAGCCTCTTTCCCCAGCCACTCCTGTCATTGCCCAATGGGCTCATGAACAAAGTGGCCATGGTGGTAGGGATGGAGGTTATGCATGGGCTCAGCAACATGGACTTCCCCTCACCAAGGCTGGCTTGGCTACAACCACTGCTGAATGCCCAATCTGCCAACAGCAGAGACCCACATTCTGCCCCAGATATGGCACCATTCCTCGAGGTGACCAGCCTGCTACCTGGTGTCAAGTGGACTACATTGGGCCACTTCCATCATGGAAGGGGCAGCAATTTGTTTTAACTGGAATAGACACAAACTCTGGCTATGGGTTTGCATTTCTGGCACACAATGCTTCTTCCAAAACTACCATCCATGGACTTACCAAATGTCTTATCTACCACCATGACATTCCACACAACATTGCTTCTGATCAAGGAACCCATTTCACAGCAAATGATGTGTGGGAATGGGCACATGCCCATGGAATTCAATGGTCTTACCATGTTCCCCATCACCCTGAAGCAGCTGGATTAATAGATCGGTGGAATAGCCTTTTGAAGACTCAATTATGGAACCAACTAGGTGGCAATACCTTTCAGGGCTGGGGCAATGTTCTCCAGGAGGCTGTGTATGCTCTGAATCAGCGTCCTCTCTATGGTGCTGTTTCTCCCATAGCCAGTATTCATGGGTCCAGGAATCAAGGGGTGGAAATGGGAGTGGCACCACTCACTATCACCCCTAGTGACCCACTAGGAAAATTTTTGCTTCCTGTCCCTGAAACCTTAAGCTCTGCTGGTCTACAGGTTTTTGTCCCAAGAGGACAATTGCTGCCACCTGGGAACATTACAGTGATTCCATTGAACTGGTAGTTAAGACTGCCACCTGGCCATTTTGGGCTCCTTTTATGTGTGAATCAACAGGCAAAGAAGGGAATTACTGTACTGGCTGGGTTGATTGATCCTGACTATCAAGGGGAAATAAGACTCCATCTACATAATGGGGGAAAAGAAGAGTTTGCCTGGAATGCAGGAGATCCTCTAGGGCATCTCTGATTCCTGCCATGCCCTGTGATTAAAGTCAATGGAAAATTGCAACAAACCAATTCATGCAGGATTAACAATGGCCCAGAATCTTCGGGAATGAAAGTTTGGGTCACTCCACCAGGCAAAGAACCACGGCCAGCTGAAGTGCTTGCTGAAGGTAACGGGAACATGGAATCGGTAGTGGAAGAAGGTAGTGATAAATATGAACTTCGACCACATGACCAGTTACAGAAATGAGGGCTGTAATGGTCATGAACCCTTCTTCCATGTTTCGTTATGAGTATGATTGTATATGTACACAAAATGAATTTCTTTGTTTTCTTCCCCAACCTTTTCCCCTATCATGAAAAGTTGTATTAATTCCACATCATAATATTTAAGGATGTCAAGTTAAAGAGTGACTATTACCCAAGGACTTGCACCCTGTTCTGAGGGGAATTAATGCATTTTCCAGTTGTACACAGAGGAGTTGAACATTGTTAGGCGGAAATATATATGTATGCTTGTCTATTATTGTTTTTACTTAGAGACTAAGTATGGTTTAGAGTAATGTGTATGATTGCTGAGTTGACAAGGAGTGGACTGTGATGGTTAGGCTAATGTGTCAACTCGGCCAGGTAATTGTGTCCAGGTGTATTTTCCAGCAAGCACTGGGCTAATTGTAATACAAGAGCATTGACGGACTTCAATCACCAGTGAGTTTACTGCATGGATGGCTGATTACATCTGCATCAATCAGGGAGACTATATCATCAAAGGGTGGCGCTTTTATCCAATCAGTTGAATGACTTAAAATCGAAAGTGATTTCAACATTCAGAGAGAATTTCCTAGCTCGTCATTGGACAGGCAACTTCTCCCAGAAACTCATCAACGACCTTTCATCGGACTTGCAACGGAGCCACTGGTTTGCAGCCTGCCTGCAGAACCTGGACTTGTGCATCCCCATGGCCACATGAGAGACTCTTTTAAACTTTCATATTATTGACAGATATCTCCTGTTGATTCTGTTTCCTGAGAGCAACCTGACTAATACAGTCAAAAAATTACTTAGTGGGCTTGGTTTTGATAGTGTCCTACTAACCATGTTTTAGGGTGGTTGTGTGCTATTTGCATTTATTCCACCTAATTTCATTTCATCCATAACTTCTCTTGCAGCATAAGTTGATTACTATAAAACTGTTTTAACACACTTTAATTTTAACTGCACATTACACACAAGCCATATTCCATTTGGGAATAGTAGAGATAAGTTAATGAAAATTTCAGTTTGGTAGTGAATTTCATTGAGTCACTTTCTAGTGTCCATGTATCTTCCTCAATATCCTTATTAATGAATATCTCCATTTATGTTTCCAATCAACAATAAGATGAATTTCATATGTTATAAACAGCCAGCTTTTGTAAAATACACTTAATTCATCTGTATCACCTGAAGAAAGTTTAAAACATGGCTTATTCTGATACAACTAGGAGAAAATTTGAACTTAGAAACTATAATTTAACATTAGGAAATCTGTTGCTATTAGGCTACAACACACAAAAAGGGCTTGCACAATATGTATTCAACCTATCAAAGAAATAAAGTTATAGTTTCACAATATTTTTATGGTATTAGCAGACTAGGAATTAGTTTTAGGAAAGGCCCTAAAATAGTCAATCATCAGAATCTTTTTTTCAATAATGAATTGTAAAAATTGAAATTTATTTCATCACCCCATTAACTCTATGATTTTTTTCTTTCTTTTTTCTTTTCTTTTCTTACTTGCTTCTTAATTTGAATTTGTTATATATATGTGCAGGACAATTATAGTAGTTGCTAACCTGCTCAAAAAAAGAGTCAAAATGTTTTTTAAAAAATGCATGGCATTAGCTATGTATGACACTAGGTATTTCTTATTACTCATGTATTCCCCATATTTCTGAATTATGAAATGATTTCACAATGATATAATTGAAAAAATGAGGCTTAAGAAGCCTAAGCAATGAGCTTAATGCTGTCAACTGCTCAGTTTATTTCACATTCCTCTGATTTTGTTGCCAGATTCTATCTTCTAGTATAAACAGTGCATAACTTACTGATTCAAAAAATTACTGAGATTCCTGTGGTCTGACTCACTTTTATTTGGAATTGTGGACTTGGATTAATCAAGTGATTGTGTTTAAGTAGTTCACCAACCCACATAAAACAATTATTTAAATCAATTTATTTTAGGTAAATAAATGTATTTGATAATTAAAAATGTACCACTTCATTTACAAACAATCTGTATCAGTTGTAATAATTAAAGGGTAGGACAATGAACCACTAATTAATTATTCGATATATGATTACACTTAACTACAAAACACTCTGTACCTGACACTTATTTTCTCAGTAGATTTAGCAAATTAAAATTTGCCACATTAAACAAGGATGTTTTAAACATTTGAATTTTCTGATACATTTTTTTCTGATACATTTTTTTAATCATTGAGTGAATTGTTCCAGATTATGCTGAGAAGGAAATTTGATCCTAAGGCTAAGGCAATACATTTAAAAATAAGTGAAACATTTTATTTTCATTACATACATTAAACTTTTGTTGTTTTATAAATGATATAATTTACAGGAAAAAATATATTTTATGATCTTAACCCAATTGAGAAATATGCAAAGGGACAAGAACACCTCAGAATTAGTCACTTTGGGACTTTCCTCTGGCCAGAATATACATATATTTTGCTTTTGTTTCTCTTATTTTGTTTTGTTTCCTTCTTGGTAGTAAACCTCCTGATCCTGTCCTCCATTCAATGCAGCTCCCCTTTTCACCAACCCATGGACTATTTCCTCATGCATTGATCCTGTATGGACAAATGCTAAACCTCTATTGTTTCAGCCAAACTGACTGGTGACTTATTAGTGAGGATAAAGCCATCTCCTACAATAATTGCAAGTTTCAGTTCTTTGCCACAGACTTCTTTGGAGTTATTGAGGTCTGCATTAGTGCTTCCATGTCATTTGATAACTACATTGCCTCTGGAAGCCTCTGCACTACATTATTATCATGAACAATGCCAAATGCAATCTTCTAGTCCTAGCTGCTTGGGCATATGGTGGGACTTTCCATCCATTCCTTTATTATCCATAACAATCCAGTTACTCTTTTGTGGTACAATTAAATTATCACTGTTTCTGCAATATTTTCTCTTTGCTAAATGTTTCCTGAAATGGTATCTACATCACCAGTGTCTTGTGGTTGTGAAATCAGGTAGGGTTGCCTTAGTAACTTGTGTTGTCTTATTTGTTACTTAAGTCCTTACATTATTCACCAGTGAAATGACTCATTTGTGGGAAGATGAAAACTCTCTCTCCCAGAGTCACATATCACTCTGAGTAGTTTTTAGGGTCTTCAATGTTTGCTAACCTTAGATTATTTAATACCTACCCTAAGCATAAAATATTTGCACTATTTTACACCACCATTGCACCTATGTTCAATTCTATAATCTATACTCTGAGAAATTCAGAGATGACAAATGCCATGAGAATGTATTGGTGTTGTAATAATCAGGGTCTCTAGGGAAAAGAACTAAATATATAAATATTATATGTATAGTATGTATTAATATGTATTTTATGTAAATATTATGAGATTTTCTATAAGAATTGGCTCAAAAGATTGTGGAAATGGGCAATTCTAAATTCCCTAAGACAGCCTGCAAGTTGAGAACTCCAATGAAGATTGTCAATGAATTTCCCAGTTATGCTGTGTTGGCTGAATTAGACATGGAAATTCTCCCTTCTGACTGCTGAAATCATTACTTCTCCTTTAAAGGTCTTCAACTGATTGGATGGGACTTTTCTCATTTTTGAAGGCTATCTCCTTAGTTGGTTGTAGGTGTGATCAGCCATCAATGGAATAAATTTACTGATGATTTGAATCCATGAAATAATCTCACAGTAACAATCAAAACAGTGCTTTCATGATCAGACAACCAGGCACCATAACCTGTCCAACTTGACACATGAACTTAACCATCACAGGTGCCAAGCATTATTTTTGAAGGACTAACACAATGAATGTGGAATAAAAAAGATAGAAACTACCTCAAAGTTAATTATTCCTTGCTATCATGAATGCAATGCATGAGGATAATAGGACTTAGAAGTTTCAAGAAACTACAAATCAAATACTAATTATACCATGCAAAATGATTTAGAAACATAATTTTGTGGACTACTGACATGGACTAGCTAGTGTACTTACAAAAAATCATCTGTTTCAAAGCATTTAATGCAGTGCTATATTGAGCAGTGGATTATAATTTTAAAATTTAGTGATTATTTTAGTGAAATTTCAGGCTTCCCTGGAAGGCCTTTGGTGACATATTGTCATATTCTGTGGTAATTGAGAAGATAAATCTGTAATTTAGTCAAAAATTTTAAATTTATGTTTGATAATTATCCCTCTACCCTTTACTAGGCTGCAAAATCAATTAAGAAATAAAGAAATCAGTATAATACATCTCATTTTAATCCCAAGGCTAATTTATTTATTTCTCTATGAAATTAATTGTCTCATTTATTCTTTAAAATTTATTGCAAGGAAGAGTACTAATTTCTAGAGGTGTGCGGATATCCTCATTAAACTCATTTTTCCTGCTAAGACCAGGTATGAAACTCTCAACTAATGCTAACTGATGGTACCTTAATGATAACCCTGCAAATTAATGGTTTTGTAAATATCTAGAAAGAGAATAGTTGGATCATAATTTAGCATAGACTTAATGGTTACCCTCAAATAGTATCTTAAGGTATCTGTACAATTTTTCACCACTAGGAGCAACATATAATAGTTCATCATACTAGCTTTTATGTTTTTTCTCCCTTTTCATTGATCAAGGTAAATTCTTCAGACTTTTATTAATCCTAGAAACCACCTTTTTGTTTTTGCTGATATTCTCTACTTAGAAATGTTAAGTATGTCCTCAGGAATTCTTTCCTTGTTTTTATTATATTCTTGTCTGTATATTGTTTGGATTTAGTTTGCTTTTACATTTTGATACTTAGGGCACTTAGATCACTTATTACTAAACATTTTATTTCTTAATGACACAGGTGTTAACATTATACATTGTAAAGATTTTAAAAGGAAAATAAGGGGCCATTGTAAACACATTTAGTTCAATAAATTCAACAACTCAGAATTGGCAAATTGCTTGAATACTGTGTATTTAAAAAGCACATTAAAACAAATAACAGATCATTTCAATAGTCCTATGTATCTTAAGGAAATAGAATTTATTTTTTTTTCAAAGCCTCCATCAAAGAATCCCCAGATCAAAATAGCTACATTTATGAATTCTATCAAACATTAAGATACAAATAGTTCCAATTATACTCAAGCACTGCCAGAAAAAGGAACAGAAGTGAATGAACAGTATCTGAACTCACTCTATTAGGTCAGCATTTCTCTCATACTCATAAAATATAATAGAATTTCTTTACAGATTTTAAAATTTACTACTTAAACAACCATATCACCAGTAAATACAGACAGTTTTCCTTCTTCCTATCTAATCTGGATGATGTAACTTTTTTTAAAATTAATAAGTGAGCTTGGCAGGTTTGAAAAATATGAGAGCAATATACAAAAATTGATTGAAAGGCTATTTGTAACAAGTAATCAGAAATTGAATTTTTAAAATTATATTATAAAATCCTTAAAATACTTAGTACGTTAATATGAAAGAATTAAAACTTAGTAGTTAATGATATTTGACACAACATATGCAAGGCATCTACACAGAAAACTACATAACTTTGAAGAGGGAAATTAAACAACACCTTAATAAATGGAGAAATATTCTGTTCTCATAAGTGAAACAACTCGACATTTTTAAGATGTCATTTTTACCACCGACAAAATTAATTCCTAGATTCAGTGCTATTCTCCCAAAAAAAAACCACAAACTATCTTTTCTTATTAGAATTTTAGAATATAATTTCAGCATTTATATGGAAATGCAATTCATCTAGATCAGCCCACATGAGTTTATAAAGGAATAAATTTGGAGAAATCATATTTCCTAATTTCAAGGCATCATAAAGCTACAGTAAACAAAGTGGTATGGTATTTTCACAAAGATAAACAATCTTTGTATTGGCCTTAGAATCCAGAATTAGATCCACACCTATTTGGTCAACTGGATCTAAGCAAGGGACTGTAAGCAACTCTGTAGAGAAATTATACTGTTTTCAACAAATATTGTTGGGAAAAATTGGACATCCATATCAGGTAATGAAACCTCACCCATTATACACACATTAATTCAAAATAGATCATAGATGCCTATACAAAATATAAAAGTATTTTTAAAGAATGAAACCTCGATGAATATCTTCCAGTCCACGGATAGGCAAAGAGTTGATAGATACAGTATAAACCCATGATCAGAAAAGAAAGAGGGGAGCCCATATGGCTCAATGGTTGAGTGCCAGCTTCCCATATGTGAAATCCATGGTTCAATCCCTCACCCCTATATTTACAAAAAGAAAAGAAAAGAAAGTCACACTGAAAGAATTTTTTTTAAAAAAATGGTCAGAAATAGCTTATAAATAGAATGCAGTTTTGCAAAATTCTTTCAGTGTGACTTTTCTTTTCTTTTCTTTTTTTAAATATATGCCTTTTTTGTAAGCAAATGCACATATATGCATATATATTTATATATCATTTTGCAAATGTTGGTATGTATTGTGAAAATTTTGATTTTTACCCACAATAAAAAAAAAAAGAAATTATGCAACTAGGAGAAAGTATTTGAAAAACATATTTTTTAAAAAGAGCTATCATTTAGAATATATAAAATATTTTACATATTAATAAGAAAAAATGAACAACCAAATTACCGTTGAACCAATATTTTGAATGTATACTTCATTAAAGAAGATTACACTTTGCAAATAATACAAGAAATGATGCTAGACATCATTACTCATAATGTAAATGAAAATGATACTGCTTCTTGCCACTTGAACAGGTAAAATTGAAGACTGACCGTATAAAGTGTTGGGGAAGATGTGGAACAGCAAAATATCAATGATTTTTTTCAATCCTTATGTGAGAAAGGAAGCCTATAAAGAACTGAAGTTTGGTATTTCCCTTCCCCACGTAGGTTAGGCTCTGGAAATACCCATCTTGTTTTCCCTTGAGGGTAGGCATTTATAAATGAGAACAGACTGCTCTGGTTTAATTTCACAGTGGTCAGTTTTCAACTCCCCAGCTAGAAAAAGGAGTTTTTTCTCTGAAATTCAGAATGGGAATCAGATGGGGCTCCTGGAGGTAAGACTCATGTAAGTGTGGGGTGCTGTTAAAGCTTGGCTGCCTACAAATTTTGTCTCTCAATCTAGCCCACGCTTAGACTCCAGTGATTCATCAATTAGCCTTCAGTTTTCCTTCCTGGGGCTGACTAAACCTGTGGTTTCTGCTTCAGGTAAATTGTGATCATTCTTTATCTGCCTATCTCTGCAGTTCTCCAAGAGGGAGTTTTCCCAAGAAACTCCCTTCTATGAAGGATATGAGTTTAGTTGATATGCAGTTTTTTGGCTTTTATCTTGTTGAGAGGGTGGAAGCGATGACTATCCAAGCTCTTTACATGTCAGAATGGAAAACAATTCATTATCATTCAATTTTAGGTATTTATAAAATTTTCTAATATTGTTTATTAAATAATATATTTAGCAGAATATGCTTTTAATTTCCAAATATATATAATCATTTATTGTTATCTTCCCCTAATTTTAAAGTTATTTACATATACATACACATATATGTAAATACACTCATATATATATTTACACACACACACACACACACATATCCTGTAGGTTTTTTTCCCTGGAGAACCCTAACACATAGAGTACAGTGGGTTGCCAGGTGAGGAACAGGAGAAATGCATGAATAAAGGAAAAATTATGTAAAATAAAATAAGCATTAGGAACCTGGCATGGATCCATGTGTATAGTCTGCTCTAAACAAAGGGGTAAGCTTAATTTTACTCTGTTACTTTTATATTCTACTGGCACTGTCTCTCTCCTCCAACCCAGGGGGAAAGTAAGACAAACATCAAAAACAAAAGCTAATGTATTAAAAATTGATTAACAATTGTGGATTTTCCTAATTCTAACTACCCTAATACTCACAGGTAACTAGTAACTCAAAAGTGTACATCACTATGGACTTTCAAATGGGTGTAATTAAATTTCTAGAAATGTCTTCCAATCTCCATCATAAGAGCAACAATTTTGTGTTACTAAGGAAAATTGTAATGCTCTTTTGAAACTCCATCATCACATTAATGCAGTTAGATGGTAAAGAAGAATTCAACATTTCTTAAGTATGCATTACATACGACGGTAAAAAAAATTAGTGAATATAGCCTTTGAGAAGATAATTCTAAGATAGAGGACAGATAGAAAAACAAATATCTATAATATTTCATCAGTGCCATACATAACTGTATTCCTGAAACTTTTATATGATGGCCCTGAAGAAATGAATGCAAGAGAAACAAGCCTTAAAGCAGTTTATATGACAACTATAATAGTATTGGATTTACCTCTTTAATTATAAGTATGTATATTTGGCTGCTGCAAAAAGCACTTGGGAGCTTTTTCCACTGGTACTTCTTGTGCCTTTTAATTTAAAATATTCTGATCAAGGGTTCCCCAAAAGATGCTTTTTGATGGCAGATTTGCATAAGAGTCCAAAGCTTTCCACATCGATTTGCTAGTCCATAGCACAATCCAGAAATAGACAGGAATCCAGTCAGAAGGACCATCTTGACAAAGAAAAGTAAATTGTTGCAGAAGGATTGATCATGATGGTTAGTATTCACCAATTAAAAAAACATTGTGAGATTAAATCATTGTGACATCAAATGCTTCTTTGTTTTATGTAAAATTTGACCTTAGTATTTCCAAATTTGCAAGTTTATATTCCTCTGGAATACATTCCTGTTAGCTATTTTCATGAAAGGCCATTCAGTAAATATGGATGACAATTTGGGAACAAACTAAGGTTCTTGCCTGTATTTGAGAAAAAGTATTTAAGCATAGTGAAAATTGTTTGGGTTTTAGAATCATTCAGAAGGCCCAGATTGAGGCTTTGCCTTAGTATTTGTGTAAACTTGGGCTTTGGTTGTAATAAACATATACACATACACACACACACACACCCCAATAATGTAAATATATTCTCCAATAAACTATTGGGGTAGTAATAAACCCTCACTAGGACATACTGAAGATGCATTAATAGGTATATGTAAAATATCTAATAAGGTGCCTGGAATATATTACATATAATTTATGCTATTTAAATATTTTACTCTAAATCCATCAAAGAATTAAGCATATGAATTTCATTTTCACAATATTTTCCTTATAATAAATATGATAGTTAAAGAATCTGTAAAAAAAAAAAAAAAAAAAACAGTTAGATTAGCCATTGTTAGGATTTCATGCTATCTATACCCTCTTGTCTACTTAGACATAATTCATACAGCTCAACAGTTTTTCTTTCTTCAGATTTATCCTTTTTCTTCAATTTTCTTATTCTTTTATTTCAATCTTTTTTTATTTCAAAATATAGAAAACACATATTTCCTAGGATAATTTTTCTCTAGGTATTTAATTTGTAAGGGAAAAAGGGGCTTTTGGTAGAGACTGAGAGTTAGTAAGAAAAATGTGCACTTGAAATTATCCCCAAAACACTGCATTTATTGGCATGTGATTATGTACAGATGCATGAGTGTGTGTGTGTGTGTATTTGTGACAGAGTGGAAGGGGGCAGGAGAAGGGAAGTGAGAGGGAGTGACAAAAGAAAATGAGAGAAAGAGAGAGAGGGAGGGAGGGAGGGCAGGAGGAAGAGGAGGAGAGGGAATGGATTTGCATATAGTGAGGGAGATTTTAAGCATTAGAATAAGACCAGAACTGAAATGATATGAGGATAGTTCCAGGAAATAGTTCAGCATGATTTTGCTTTTTAAGACTAATAACTAATCTCTGGGCAGTACTTTTAAGGATCTTTTCCTACTTAGGTGTGTGTTTTCCCAATTGATGTGGAATCATTGTAGGTACAGCAAAACTGGAACCAAATGTTCAGAGATCCTGAGGTTTGCACCAAAATTAGTGAAATATAGGAAACCAAGAATTTGGCTTTTTATAATTTCAATTTTCTAGTTATTCTAGAATATTTTCTATAGTACTACTGCCAATTTATTACTAGATATATTATGTTCTTAAAACTATTAGATTGACATACACAGAGGGCAGGTTTTGATATTCTCAATTTGTGAATATGTGCTATGTTAAGTTAAATTTTGAGTGCAGAATATTTATATATTAATAAGACATATTTACACCAATATCCATGTTTTTCTCATATTTAGTATTTGTCTAACCTAAGTAAAACAACTGACAGACCAATTAATTCATGACTGTAGTGTAATCCCATTTTATTACACAATTGTTTATCCTCAGTAAAACATTTTCAGGGATGTGTTCTGAGGACTTAGTTTATGTTAGAATCTTAAGCCCTTCTAATATGATGAGTTTCATTTCTTTTGCTCTTGGCAGATGGTAAATGGACTCAATATCTTTGGTTCCAATTGCCAGTTGGATAAGAAATCTCAAAAGAATGAGGAGATTAGCCCTAGGAATGTAGAAATATTAGAATATTCAAAACTGTATGCTAATATTCATGTTCCTTAGACTAGGGATCAGTACAATTCATCAAATTGTTCCCATACTGTAAAACAAAATCCAAACAGCAACCCATTGGAAATAATAGTTTGTATTAGCAAAAGATGACTTGGATGTGGAGGGCCTTTTGACATGGGCTAAAGGTGATGCTTTCAACATATTTGCTCCTTCCTCCCAAATACACTGCATCTGAGTGTCTGCACATTTCTAAAGATATGATCAAAAGAGCAGATAATTCTTTCTTCTTATTACTTCATTCAACATGCCAAGAGAGAACACTTATCTTTCTAAAGTTTTTTCTAATAGTATTCTCAAAATATACCTTTAACATAATTAGGAAAAAGGTGAGGCTTTAATACAGTCCCATATTCATATATTCAGAGACCTAGCAAATGCTGTATCTAACAAACCAATGTCCTATTACTAGCAAACCAATGTGCTGAACTTCAACCATACATGAGAATAAGTAAAGTCCCTGAAAATATTAACAACTAAATTAGGTTATTTCTATGATATGATTAAGATCCTTGGGTATTTTAATTTCAAGAATAAATATTTAGTTTCAGTGGAGGTGTAGAATTATAGGGTGGTTTGGGTCTCCACAAAAAATATTAGTAGGATAGAAAAAGGGAGGGAGTTGCTTACAATTATGCAAGTAGTTAGTGATAGAGATGGAGAAACACCTCATTTATTTTGCAAAGATGGAAAATAGCTGGTTCCATTTGGCCTATGGCTAACACAGCATAGACTTGAAGAACATGGAATCTGACATAGGGTAAAGTTTCATATCTTAGATCTGCTACTATATATCTTAATGATGTGATATAATTAATTGAGCCCTCCTGTGCCTCAAGTGCCCCATATATAAAATGAGAATCAGAATATTGCCTACTTAGGTTTGGGTTCTTATGGGAATTAATACATGTAAAATATTTTTAAAATATGAGGATTAAAATATGTTCTCATTTAAAAATCATTTAACATGACAAAACTGTCCTAACTTAAAAAAAAAGATTTTAAATGATAAAACCTGTAATAAATCTACCCTGACCTGCATTGTTTTTCAATTAATAATTCACACCAAGTTTAAACGTGCTATCGCATGTTTAATATTCTGTATCATTTCAGATAAATTAAATTTCTATTGTCTACTCTGGACTCATATTATCTCATGGAAAATCAGAACAATGTCACTGAATTTGTCATTTTGGGGTTATGGGAGGACAAGCAGATAAAGCTACTGTTCTACACTTGATCTTAGCCAAAAGGCCGAGAAGCGATGTTTCCTGTTCCTGCTTTATTTATTGGTGGTCTTCATGGGAACTTCATCATCTTACAATTAACTGCAGCCATCTAATTGAACAGCCAATGTACTGTTTTCTCTGCCAACTATTGCTCATGGACCTCTCCTTCACCTCTATTGTAATTCCCTGGCTAATCAGAGATCTAGCATCAGAGAGAAAAATCATTTCCTATAATAACTGTATAACCCAGCTCTTCACTATGCACTTACCAGAGGCTGTGGAAATATTCATCTTGGTGTCTATGGCTTTTGATCACTATGCAGCCATTGTCAAGCCCCTGTACTATATGGTCATCATGAACAGACAGAGATATAACATGCTGATTATCAAGGCCTGTAGTGTGGGCTTTTGTCATTCTATTACTCTAATGCTCATGGTCCTCAATTTGCCTTTTTAAGGCCCTAATCAAATCAATCGTTACATATGTGATGTGAAGCCTCTTTTGAAACTGGTCTGGCAAAGATATACATCTTTTTAGTGTCTTAGTTATTATCAATTCAGGGATTTCAGGGGTTTTAATATTCCCTGTCCTGGTGGCATCTTACATAAGCATATTGTAAAGTATTAGGACACACACCTCTGCTGCATGACACAAAGCTCTGTCAAATCTGTAGCTCTCACATAATTGCTGTAATTTTGTTTTTGTGCCCTATATCTATATATATATTCTACCTGCTGGCAAGGTACAAGGAACAAGGATAAGGAAATCTCTGTGTTTTATACTGTGATTTTCCCTATGCTGAATCTTTTCATCTATACACCGAGGAATGTGGAGATAAAAATTGCCCTGCAAAAGTTATGGTCTCAAATGCTACCTTGAGAATTAAAGTTAATAAGGTGATATTCATTGTGATTCCCATGCGGTGCCCCTAGTGTAGCTATTATTCGCATCATTGTAGAATAAAGTTAAGCTTTCCTTGAGAGTTGGAGTAAATAACTTCTGACATTACAAAAGCCTAAAAAACATATTACAATTATTCAGGTAGGAACCTTCACTTAAAAGGGTCTAAATTGTTCCAGGTGTGAACACTTGTATTTGAGGAACACAAGAAGTATCTCTCTAAATGGTATCTTTAATCCTGATATACCCCTCTTCAGAAATTTAAAAAAAAAGGCTATTTTCCTTGCAATAATTTAGAATCTCCTCTCCTGATAATCAGAAATCTCCCCAAAGTGGCTCATGTCCACTTTGCTCATCATAGAGATTACTTCATTGGAAAAATACAATGTTGCAAAATATAATAGATTTTTCATGTCAAGGACACCTGTATGATGTCTTTTCTATTCCACCACATTTTTTCTTTTGTTTTCCTTTGTTTAGATGATTTAAGCAAATATACTATACTCCTCTATATTCTCCAGAGTGATCTCCCATTTATAGTTTTTCTTTTCTGCTAACTTCTCTACTTAGGATGCCCCTTCCCCTATATTTGAGGGTCATGACTTATGCATAATTTATACTAATTCTTATATTACATGATCCAGAAGAATTTTGTATACTCATCAATAGACCAGAACTACAAGTATACTATGGAGATATTCTGGGTTTTGTTCCAGACCACTGCAATAAAGCAAATATCACAGAAAAGCAAGTCACACATTTTTTGGTTTCTGAGTGTATATAAAGTTATGTTTACACACCACTGTAGCCTATTACTGTGAGATAACTCTATGTCTGAAAAAACATAACATACATACATTCATGAAAAAATACTTTATTGCTAAAAATGCTAACTAACATCTAAGCCTCCAGAATCCTAAACTGTTTGCTGGTGTTGGGCCTTGCCTTGATGTTGATGGCAGCTCATTTATCAGGGTGGGGGTACCTGAAGGTTGATTGGGCAGTGCCAATTTCTTAAAATAAAATAACTGCAAAGTTTGCTGCACTGATTAACTCTTTCTTTCATGATGATTTTCTCTGTTGTATGTGATGCTATTTGACAGCATTTTGCCCACAGTAGGCCTTCTTTGAAAATTGAAGTCAATAGTTTCAAACCCTGTCACTGCTTTATTTTTTATGAATACATTTTTTAAAAAAGATACATAATTTAAAAATTACATAAATATTACACAAAAATATTGGGATTCCCATATGCCCCCCACACACCTCCCACAACCTCCCACAACCTCCCACAAAACATCCTTCATTAGTGTGGCACATCACCTACAATGGATATACAAAATCCTGGGACTTTGCCACTAAGCATGGACAATGTTCACATTGTAGAACACACTCTCTCCCACACAGTTCTGCATATTATATGTAGATTTCTATGGGCTTTCTATGTATAGGATCATGTCGTCTGAAAATAATGAAAGTTTTACTTCTTGTTTTCCAATCTGTATGCCTTTTATATCCTTTTCTTGCTTCAGTGCTCGAGTAAGTACTTCTAAGACAATGGTGATAGTGGGCATCCTTGTCTTGTTCCCGATCTCAGAGGGAAAGCTTTTTAGGATTTCATCATTAAAGATGATGTTAGCTTTGGGTTTTTCATATATACCCTTTATCATATTCAGAATGTTTCCTCCTATTCCTCTCTTTTGCAGTGTTTTTATCAGGAATGAGTGCTGTATTTTGTTGAATGATTTTTCTGCATCAATAGAGATGATCATGTGATTTTTTTCTTTCAGTTTGTTTATGTGGTGCATTACAATGATTGATTTTCTTAAATCAAAACATCCTTGCATACCCGGGATGAAACCCACTTGGTCATGGTGTATAATCCTTTCTCTTGCTGCCTTGAGAATTTTCTGTCTTGATCATTGGACATTTTGACAAGTATATGTCTTGGAGTAGGCCTGTTGGAATTTATACTGTCTGGGTGTGCTGTGCTTCCTGGACATGTACATCCATCTACCTCAAAAGGGTTGGGAAGTTTTCAGCCATTATCCCCTTCAACACTCCTGTTCCTTTTCCCTTCTATTCTCCCTCTGGGATGCCTGTAGTGCATATATTTGTGCATTTTGTGTTGTCACTGCTTTATAAACTGAGTTTATGTAATATTCTAAATCCTTTGGTGTCATTTCAACAATATTCACAATATCTTCATCAAGTGTAGTTTCCATCCCAAGAAACCACATTGTTTGCTCATCCCTAATAACCATCTCCTCATCCATTCCATTGAAGTATTATCATGAGTTTGCAGCCAAACCTTCATGTCTTTGTGTTACCTTTCTAATTTGATTTTACTTCCCACTTTCACTACATCTGCAATTATTTCCTCCACTGAAGTCTTTTGAACACCTCAAGATAATCCACAAGGATAGGAATCAACTTCTTCCAAACTGCTGCAAAAATTGACATATGACCTCCCATCACAAATGTAATTACTTTCCTAAATTGTGAATCTTTTCCAGAATGTTTTCAATTTTCTTTGCCCTGGTCCATTAGAGGAATCACTCTCTGTGGCAGCTAGAGCCATCCAAAATGTATTTGTTATATGATTACCCTGGAAAGTAAAAATTACTCCTAATCCAAGGGATGCAGAATGGATAATGTATTTGTTGGCATAACAACATTAATCTCATTGTACATACCCATTAGAGCTACTGGATGACTAATTCTCTTGCCAATAAGCAGTAACATTTAAAAGGATTCTTCTTTCTGAACAGTATGTCTCAATAATGTCTTGAAATATTCAGTAAGTCATACTGTAAACACATGTGCTGTCACCCAGGCTTTGTTGTTCCAATTATAGAGCACAGGCAGAGTAGATTAAGCTTAATTCTTAAGGGCCCTAGGATTTACAGAATGGTAAATGAACATTGGCTAATCTTATATCACCAAGTACATTAGCCCATAATAAGAGTATCAAACTGTCCTTTGAAGCTTTGAAGCCAAGCAATGACTACTGTCTATCCATCAAACTCCTCCATGATATCTTCTTTCAATATAAGGCTGCTTCATATTGTACTTTTTATATTATGGACTTGACTTTTCTCCTTAAATCTCATGAACCAATATCTGCTAGCTTCACATGTTTTTCTGCAGCTTCCTCAATTGTCTCAGCCTTCATAGAATTGAAGAAAGTTATGGCCTTTCTATGGATTAGCCTTCAGATTCAGGGAATGTTATGGCTGCTTTGATCGTCTATCCAGAACAATAAAATTTTCTTTATATCAGCAATAAGACTGTTTTATTTTCTTATCATTCATGTGTTCACTGGAATTGCACTGTTAATGTCTATCAAGAACTTTTCCTTTGCATCCACAACTCTTTGGTATAAGATTTTGGCACATTTCAGCTTTCAATATGCCTTCCTTAGTAAGCTTAATCATATCTAGATTTTTTATTTAAAGTAAGAGACATGCAGCTCTTTTTTTCACTTGAACACTTGGTGGCTATTATAGGTTTATTAATCGATCTACTTTCAATATTGTTGTATCAGGGAATAACGAGGCTTCATAACAGGGAGAGAGAGGGGAATTGAATTGGTGGTTGGTGGAGCAGTTAGAACACATACAATATTTATCAGTTAAGTTCACTTAACATGGAGACTGAGTTTGAGGAGCATACAAGAAAAGACCTATCCATCAGAGAGAATGCTTTGTGTTATATATTCAATATTTTATTATAATTAGTTTTGATTTATATTTAAAGGTCCCATACAATTTAATGGTTGAAAATATGATGAAACTATTTATTAGGCCCAGAATCAAAATCTCTTGAACTGAAATCATCTATTTGCTAGTAGTCCTTTCTAGAATTCATTTTCCAACCTGTAACCCAATGCTTGGTGTTGAACAAAATGGCAAATCAATGTATGATGAACTTGATTAATTGACTTGCTAAGCATATGTGTAAGCATAGGAAATTTAAGAACAATTTTAGGTCATAAACATGTAATTTACAATATTCTATCATTTAGTATATTTTTTAGAAATTTAAAGTACACCATAATAACTTTTTACAAGAATACCATTACTTAGCTTGAAAGCACTCATATTACACAAGTATAATATTTAAACTCTTACATGATAAGAAATCATCAGGCTGACAGTGGACTAATAGCCAGATTTCAAAATGAGTCACGAGGTCATTCCAGGGGTTATACTTATGCAAGTCTTAGCAGGATCTCATAGACTACCACAGTAAACAGTGCCTCAAATAGCGGGACTCCTGAGGGCCCTAGAGATATCCAGAGACTATAAGCAGGACAGACAGCTCAGGAATTCAGCACCTTGGTAATGGGCCTTACTTTGGAATTTATGCTCCCCATTGTAACAGAGTTAGACTCATTTATAAGTTCCTTACACATGGCTCTTCTGCCCCATTTATTTGAATCCATAATTAGCACTATACTTGATAAATATATGTGCCAGAGAATTAAATCTTTGATCCACCAATGTGCCAGTTGAGCCCTGAATTTCAGCAGAGTTGCAACCTACTCTAGAGTTTATTGGACTTACCCATGACAACTAACAAGGAGATGACGATGGACAACACCTATCCCAAGGAACAGAGAGTGTATGCAACTGCCAGCAAGATAGTTCCATCCATCTGCCCAATACGTTCTAAGCTCCCTTTCAATGAGAAGCAGAGCGGCATCACCATCCCTAAATCCTGAAGATTGGGGAATGAACAATGGGCTAAAGTAGACTTATTATTATTCTAGCAATGGAAGAACTCTTATCATTGTTAAAAATGCAGTGGCCACCAGAGGCTCTGAGGGATGGGAGAGGGGAGAATAGATATAATATGGGGGCATTTTCAGTGTATTGAAATTGTCTTGCATGACATTACAATGATGGATACAAGACATTATATATTTTGTCATAACCTACAAAATTGTGTGAGACAGAGTGTAAGTATAATGGAAAAGATAGTCCATGGTTAGTAGCAGTGCTTCAATATGTTTTCACCAATTGTAACAAAATTATCACACTAGTGAAGGATATTGTTAATGTGGGAAATGTGGGAGGGGGAGGGAATGGGGTATATGGGAATCCACTATATTTTTTATGTAACATTTATGTACTCTAAAGCTTCTTTAAAAAGAAAAAAAAAATTTGGGGCAGGTGGAGGTGGCTAAAGCAAAAGATGGAGGCCAAAGTAAGCTGTGAGTGAACCAGTTCTTTATGAATTTTTGTCTTGGTCAAACTTCCAATTTTATCCTTTTTCTTATTTCCTCAGGCCTATAGGTGTCCCTACTTATCCATTGATAGGGAACATTTAGACACTCCTAAACTATTTTAGTATTCTTAAAGACCTGAGAGAACCTTAGGTTAATTATCACAATATATCCTAGATATTTAAAATCAATCATAGTTATAAATAGTTCATTGTATCCTCTCTAATTATCAACTTTTCTATAACATTTTGATTTTACTAAATGTCTCTTAGACTATCTCTTTCACTAATAGTGTGAAAAATAATATTTTACTGTGTCCAGATATTTTCATTTATTGGACCATGTTGAGGAAGATTCCTTCTATTTCTATCATTTGATGTGTTTTTATCAAGAATGGATATTGAATTTTGTCAAATACCTTTTCTGCACTGCTAGAGATGTTCATGTGATTTTTCTCCCTCAATATGCTAATGTGGTGTATTACAATAATCGCTCCTTTTATAGTGAAATATCTTTGCATATGTGGGATAAAACCCACTTGATCTTGTATAATTCATTTTATATGTTGTTGGATTCAATTTGCAAATATTTTTGAGGATTTTTTTCATCCAATTTCATTACAGATTGGTTGATAATGTTCTTTTCTTGTGGCATCTTTATGTGGTTTTCATACTAGGGTGATGTTGACTTCACAGAATGAGTTAGGTAATGTTCAATCCACTTCAAATTTTTTGAAGAGTTTGAGTAGAAAGATACTACTTCTCTTTGAAATGATATGTAAAATTCATCTTTGTAACCATCTGGTCCTGGTCCTTTAATTATTTGGAAGCCTTTGATGACTGCTTCAATCTTATTAATTATAATTGGTCTGTGGATGTCTTCTATTTATGTTTTCATCAAGGTAGGTTTTTTGTGTGTTTCTAGAAATATGTCTATTTTACCTAAATTGTCCAACTTGTTAGCATACAGTTTTTTCAGAGTATCTTCTTACTATCCTTTTTATTTCTGTGGGGTCACTAATGATGTTCCCTCTTGCATTTCTGATTTTATTTGCATGTTCTCTCTTTTTTTTTTCTTAGTCTGGCTAAGGGTTTGTCAATTTTTTGTATCTTCTCAAAAAAACAGTTTTTGGTTTTATTAATTCTTTCTCTTTTTCCTTAATTTCATTTAATTCTGCTATACTCCTTGTTTTTCATTTCCTTCTTCTTGCTTTGGAATTAGTTTGCTGTTCTTTTCTTAGTTCCTCATTATAACATTGAGGGCTATAAATTTTCTTCTCTGTACTGACTTAATTACTTCCCATAAATTTTGATATGTTGTGCTCACATTTTCATTTGCCTTAAAATATTTACTAATTTCTCATGCAATGTATTCCTTGACCCACTGATTGTTATAGCCTATTGTTTAAATTCCATATATTTGTGAATTTTATAGTTCTCTTCCCATTATTGATTTCTAGCTTCATTCCATTGTGGTCAGAGAAAGTGCTTTGTATAATTTAAAACTTTCTAAATTCATTGAGACTTATTCTATGAAATAACATATGATTTATACTGAAGAATGATCCATAAGTGCTCTTGAAATGTGTATATCCTGCAGTTTGAAGATGTAATGTTACGTATGTATCATTAGATCTAGTTCCTTTAATGTTTTATTCTTGATCTCTGTTTCTTTATTGATCTTCTGTCTAGATGTTCTGTCTATTGCTGAAAATGGTGTATTGAAGTGCCTGAATATGACAGTAGGGGTGTCTATTTCTTCCTTCAGTTTTGCTAGTTATTGCCTCATGTATTTTGGGACATCCTTTTTAGTTCTTTCTTCTTGTTAGATTGCCCCTTTTATTAGAATATAGAGTCCTTCCTTGTCTCTTACAACAATTTTACATTTAAAGTCTAATATGTCCAATATTAGTATAACTTTGACAGGCCTTTTTTTTTTTTTTTTTTTTCTGGTTATGCTTTGTATAGAAAAATCATTTTAAAACCTACACTTGAACTATTTGTGTCTTTTGGTCGAATGTGAATCTCTTGTGCATAGCATATAGGTCATATATTTATACATTTTGCCCATCTTTCTCTTAACTGTGGTCTTTAATCTCCTAGCATTCAACGTCATTACAGTAAATTCAGTACTTACTTCAGCCATTATAGCTTTAGGCTTGTATATGTTATATCTTATTTTTGCTTATCTTTTGACTTTTTTGTTACACTTCATAATAATCTTCCTTTCTAAATGCAAAACTAAACCTTCTTCTACTGTCTTTTCCTTTCAACCTGCAGATCTCCCTTTAGTATTTTTTGAAGGGCAGGTTTATTGTTGACCAACTGGCCATTTCTGTTTATTTGTGATTGTTTTCATCTTTCTCTCGCTTTTGAAAGATAATTTTGTTGAATGCAGAATATTGGCTGTCATTTTCTTTCCTCTTTCAGGACCGTAACAATGTCATACCACTGCCTTTTTGTCTCTATGGTTTCAGATGAGAAATCAGCACTTAATCTTATATACAATCCTTTATATGTGATTTATCTCCTTTCTCTTACGGCTTTCAGGATTCTTTCTTTATCTTTGGAATTTGACAATCTGATTAGTATGTTTCTTAAAAGAAATCTGTTAGTGTTTTTTCTGTTTTGAGTAAGATGACCTTTGTGCATGTGTACATCCAT
>JAKSZT010054102.1:1694182-1704584 GCA_026826555.1 Tolypeutes matacus | reverse complement strand
GAAGGAAGGAAGGAAGGAAGGAAGGAAGGAAGGAAGAAAAGTCCAGGTAACACTCTTAGGCAACTAGTGTCCAGTTAGGATCATCTTTCTCAGATGCACATGCCCACCTATTGCTCCATTGCCCTGGTGCTCCCTGAGTACCTGGAAAAAGAGAGAGAAATAAAATCTGGATTTGCCCCTCAAGCCACTGGTGTGTGGTTAGGTTCCTGCATGTCAACCATCTGCACCTGCCTATTGCTCTGTGGTGCCCTAACTCCATGGGTACCTTTATGAGTAAAGAAACAAATAAAATAAAATACTAAACAAAATCCATGGACTTCCTTCTCAGGTCACCGGCATACAGATAGGCCACTTCATGCTATGTGCCCATTCTGGCCACCTTGTGGTCTTACCACTCCCCTGGGGCCTAACAAGGCAAATCACTGATTAGCTATCCACTTTGATTTCCCCAAAGCCATGAGAGTTCCCCTATGCTTAATAATCCTACCAGTCTTCCCTCTACTTCTGGAGGATGAGTACAGCTGCTGCCCTCTACTTCCTCATCTTTGATCCAATTCAACTGTTTTTCAGATGTCACTTGAAATACCTACATACTTACTTTTCTTTTTAGAATTTTAAAACCTAATTATAATATTTTTAGGGAAATTTAAAGCATTTAGGGCAGCCCCTACAAATTTATGAGAATAAATTTGAAAAATTACACTTCTTGATTTCAAGGCATTGCATAAATCAACAGAAATCAAATAATTGTGGTGATTTCAAAAAGTTGGATAATTAAATTAGGCAAACCCACCAGAGAGTTCACAATTGGAACTGCACATACATGATCTACCTAATCTAAGCAAAGAAATATAAGTAATTCTTTGAGGAAATGATAGTGTTTTCAACAAATGTTGATGGAACAATTGGACATACATACACACATCAAATTAACATTTACCTGTACCACACACACTATACATACATTAATTCAAAATGGATCATAGATTTCTACATAAAATCTAAACTATGAAGTATTTACAATGAAACATAGAAGAAAATCTTTAGGTCCTTGGACTAGACAAGGAAATGTTAGAGTCAATACAAAACTACAATCCAGAAAAAGAAAAGGCAGGTTAAATGAATTTTTAAATGGTAAAAAATGTTGCTACAAGAATGAGATTGTAAATAGAAGGAAAAAAATAAGTTATATCCTAGAAGAATATATGTGAAAACCATATAGTCATCAAAAAACTACTAATTAAATTATATAAACATGTATTACATATGAACAAGAAAAAAATGAGCAACCCAATAAAAATGAGCACAATAAAAAATTGTACAACCCAATTAAAAATGAATCAATGTTTTCAACAGATAATTCATCCTGGATGAAATAAACTTAGCAAATAATACATGAATAGATGTTAGACATCATTAGTTATATAAATGCAAATACCACTTGAATGCCTAAAATTAAAGATTGACCCCAGAAAGTGTTGGTGTGGAGATGGAATGAGAGAAAACTTATATTTCCATTTCCCCAATCAGGTTAATCTGGAAAAACTCTCTTTGGTTAGGCTGTGGTAAAATAAGGCAGGAAATCATTAATGAGAATGGATTGGTTTTGTTTTATTTCAAAATTGTAATTTTTCCCCTCCACTCCTGGAAACATAGGAATATTGTTCTTTGAAATTCATAGAGGAAATCTGATTGGATTTCTGTAGATAAGACCCAAACAATGTGGGTGCCCCTAAGATTTAACTCAAGGAAATTTTGTCTCTCAAACTAGTCCATACTTGCACTCCAGCAATTCCTCATTTACCCCCTTGCTTTTTTTTTTTTTTTTTTTTTTGGTTTCTAAATTTCTTTATTTTTAAAATATATATATATTTTAAAAAGATATTTAGATTACATAAATATTACATAAAAATATAGGGGATGTCCATCTCCCTGCATCTCCCTCATTTTCCTACATTAACAATAACCTTCATTAATGGGGTATATTTGTTACAATGGATGAAAACATTTTGGAGCATTGCCACTAAGCATGGATTATAGTTAACATTGTAGTTTACACTCTTTCCAAAACAATTTTGTAGGTTATGGCAAGATATGTAATGTCCTGTATCTGTAATTGTAATGTCATTCAGGACAATTCCATGGGGTGGGGGAAGATGGCTGGTGTGGGGTGTCAGTGATGGGGGATGCTTGGGAGGAAGTTCACCTGAGCATACATATAACATCTTTAAAAATGTTTAAATATTCATGGGCCATTGTCACAGTTGGTGGAGACTCACACATAACTGACAAAACACTGAATTCCCATCTTGGAGGGCTCTGCCACTTTCTCTAAGGGAGCAGCAACAGTCTCCCAAGTGCAGGGGCAGTGACTGGTGAAGGAGAATGATCTGCTGATGGGCTTTTGATATTGACAACTAGGCTTATGAGTCTTTACTTTTGAAATTGAAACTTAGCCTATTGTTATTGTGTGCTTAAGTGTTACCTCCTGAGAGCCTCCTTGTGGCTCAAATGTGACCTCTCCAACCCAAACTCAGGATATGAAGGCATTATCTCCCCCCCAGCAAAGGACATGTCTCCCAGGGATGAGCATCCCTGACACTGAGGGATTGCTACCAAGTACCAACTAGCAATGCAACTGGAAAAAGACCTCAAGAAAAAGGGGGAAAAAGAAAAGACAAATGAGCTGGTATGGTTAAGAGAGTTCAAAGTGAGTCAAGACATTATCCCAGAGGTAATGCTTATGCACATCACAGCAGGATCTCATAGACCTCCAAAGTGGATACTACCCCAAATATGGGGGCTCCTGAATGCTCTGGAGACACCCAGATCCTACAGTGAAGGGTGGGTATCTCCAGAGTTTGGTGCCTTGACAGTGGGCCCTACTTTGGAGTTTGTGCTCCTGAAAGTGACAGATTTGGACTCAATTATGTCTTTCCTGCACATGGCTCATCTGTCCCTTCTATTTAAACCTATACTTGGTGCTGGAGTTTGTAGGTGTACATACATACTCGAGTCTTATGGGCTGTCCATGTGCCAGCTGGGCCTGGAACCTCGGTGGAGTCGCAACACCTACTCTACAGCTCATTGGAGTCACCTAGGACAACTAGTGGGGAAATGATGAGGGACAATGGTTATCTCAGGGAATGGAGAGAGTCTGCAGCTGCAGGCAGGATAGTTCCATCCATCTTCCCCATGGGATATAAGCCCCCTCTCAATTGGAGTTGGAGTGGTTGTCACCATCCCAGAATCCTTGGGATTTGAGGAAGAGCTATAGCCTATAGTAGACTTACTGGTATTCCACTATAAACATATTGTGATTCTAGCAATGTAAGAAATTACAACATTGATGTGGACCAGTGGCCACTGGAGATTCTTGGGGCAAGGAGAGAGAAAAACAGGTGTAATATGGGGGATTTTAGGGGACTGGAAATTGTCCTGAGTGATGATGCAATGACAGATTTAGGCCATTTTATATCATCACCTAACATGCAGACTCTGTGGGAAAGTGTGAATTATGGTCCATGCTTAATGATGAAACCCAGGATGCTTTTATCATTGCAATGAATGTGCCACATTAATGAAAGATGTTCATGTCAGAGGGTGTGGGAGGTGTGGGGAGTGGGACATATGGAAATCCTTATATCTTTTGTGTAACATTTATATACTCTAAGTAACTTTTAAAAAATAAAAAAATGAAACAATACTTAGATTACATAAATGTTACTAAAATATAGGGGACTCCCATATGCTCCACTTCTTACATCTCCCACATTTTCCCACATTAACAACATCCTTCATTTGTGGGGTACATTTGTTATAATTGATGAAAACCTTTTGGAGCATTGCCAGTAAGCATGGATTATAGATTACATTTCAGTTTATACTCTCTCCCACACAATTTTGTAAGTTATGGCAAGATATATAATGTCCTGTATCTGTCATTGCATTGTAATTCAGGACAATGTTCCCATACTACAACTTGTTTTCCCTTTCCCTGTCCTCAGAACCTCCAGTGGCCACTGCCTCCACATCAATGATATAATTTCTTCCATTGCTATAATCAAAATAAGTCTCTAGTAGAATACCAATAACTCTACTTTAGTCCATAGATCATTCCCCAGGCAGGCTACAGCTTCTGTGGTTTCTGTGCTAGGAATGTGATTGTTTGTATCTGCCCTTCTCATCAGTGTTTGAGGAAATTTTCTTTCCAAGGAACCTCAATTGTCTAAGAGTTCTATGATTTGTTGACAGTCAGTTTTTCATAATTTTTCTTGTTTAGAGGCTGGGAGTGAAGACTATACAAGCTATTTACATGTCCAAAGTAAAACCAGTTCAATATTCAATTAAAGTTCTTAAAAATTTTTTCTAAGATTCTTTAGTCTTTAAAAACATTTGGCATGGTATCCTCCAAATTCCCAAATATATAAAAAATCAATTATTGTTAACTTCTACCTTAAATTCACAGTTCTGTACAATGTCTCTTCTTTAAAGTTTATTGAGGCATTTTTTAACACTCTACTAAGTATTTTAGAAATATTCTCTCTCTGTATGTAGGAATATGCATTCATTCATTGTTGGATGCAAAATTGTATATTTGTCTAAATATTACTGCAGATTGGAAATGTGTCATTTTATCTTTTATTTATTACTTTTACTTGCCTTATAAACAATTGATAAATGAGTTTTAATGTTCCACTGGAATGGCGAATTTACCTTGTTTTCCCCATAGTGATGCCCCTGCAACTAATGCTAGATCTTCCCAATATTAATCTCACTAAATCTTCTGGAATAGGCCTTTTCACTCCTGAATTGGCTAGACAGACTTTATTTTGTTTCTTAAGTATTAATTTTTCAGTAGTGGCAAAGTTCAGGCTGGCACTTCCCTAGTGTTGGTACATAAGTTTGCCAAGGATCTGAAAGCTGTGGGGGCGGAGCTGAGTGGCTCTGTTTAGATTGGGTATAATTGAACAAAGCCCCCTGGAAAGATTTTGGAGCACCAGAGGGAGTGTCCCCTTGCCCATTTCCAGGCTGTGGATTCCCATCTTTATCAATTTAGAAATACATTTATTTGTCCAAAGCTTTTCCTTACGGCACCGTAGGCAGTAAGGGAGAATGCTTTCAGAGAAAGCATCTTTAAGAAAATCCTGATGGGAACTATTTAAAAATTTCTCTTTCTCCTCATCTCTTTCCTCTTCATTCTCTGTTTGTAAAGGTTCCAGTACTGACTTAACAATAGACCAAGTATGCCAAATAGTAGTCAGGATCTGTGCCCCTTGAACATGAAATTTCTTTAATTCTCTTCCTACTTTCCCCCAATCTTCTAATTCTAAACTACCTAATGCAGGAAACCAAATGCAGTATTTCTCAGTAACATGTAAGAGCTCTAAAAGACAAACCTCACTAGCTTTAGTACTTCCAGCTTTAAGAAGCTGCTTTAGGAGACAAGCCTAGAGCCAGTACTTTGCCATGCTGTCTCTGTTTCCCATAGTAGCCCTGAATTATGCCCGAGAGTTGTGCCTACCTTAACAAAGACTCCAGAGGCCTCTTGACTTCCTCAGGGGCTCTGTGGTGTTACACCACCATTTTAATTTCACTCAAAGCCATTCTTCTTCCAATCCATCCCTGTTCAGGCACCACTTGTTGAGACCAACTGAACAATGAATGTTCAGAAAGAAAGGCACTGCAGACCTTAAGGGAAAGACAAACACACAATAAAGAAAAGGTGAGACCAGGGGACTAACAGTCTCAAGGACTGAGAGCCCAGATTCTGGTTTCACCACCCTATTTATTGTGAGTCTGCAAAAGGAGAAACATAATGCAGGGAATGTCCGCTTATCTCTTTGCAACATAGTAAATTCTTTAGTTGCTGCTCTGCCCACCCAGAATATTTTGCACAAAACTGGAATGTTTCTAATCAGCATCAAGGATGCTGTTTGCTTCAAGGAAGCATTTCAACTTCAGGCTGTTTTCCCACAGGAATGGGTGTTGTCCATTATCATCCTTTTGTTAGTTGTCCTGGGCAAATCTGATGAACTGAAGAGTAGGTGTTGGCTGCAACTCTGCTGAGATTCAAGGCTTAACTAGCACATGGATAGCTCAAAGATTTAAATCTCTGGGACATATATTTAACTGGTATCATGCTAGTGATAGGTTCAAATACATTGGACCAAAGAACCATGTATAGGAAAATTATGCATGAATCTATCTCTGCTATATTGGGGAGATAAGTTATCATATACTCCAAGGAAAGCCCTACTGACTGGGTGTTGATTTGCTGGGGTTGAATGCCCTGCTTATACTATTCAGACATCTCTAGAGCTTTCAGGCTGGAGGCATTGTTTTCTATGGAAGTCAGAGAGATCTTCCAAATACATACATACATGTAACCTCTGGAATGAAATCCTGACTCACGTTTGAAATCTCTTAGCCATAAAAACTCATTTGTATTTACTACTTCCACATTTAGTCAAGGTCTTTTTCCAAATGCATTGCTAAATGGTATTTGGGAATAATCACTCTATGTCAGAAAGGCCCATTCCCAGGTGTCATGTCCCATGCCAGGGGAAAGGCAGTGAGCTTATATGCTGAGTTTGGCTTAGTCAGAGGCTACATATGAGTAACAAGGAGATTTTCAGGAGATAACTGAAGCAAAATATATGACTAGGCTCTTTTCAATTTTATAATAATAAGGTTCATAAGTACAAGCATTAATAAGATATTATTACTAAGAGTAATGAGATATTTTTAAATACCATTCCTAGGATCCATAAGCAGGGCTAGGATGAAATTTGAATTTTGGGCATTCTGAAACCATAAATGAGGGAAATCACCTAGTCTGGACATACTAAGCCTACTGTGAACAGTTATAGCTAGAATTTAAATGTTCTTAATATCTACCAGCCTTTCATTTTTCTATGTCTACATGTATTAGATAATTTCATACTAATGAGAAATCTATGTTAGGGATAGTGTCCTCTATATTTTACAAATGAGTAAAGTGAAGCATGGAGAGGTCAAATGAAACAAACAACAGCATATGGTCAGTGAAGGGTGAAGCTGGGACTCAAACACAGGACCTAGGCAGGAGTCAGCAAAACTGCCACTTACCAACCCCCTTGAAACTGACACATACTAACCCACTTTTCAGAGTAGACACTCCCTTACTGGTTTGTAGACATTTTTAGAAGTTTCTACTTCACTTTTGTCAAATGCCCACCTCCTCATGTTTAGTCATAAGAGGCTTACTGCATCATGAGGTATGTTACTATTTTCTCTCCCCCTTGCAGCACTTACCAAAGCTGGCTCTGAACAGTCCTAGCCAGGGAGCATGCTAGGCCTCTATTTTAAGATGAAGCATAATTACCACAGTCAGATGAGAGGTTTAGGAGAAAGAAACATCCCATTACATTTAGTTATCAATCTCTGTACTTTTTTCTCTCTCCCACAACTGACAGCACTTTTTTTGAGGACAGGGAAAGGTTTCAATTCATTTTTAATATATTATCTCAATCATCTCACCAAAATATGATTCTTTGACTGATACCATGTTTTTCTTGTTGCCACATTTAGATTCAAACTGAGCCCACAGAATTGAGCTATGTCAGTGATGATGTCACACAAGGGTTACTGGAAGCCTTGGTGCTCACTCAGTTCCCAGCTGCTCCTCTGTGAAGTTGTTAATCTCATATCTCCCTGTGGGAGGGTTTTTGGCTATAAACAGGACTAAATCAGAGTCCACACCTCAGGAAAATTTGGAAGAACACTTACAACTAGGACAAATGATAAAATCTTGCAGAAACTGTTTTTTTAGGTTCACATTCATCGAGGTAAGATGAAACAACAATCTGGGAAGAAGAGACATTTCTCAAAAAGTTTAGGTAAGGATGGAAGGAAAATTGTCTGATTGATGGGAGCTGGAAAAAGAGGGGTCTGATTCTCCCTGTTCAGGATTCCCATGATTTCTCTGGGACCTGATTTATCCTGGACCAGAACAAAAACGAAGGATCTGAGGTAAGGGGAAAAGCTCACTGAGGCTTTTGCTGAGAAAGTACTTTTTTGTTACTTCATGGAATATTAACAAAATATCTCAATATGAATGAATAAATGAAAAAATGAGTGAGCAAATACAAGAAATATAAAGTTTCCAGAATTGGCTCAGAAAATGTATCCAGTTGTGCATTCCAAGATCTAAATGTTTTATGTAGATAAAAAGGAAAGAAATGGGCCAGTAGGGCAGAGGAGTAGGGAACAGGGTGTTCAGAAAGATTTTTACTTCACTGTAATTGTTATTACATTTTCTAATGAAATTGTATTTTTTGAGGAATTTAAGAAAGCAATACAATTGAAATCATCTAATAAAGGCATGGTAACAGGACCTTCTTTTCAGGAAAAAGCAATTTTAACATTAAACTGTTGCTTGGTTAAATGCTAAAAAGAAGAGGTATAACTGTGAGAACTAATGAACATTATATGAGTTAAAATCTTTATTTAAACATAATTTGTTTTCCATAAGCCTTCCTTTAAAAGAAGTTTGGAAACACATTAAAAAGAGGCGATGGTTTCTCCTATTTCTGTGTTTGCATTCTGAATTTCTTAAAAAAACCATTTTCATAAAATACTTCTTTAAAGAAGTAACATACTATTGGGAATGTTCAGTTATATGAAGTGATTTCAGTGTTACAAATGAGAAAATCATTTGGAATTCAAAAATAATTACCAAAATTCATATATGTAATATGAATCTGTAGTTGTAAACAAAAAATCCCAATATTTATTATACTGTTTTCAAAGAGTAAAGATGTTTGCTATAAGGTGCTATCTTATCACAGGCTCCTATCTCTAGGCTCAGAAAGATTTGAAGAGTATCAGAGATATCTTCTTCAACTTCCACTGAGAAGACCATTACTTCATTCACCTATGGGTCTGTTTCAGATTGTCAAAGGTCAGGTGCAAATATTTTAGCAAAGTGCACAGAGTAAAGGGTGTAGCTGTTGAGGAGTAAACCAAAACCACATATTCACCAGTTGGAAAAAAACCCAGATCTCTGAGGTTGAACTCTCCAAAGAGAGCACTATCAGCTTTCTCCCCAGTCTAATCAACACTGAGTCCTTGCTCAGCTCCCAAAAGCCCTTCCAGGAGGAACCTGAGACTTGCATCCCTGGGCCCATGGTAAAGATGGAGGAGGATGAGAGGCCCCGTGCTGTAACCCCATTCTGGCTGGTCAACAGGCAGCATGGTTTTTATTGCATGGCTTGTTGACACATGTTCCCCTCCATGGAGGCATTACTTGGCACATGTAAAGCATGAGGTGAAGAGGGATTCAGCTGCCATGTCCTCTTTGAGGAGATGCTGGAGAGGCGGAGGTCCCACTTAGAACAGTTCCATTCCAGAGGGCTACCAACTGTCTCAGTGAATCCTGAAGGCCAACATGAGAAAGGAAATGAAAAAGAAAGAAGGTATCTGTTTCTGCTTACAGGAGAAGTCAGAAGAAACTGAGAGCAGCACATTCTCAAGGACAGAGGGTGAAGTGCTTAAAGACCTTCTGGAAGACACCCTGACTTGGAAAGAGCAGGATGCTTGGACTGAGAAATGGGAAACTTGCTGTGAAGACCTCTCTTCAGGCTACTTCAATACATCTTCTCTTTAAGAAGTAGTATTCCATCCACTGCAGCCCCTGGCTTACCCCACCCTCATGGGTATCACCTGCCCTAGGAGGAACTAAACATCAATTCAGGCTCAGAACCTCACCCAGGTCAGGAGAATATGGAAGCCTTATCTGAACAAAGAGTTCTAGAAGACCCTGAATATGAGCCACCCTGTATGTCAGGAAAGAGAAATTGGATATTATTGGGACATGTGATGCTGAAAAGGGTCTCAAACAAGCCAGCTCCATGGCAAGTGTTTCTGAAGGATGATGTAATATATATACTTTTTAATAGTAGAAGGAACAGAATCAATACAAGGCTGTGGGGAATAGTGCCTGCATGGAATCAATGGGACTACCTAAAGACTGTGAAAAGAAGGAGGGCATTGCAAGAGGATGGGAGGGAATTGTGAGATAAAGTGAGTTCATGACAAAAGAAATTTCCTCACAGAAGAAACTGAATTTGGGTTTATTATATATTGTTTCCTCTTAGTTCAGTTGAAGTGGCAGGTGAGGTAGAAGAATTCTACTGAGAATTTTACTTTTCTGGGTAAGAGTAGAACCAGTACATCATGGATATACTGCTGCAAATCTCTCCTTAAATGTATGAGAACTTTTAAATAGATTTTCCCCTGTAATTTTACACATGTCATTGAGTCTTGTTGGCTTTTATTTTTTTCTGTTCCATAAACTGACCTTTCCTGAAATCATCACATAGACAAAAGCACAGATCATAGTAAAGGCAAAATAAAGAAG
>JAKSZT010054102.1:1674725-1694082 GCA_026826555.1 Tolypeutes matacus | reverse complement strand
AAGCACATTAACACTCATAAAATTCTTTTTGGTTATTTCTAGGTATACAGATAAGATGAGGTCATTGTTTTCAAATAGGAAACAGATCTGCTGTGTCTGGCTTTGGTACAGACTGTAGTCATGCTCTTCATCCAATGAATAAAATCTCTTTAGAAAACACCCAATGAAATATATATAGATAGATAGATATTAATTTTTTAACTTATAAACATTATAAACTTGTATAAATAAATAAGCAGAGCCACTCCCTTATGTAAATTATACCTCTTCCCTCAAGGCGCCCAATGTTAATGACACATGTGTATCCTTAAATGCTGTCTTATTTTCTGGGGGACATACATAGAGGTACAGATATTCATGTACATCTCTTTGCATTTTAGAAAATAGGCCACCCTGTCCCCTATTTCTGTTCGCCTTTTACCATTTAATAAATTATCATGGTTCCTTGTAATTCAGTAGTTTGGGCACTAACTAAAATTTTGGATATTCTAATTTTTAATTCACATTGACACATGCATTATATAAATGGGACCCATTACAGCACATTGCACACACTCATAAATAATTCTATACAGGAGCACATGTTATCTATGCTCTTTTCTTTAATGTCCATATTTTCTGCATGTTCTACCTCTACCTGTCTCACAATTGAATTCAAGGCAATTCATATCAACAATCTGGTAAGTAGTCTGCCTTATTTGTGCCTAAACAATATTTAGATATGCATTTCTACTCTTTTATGCATTCATAAATACCCTTACATTTGTCCAATATATTCATGTATTTGTTGTTGTTTTACCCAAATTGTTCATTCCATATGTACTCTTCTGCATCTTGCTTTCCTCCTTAAGTAACAATTCATGGAGATTCCTGTTACTCAACTGCTATAACTCTTTCATTCCAATGACTATATAATATTATGGTATCATGTGACTGTACCATAAATTATTCCTCACTTGTGCCCACTACAAGGTTAGGGGAAGGGGGACAGTAATCACTGGAGGGAGGCTGAAACTCAGTAGCATTTATTTCAATTTGCAAGTCTCTTTCTCCAGCTCCTTTCTGGATGTTGCACAGTGTTCCACTAGTCTCCAGAATTTCAAAATTGTTGATTCAGACAATTCCTGCCACTTCAGTTGTTGTTTTGGTGGAAGGACTTTTCCTGGAGCTTCTTACTTTGCCATTTTCCTGACCATCTTTTGAGCATGTTTTAATTCTTGACTCCCTGTTCATGTCCTGAAAGTGACCCCATGGTAATTCATACTTACCATCTGGTAACTTGTCTATTATTATTCATACCTATATGATTATACCAAGTTATACAAACATATGTACTCTATTATGTACACATATATAAATATGCATATACTTGTATTCTAATACATTCATGTATTTGTTATTGTTCTGAGAAAATGGGCTCATTTTATAATATATATGCTACTCTGTATCTTGCTTTCCGCCATATATAATACTTAACAGACTGTTTTCTTAACTGCCATTGCTCTTTTTCACTCTACAAACTTTTTTCAAACCTTCATGCTCAGTCTTTAGCACAAAGTCTAACATCATTAGTGCTCAATTGTATCTGACAAAATAAATAGATAATAGGGATTTGCTTGTTCTTTATCATATCTTATAACCTTCCATCCTGCCCCTCATGTTTTCACTACCAAGCCCCTAAGCCAAGCAATCATCTAATTGTTAAATGTCTTCAATTGCCTCTAAGTTATTTCATTCTATGATTCAGTAAAAGACTAATTTACAAACACAAATATGATAATATAATTTTGTTGCTTTAAATATTTCATTAGGTCTCTACTAGCATTTTCTGTGATTCGTTAATATTTTGAACATAAAATTTCAGGATGAATACTTTATTTAGAGTCAAATTGATATCCATAACCAGACAGAATGTTGGTAAATCACAAGACCTCTCAGAAATAAGAGCTTTAAGCATTCACTTGCTGCATATTCTCTAGAGTACAGCCTAGAACCACCAGAATCCACAAAAGAGAGAGGCATCTGGAGTAAGGCATGTGTGGGGTTTTATTTAGATATGTAGAAGGATGACTGAATTAAAGGACATAATCTGTTCTACTTAGCTGCATCTCTGGATGCACCAAATTAAAGGGAAACTATTTTGTATAAAAGACCAGATTTTGATTAGACTGTTCTTTTAAGGTCATGAGCCAGTGATTGAACATGGGACCTTCTATATGGGAAATATTCACACAAACTCTTGAGCCACATCCACTCCCTTCACTTATCTTGACTGACATTCAAATTAGTCAGGATGCATTGTTTGAATTACATGATCCATGAAATCATCAAGTCTATAAAATGAGTGTTCACCATCAAAATTTTATTTCTTATTTTCTCATCACAGCTTCAATAAAGTATTGGCTTCTCTCATTTTTCCAATCTAATTTGGTTCTACTGAGAAATGGAGAAAATATTCAACATGACTTCCTTTATTTTTCAATGAATTTTTCATGAGAAGATAATCGTCTAATATAACTACAGATATTTCAGGTAGTTGGTCTTCTGAGGGTAGCTGATGTAATTGTGAACATATTTCTTCTGATTTAAAATTCATATATATTGGTCAATAGGAAATTTGTCTCATCTTAACATTCATGGGTTGATTTTTCTGTGTCCACATCAATGGGAGAGACAGACCAAACATAGAGCTAATGTAAGTGCTAACATTGGTGGACTTCAGTGAAAGGATTCCTGAGGAATTCATATTCAAACTAGGAATGAGAGAAAATTAGTATGGAGTGAGGAGGTATGTTTGTGGATTAAGGTGGAAATGAATGGTGAAAATGTGTTTAGTATAGCTATAAAACCCTGTTTCATTGTCTTTTGTAGTTTTGCGAAGGAATGTAAAGGATCAGTCTCTGGATATCTAGTGGGAACCTTAATACTGAAGACTAAAGGAGATGTTTTTATTTTGGGAGACAGCTAATGTTCTGAAATATAATCCATTTTTGGTGTATGTAATTAAGCATTTAATGATGATAGCTCAGGGAAGCATTCTAGAGAAATAGTTTGTTACTATCAATTCAGAGATAGGGATGGAATCAATTAAAATCAATTACATATGTGAGCATGTCAGGATAGTGGATAAAAGGAGAGAAGAGGGGCTAGGATTTAGTTTGAAGATGTTCCAATAATGTATTGAGCTCTTCTTTGCAGTGGATAAGTGGAAGGAGTAACTGCAGTAGTCTGTAAACAGGAGACTAAGATGTCAGAGAAACAAAGAAAAAAAAAAAAGGCCCCCACAGTAGGTCATCCATCAATTATATAAGCTTACATGATAAGATAGATTTGGAAGAGAGGAAGAGACTTCTGGCAAAAGAGATTGAATTTATGATCAGTTTGTAGTTACTAACACAACAAGAGAGTAAGAGTTCAATTGAATATATTGAACTCAGCCGGTGGTAAAATGACTTTTCAGTTTAATAGGAGAGAAATAATAGACAATGTGTGTGAATTCAAGGAATTTTTAAAAATAATATGGTATTAAAGGGTAAGTGGCCAAATTTTATGATCCATCTGCTTAGCAGGAGATGATTCAATCTTTTGAAATTGAGGGGCAGTGTGAGAATGTGTGAAATTCAAAAGACATGGAGAAGATTTGAAGTGTTTATGGAGAATAGCAGAACTATTTAATTATCAATACAGTATTAATAGAGCACAGTTACCACATACTTGATAGCCACTAGTGTGACTCTGTACCAGGAACAATATCTAGTCATGTGCTCTGTCAATGCCATCATAGAAAATTGTAACTATGTGGAGTGTTTATTGGTAGACATAGGAATAGTGTGTTGGACATAAGAAAAATCAACATGTTGTTCTTGGTAAATATATGTTGAAATGAGTAAACGTGGATTAAACTATACTGAAATAATGAAGATAGAGACATTATAATGACTAATATTTGGCAAGGGGGATCGATGCACTGAAAGTTTCCATGTGGTAGATAAATCTGATCATGAGGAGCAATCATGTAAACAAGCAAAAAAATTGGCTGTAACCACAAGGTGTGACCCGTGGTTATTGATGTGGCAAGGTGCATTCCAGGGTAAACTTAGGTATGGTATGTAAAGTTCCAGAAATTTAAACATGGCATATATGCAAAGCAAAACTCAATTTCTAGCTTTATCATTTTATAGCCATGTAATTTTGTCATGCTACTAAAATTTTCTCAACTTCTGATTATGTGCTTTCTCATAAATAATCCATAAATATTTTTCACAAATAAATCATAATCTGTAAATTATTTTGAGAATAATGTAAGTGAATTTGTCATACTTAATGCATCATTTTCCCTTTTTTCCTAGATTTCAGATACAAAGGGGTGTTTTCTTCTGTTTATAACACATTATCATTTTGCCCATGAAATAATATTAATTATTCACAAAGTGTTACAGGGAATTTATTGTTTATAAATGATTAATGCAAGGATTTTACAACTAAAGATGATTAATATTGGACAGGATTTCAGTACCAATTTTCCTAAAATATCAGATAGAGGAAATAGGTACTTTCCTGTGCCCACCCAGTCTTTGTTTTCTGAGCCTCTTTTACTTATGAGCTTTGTGGCATATGACAGGACCTTACAACCCATATAATCTGTTACATTCTGATGAAGGGAGTTTAAGGACTAGATATGGAGGATCAATGATATTGATACCTCAAATGATCTAAGTTCTTAATTTATTAACTCCATCGTGAACTGCATTTTTAATTTTCATGAATGGGATCAAAGTCTTGAGGATATTTCTGAAAGCCAGGGTTATGGGAGTAATATTTCAAAAATCCCCATGTGGGGAAATAAAAATGATTTGGGACAAGTATATATAAAACGGCAAGAGTTTGGTAGAGCAGGAAGGGAGTAAGGGTCCAGGGGACTGATAAACAGCTAGTTCATAAACCAAAATTCCTTAAATCTGAGAAATTCCATAGTGTTTGTCTTTATGTGGTGACCAAAATCTACATGTGGCCCCTGTTAGGGATACCTTTGTTTTGTAATCAGGGAGAAAATGTAAAATTCAGAACACTATGGGCTAGTTAACATATAAAATAATGGTTTTCATATTTATATCTATAATATCTGTATAAATGTTTTATTTATTAACAAGGCTGATCGTCATCTCTTATTATATTGGAAGATGACAGACTTCCCACTATTTTTCTGAAGCAAACTTTGTATTTCTGTTTGTTGGATGCAAGTATAAATCCAGGTGAAAGTTAGGGTATTTAAAACCAGTGGCTCTGGAAATTGTGGACAAGTCTTGAATCTCATGGCTTCTTTCTCCATAATCATCATTGCCTGCTTTGTCCTATGCCTGTTCCTAGAGTGAAAAATCAGAGGAATACAGCTGATGGCCAAACAGTTGACAATGCATGTCCTGATGAGTGAGGAATTACTTTTTCTACTGAAATTATATCTCTATTGCCAGAACACAGAGAGATTTCTCCTATTACACTGTCTATTCTAAGTGCACTCAGTGGACATTCAAGGATATGAGAACGACCCAAGTGTGTCCATTACTCTGGGATAATTATGATGGGTCAGCAACAAATTAAGAAAATATCTCATTCCAGTATTTACATTAATTTGTTTCAAGCTCCATTAAGGCTGTGTTTTCAGGGAAGAGAGGGAGCCCATGGCCTTGGTGGAGTAATAATTTCCTCATTAACCTTGTAAGTGGTAGTGATGGCTTTAGGATATATTAAAGTCTATATAGATATTTTTGTATTTTGAAAATATGCTTGAATTTCTTATCATCCCCTAGTCCCTATTCAAACATTTTCCTTTTGTAAATATTGTTTGTGCAATTTTGATAAGTGGAAGCAATGAATAAGGGAATATTTTTCATTTGATTTTGGCTGTTCATAGAGGAAAAGGAGTTCAGTAGTTACAGCAAAATTTTAGATTTGCTAAAAACTGTTGAAGAACTGGAGAGACCAGAACACATTAAGAACACTTTATTTTTTATCTGAGAATCAGAAGAAGATAAGATAGAAAATGATAACCAGGATTTGGAGGTCCAAGGTAAAATTGAGTATGGCCTCTTAGAGTCAGGAAAAGTCAGGCCAGGATTGCAATAGAATATAGCAATTTTCAAGGGTCCCTGACTTGTGCTATTAGACTGCCTAACCTTATCTCCTATAATCACACCACAACCCATGTGATATTGCTTTATAATGGAACATTATGTGTTCAGCATGTGAGTATCTCTTTAAGTATATCTAATATACAGATACTGGGTTATCATTCATAGTGTTCTGACTGAAATTTCAAACATAATTTGAGCTTTCTCTCCACATATCCCCTCCATTCCTCATGATGTCATCTAACTGATCTGACTATGATGTTAGTGTGGGAATCCTGTCAGTATTTAAATGTCACTTTTGTTTTAGGAATCAGTGACCTTCAAATATGTAGCTATAGATTTCACCCAGGAAGAGTACACCAAGATAGACACAGTCCAGAGAAAGCTGTTTAGAGAAGGGACACTGAAACCTATCAATCATCAGATTTCTATTGATGAACTTCCAAAATTTTATCTATCTATCTATATCTATATATCTATATCTATATCTATATCATCTATATCTATATCTATATCTATATCTATATCTATATCTATATCTATATCTATATCTATATCTATATCATCTATATCTATCTATCTATCTATCTATCTATCTATCTATCCATCTATCTATCATCTATTTATCTATCTATCTATCTATCTATCTATCTATCTATCTATCTATCTACCTACCTACCTACCTACCTACCATCTCTCTATCATCTTCATCATCATCATCTATCTAACTCTCTGTCCAATGTATCCAATTTATCCTTTAACTATTCTAAAAGTATTTGGAAGAGATTTCTCATATGCCATTCCAAGTTCTGCCCTTATCTTTTCATAAAACTTAAAATTATCTGGAAGTAATTTGATTCTTCACTTGTTAACTGACATCTTTTTCCACAGCACTGAAATCTAATCTTCCAGACTAAAATTTCATGTCTTTCTTGCTATGCAATCTCCAATACACAGAACTTTGTTGAGAACTGAATAAACTTTATTTAAATGGATATATAAATTGATTAAATGTTATCTAATAATTATGCTTTAGAGACTATGTTGATATTTCACAACAGTAAAAAAATAATCAGAATACACTTTCATTATATAAATAGTTGTTTTTGGTAGACCTTATGATTATTGGATTCTTTTTAAAAATACTATTTAACCACTGTATTAAATAGTGGTTAATAATTTTCCCTTTATGCAAAGAAAAAGTTGCTGCAGTCTCTCAACCTGAGCATGGACCTCAATAACTACAGAGCCTAAGGTTTTATGGCATATGGTGAAGCATCCTTTGCTATTGAAGGATTGTCAATGTGCTGTGTTCAAGGTCTTCTTCCCTGTTTTGACCTTCAATGTTTATTCTTCATCATAGCCTGCCCTGGACTTGAAGACAATGTGCTGTTATTAGGAAATAATTCAAAATCCACTGTATCTCTTTCATATAAACTGGGTTCAAACTCTGCAAATCAGATGCAATTTCTCAGTTGTAGCAAGAGGAACTGTGGAAAGTATTATTAGAATTTTTCCAAATCTAGAGACCAGGTGAGATCCAGGAACCTGTGAATTCACACAAGAATGGGCTTGGTCAATATATTGGAAATTTATTGGAAATATCATCAAAAAATATTCTTAAGTGAGTGATAGTCTCTTAAATATTGGCATGGAAAAAAAAGCAAGAAATCCTGTAATGATGTCATTATATCTCACATGTACTCATCTCTATTCAAGTATCCATTTGTCATTGTCTTTGGCTTTAGGCAAAGGAATATTAATGTACTTATTGCAGTTAAACTTTCGCATAATGTCCATTGCCATGGTCCTCCTCTTTCAGGTTTATCTTCACTTTGCCTGCAAATAGCTAACCTTCATTTTATTTCCCCCTTATTTTAATCCTGAAAATACTTTAACTCTCAAATTTTTAAAAAGAGTTTCTAACCCTTAATGTGACATCTTTTCATGATTCCCTGTCTAAAATTGACAATATTGAAATATATCATAGTAACATTTGGGTTACTTAGATTTTTGTAATTCTGTTAATGGCCCTCTAATAACGTGTCTTTTTTCCCCCAATCATTTCAGGCAAGGAATCTGAATTTTTTTCTTTTCTTTTAAAGAAGCTTTAGATTACATATATGTTCAATCAAAAATATACAGTATTCCCATATAACATACCCATCCTTCTCTCACAATTTCCACAATTAGCAACATCTTGCATTAGTGTTGTACATTTGTTACAATTGCTGAACCCATATTGCAGCATTGCTACTAAGCATGGTCTATAGTTTTCATTATGGTTTACAATTTTATAGGATTTGACAAAATGTATAATGGCTTTATCCGTCATTGCACTATCATGCAGAACAATTTCAATGTCCCAAAATTGCCCCATGTTACAACACTTCTTCCCTCTCACTCCCCTCAGAACCTCTGGTGACCACTGACTTTACATCAATGTCAAACATTCTTCCATTACTAAAATAATAATAAATCTAATTTACTCCATACTTGCAGTCCCACCTTATGTTTGTTCATTACTCAATCTTGAGGATTTGGGGATGGTGATCCCCTCTCTGCATTGAATTGAGAGATGTTTTAGATTACAACAGGGCAGATGTATGGAACTGTCTTGTTGGCAATTGTAGATACTCTCTGGTTTTTGAAGTGGGCATTTTCCAATTTCATGCTTTGTTAGTTGTAAAAGGTGAGTCAAATGAGCTGGAGAGTAGGTATTGCCTGCCACTATGCTGAGATAAGGGGTCACCCAGCATATGAACAGCAAAAGATATAATTCTCTGGAATGAATATAAGGGACAGAAGAACCATGTGTGGGATAATTGTAAATGAGTTTAACTCTGACACATGGGGGAGATAGGATATCATATATTCCAAGGTAAGACTCACCAAAGGGGTGCCATTTCCTGGGGTTGTCTGTTCTGCCTATAGTGTCTATAGACCCTTCATGAGCACCCGTATTTGAGGCAGTGTTTACTATGGCAGTCAGTTTGATCCTCCTGAGACATGCATATAAGTTTAAAGTCTGGAATAACCTCCTATCTCACTTTGAATTCTCTTAGCCACTAAAACTCATTTGTATTTAATATTTCCCCTTTTTGGTCTAGGTCTTTTTCCAAATGCATCACTATTTGAAACTTGGTAATAGTCACTTGGTGCCATGGAGGCTCATTCCTGTGAGTCATGTCACATGCAGGGCAGAATGTAGTGAGTTTATATGTTGAGTATGGCTTAGAGAGAAGCAGCAATTGAATGTCAAGGAGGCTTTCAGAAGGTAACTCTTAGACAATATATATTACTAGGCTAATTTTCAATTTCACAAGAACAATGTTCATAAGTACAAGCACAAATATCAAGGGCCTGGCGTATTGGTCTATCCTCCTTTTCAAGGCACTGTTCATGTGCTCTAAAGATTCAGACAATTTGTTAGAGGACATGGCAGGATTCCCCAGGATGAAAACTCAATATTCTGTTGGTTATTCTGTGGGTCTCCACCCACTAAGACAACACCCCATGACCATATGAACACACATTTTATATTCCATGGAGGCATGCCACAGGTGTACCCCTCCCCACAAATTCCCCCACAACTGATGACCTGTACCAGTGACTCTCCCCTGCCACAGTTGCAACCCTTCTGCAATCCAAGCCCTCCTAAAAAAACAAAGCCAAAAATAATAATAAAATAAAATGAATTAAAATAAAATCAACTTAAAAATTTAAAAAAATTCCACTGTGGCTTTCATCAACTTAAGCTTTGTTATCTTTTAGGTACACAGACAATGTCTTCTGTATGTTACCCCAGTGTCTTACTTTTTCTCACTTTACTTTCCAAGAAGTTTTAGTTTACATAAAAGTCACAAAGAATATATAGAGAAATTGCATTAAGCCCCCTCTCCCCATATCCTCCCCTACCAATAACATCCTACATGAGTATGGTACATTTGATATAATTTATGAACAAATACCAAAGCAATTCTATTAATCATGGCAATGGTTTACATTATGATATACATTTTGCACTGTACACTTTTATAGATTCTGACAAAATATATAATGAGATGTGTCCATCAATGCAAGATCATGCAGAACAATTCCAATGTCCCCCAAATACCTTATATTTCACTCATTCTTCCCTCTCCTTTCCCTCCAAAAGTATGACAACCACTAAGTTTCAATTATTGAATAATAAGGTTCATAGTTACATGTAATAATATTGAAGGCTTGCCATACTGGTCTGTTTCTTTTATTAAGCACTGCCTATGTCCTTGAGATTCTTGCTCCTCTATTTGAGAATGTAGCAGGACTTCCCACGATGCTAGTTTAATACTTTCTTACATATTGTGTGGGTCTTTACCCACTGAGTTTACATCCTATGACAAGATGAACACATTCATATTCCATAGAAGCATGTCCCAGGTACACACTTTCCCACATATTCCCCCACACCTAATGCTCTGCACCAGTAAACCTCCCTTGCATATATACCAAGAGAACATTCTCACCATTGTAGTATAAACCATAGATTTACAAATCCCCAGAACTCACCTGTTCCTTCCTCCAGCCCTCCACCCAGTCCCTTGGATAGTTCAACCCAATTCCCCCACCCTGCTCACCCTCATATTCTAGTACCTTCAACCACTATTGCCCACATGCACTGCCAAATCATATCCTTCCTCCTTATCATGTGTTTTGCCCATATTGAGCATCAACTTACCACACTCTACTCCCCTTTTCTCTGCTGATAACCTATCTTCCTGACTCTGAATCTGTGAATCTGTTCAATATACTTAATCATATCAGTGAGATCATGCAATTTTTGTCCTTTAGTGAGGGGCTTATTTCATTCAACATCCAGTCTTAAAGATTCATCCTTGTGTGATTATTCTTGCTGTCCTAGTTTTGTGATAATCAGGGTAGGCTGAACATTTGCTGCATTAGAAGCCATGCATGTGTCTCCAGACCTAGATTTTCTCCCTAGGTCTGGTTTTTAGAATGCTGGTGACAAACTAAGCCTGATTTATTATATGACTGTCCTGTATGGAAAAGACTGTAATTTTGGGGATATTTGGTCAATCTTAAGAGTTATAGCAGGGGGATGGATGTGGCTCAGGTGGTTGGGCATCCGGCTCCCATATGAAGGGACCATGGTTCAAAACCCAGGACCTCCTGGTAAAAATTTAAAAAAGAAAAATATAGAAATTACATGGACCAGCAGTCCCCATGCAAAATGCACTGCCAGGCCCCATGCAGGGGAACATGAGTGGGTGAGTCACAAGGCCCCATCCATGGGTTAGCCATCAGGCTCCATGATCGAGTGAGCCACCAGGCCCTGCAAACCACACAGTGAGATGATGACATAACAGGAGAGTGACACAAGGGAGAGACAAGTAGAGATGTACCTAAAAGCCAGGAACTAAGTTGGAACAGATGGTAGGATTCCTCTCTCCCACATCAGAGATTATGAGAATCAAATCCCATTGAAGACAGTAGGAGAAGGATGAGAAGAGAGGGTAGGAAACGGACATGGAGAGTTGCCCAGTGAATGGATATAGAAAGAGCAAAAATGGGGGAGGGTAAAAATGAATAAAAGTAAATAGTACATAAATAAATCCTTCAAAAATGTATAGGGAAAGAACATATGGACTACAGTTAGTAGTAATAATTTGACGAAGCTCTTTCATGATTTGTTAACAAGTGTTTTTCAATAATGCAGGGTGTTTGTGGGGGGTGAGTGTTTTGTAAGATCACAATGTTTACTGAACACTTATACTTTATGTATGTTCATGTATGAAAGATATACTTCAATAAATTGTTTTAAAAAACAGCTTCATCCATGTTGTTATGTGTGTCAATAATTCATTCCTTCTTACAGCTGAATAACATTCCACTGTATATGTATATCAAATTTTACTTATCTGTTATTCTGATGATGGACACTTGAGTAGCTTCCAACTTTTGGCAATTGTGAATAATGCCAATATGAACTTTGCTATACATATATCTGCTCATGTTCCTGCTTTGAATTCTTCTGGTTATATTCCCAGCAGGATAATATGACAATTCTATAGTTAGCCCCTTAGGAATTGCCAAACATTCCTACACAATGGTTGCACCATTCTACATTCTGAACAGCAGTGGATAACGTTTCCTTTATGTCCATATCCTTTCCAATACTTGCAGTTCTCTGTTTTTTTTAATAGCTGCCAATCTAATAGGGATAAGATAATATCTCATTGTAGTATTGATTTGCATTTCTCTAATAGTGAGTGATGTGGAACAGCTGTTCATAAGCATTTGAGGCATTTTTACTTCCTCTTTGGAAAAGTGTCATTCAAATCTCTTCCCCATTTTTGAAATGGGTTGTTTTTCTTTTTCTTCTCAAGATGTAGAATTCCTTTACTTATGCTGGATATTAGTCCCTTATCTGATAATTGGCTCACAAATATTTTCTCCAATTGAGTAGCTGTTTTTTCACTTTCCTAACAAATTCCTTTGAAGCACAAAAGTTTTAATTTTATAAGGTCCATTTTTCTGTTTTTTTTTTTCCTTGCTTGCACTTAGGGTGTGAAGTTTATGACAACATTTCCTACTACATGATCTTGTAGATGCTTCCCTACACAATCTCCTAGGAGTTTTATGCTATTAGATCTTGTATTTTAGGTCTTTGATCCAACTTGAGTAATTTTTGTATAGGGCAGGAGATGGTGATCTTCTCTCATTCTTTTGGATATGCATATCCAGTTCTCCCATCACCATTTGTTGAAGAGGTCATTCTGCCCCAGTTGAATGGAATTGGTGGCCTTGTGGAATATCAGTTGACCATATATGTAAGGATCTATATCACAAGTCTCAATTCGGTTCATTTCTTCAGTATGGCTACATTGTGCCAATACCATACAATTTTGACCACTGTAGCTTTGTAGTGTGCTTTAGAGTCAGGTAGACTGATCTTCCAGTTTTGTTTTTCTTTTTCAGTATGTTTTCAGCTATTCAGGTTCCCTTGCCCTTCCAAATAAATTCCATAATTGGCATTTCCAACTCAGTAGAAAATGCTTTTGTAATTTTTACTGAGATTGTATTAAATCTGCAAAACAATTGAGGTAGGACAGTCATCTTAAAGATATTTAGTGTTTCAGTCCATGAAGACAGAATATTCTTCCATTAATTTAGGTCTTCTTTACTTTGCTTTATCAATATTGTATAGTTTTCAGTGTACACGCCCTTTACATCATTAATTAAGTTGGTTCCTAGATATTTGATTCTCATAGTGGTATGATAAATGGAAATTTTTCTTGATTTCCTCCTCAGATAGTTGATTATTAGCATACAGAAATGCTACTGATTGTTGATTTTATATCTTGCTATTTTACTGAACTTGTATATCAGCTCTAGAAACTTTTTTGTAGATTTTTTGGGTTTTCTACATATAGGTTCATGTCATCTGCAGATAGTAAAATTTACTTCTTCCTTTCAAATTTGAATGTATTTTATTTCATTTTCTTTCCTAAGTGCTCAAGCTAGTATTTCTTACACAATGTTAAATAATAGCAGCAACACTAGGCATCCTTCTCTTATTCCAGATCTTGGAGGGAAAGCCTTTAACATTTAAACATTGAGTATTATGTTAGCTATGGATTTTTCATATATACCCTTTATCATATTGAGGAAGTTTCATTCTTTTCCTGTCTCTCAAAGTGTTTTTATTAAGAAAGGATGCAGTACATAGTCAAAGGTCTTTTTTATTGCATCAATAGAGATTATCATGTGATTTTTTTTTCTTTGGAACTCTTAATGTGGTGTATTACATTGATTTATTTACTTATATTGAAACATCCTTGTATACCAAAGATAAAACCCACTTGATCATTGTGTATAATTCACTTGATGTGTTTTTGAATATGATTAACAAGTATTTTGCTGAGTATTTTAACAACCAGCTTCATTACAAAGATTTGTCTGTAGTTTTCTTTTCTCGTGACACCTTTATATGGCTTTGGTATTAGGGTGATGCTTGCAGAATAGAGTAAGTTAGGTACTGTTCCCACTACTTCAACTTTTTGAAAGAGGTTAAGCAGGACTGGTGTGCAATCTTTCCAGTATGATTAGTAGAATCATCTGATCTTGGGTTATTTCTTTTTGTTTTCCTTTTTGTTTTTTGTGTTTTTTTTGGTTTGGGATATTTTTCATGACAAATCCAATTTTCTGCTTGTCTGTTGAGCTCATCAATTTTTTTCTTCTGTCAATGTAGATTACTTGTGTGTTTCTAGAAATTTGTCCATTTCATCTAAATTATCCACCTTGTTGGTATATAATTTTTCAAATTTCCCTCTTACGATACTCTTTAATTTTATGGGATCAGTAGTGATATCCCCTCTATTCTTTTCTTATGTATTTGTATCTTCTCTCTTTTTTCTTTATTAGTCTACCTAAAGGTTTGTCGATTTGATTAATCTTCTCAAGAACCAAATTTTGGTTTTGTTAATTTTTCTAGTGTTTTTATTTACAGTTTCATTTAATTCTCCTGTAATCTTTCTTATATCTTTCTTTCTGCTTGCTTTAAGTTTAGTTTGTTGTTCTTTTTCAAGTTCATTGATAGGTGCATTAAGGTCTCTGATTTTAGCTCTTTCTTCTTTTTAATATAGCAATTTATGACCATAAATTTCCCTTGCAGCTCTTCATTAGCTGTATCCCATTGGTTTTCATAGGTTGTGGTCTCATTTTCACTCATTTCATGGTTGTTACTCATTTCTTTTTCAATTTCTTCCTTGACCCACTGTTTAAGAATGAGGTGTTTAATTTCCATATCTTTTTGCCTAATCTGTTTTTCTGCCCCTTACTGATTTCCAGCTTCATTCCATTGTGGTCAGAGAAATTTCTTAGTATAATTTCAATCTTTCTTAATTCATTGAGACATTTTCTGTGACCTAGCATGTGGTCTATCCTGGAGAATAATCCATGTGTGTTTGAGAAGATTGTGTATCCTGTACATGGATGTAATGTTCTGTATATTTCTTTTAGGTCTAGATCCTCTAATGTCTTTTTCAAGGTCTCTTGTTCTTTATTAGCCCTCTGTCAACATGTTCTGTATAATCTTGATAATGGTGTATGAGTCTCCCCCACTGTAAAGCATCTATTTCTGTAGAGGCATCTATTTCTCCTCTTAGTTTATCCATTGCTTGTCCAGTGTATTTTGGTTAGTTGTGTAAATATTTATGATTGTTCTTTCTTGTTGATACATTACCCCTTATATCAATATATAATTTCTTTCTTTGTTTCTTACAAAAGATTTCCATTAAAAAAATTATTTTAATAATAGTATAGCTACTCCCACCGTTTTCTGGTTATTTTTTGCATGTAAAATCATTTTCAACCTTTCACTTTTAACTTCCTGGAGTACCAGGATCTAAGGTGAGTTTCTTATAGACAACATAGAGATGGGTCATATTTCCCTATTCATGCTTATAGTCTGTGTCTTTTTATTGGAGAGTTTAATCCATTAATATTTAATGTTATACAGTCAAGGCAGTATTTATACTAGCCATTTTATTTTTAAGTTTATATTTGATGTATTTTGTCTTTATCTTTTTATCCTTTTTGTTATTGTTACTAACAATTTTCCTTTCTGCACTCTCCTCCAATGCTGTCTCTCATGTTTTTTTCTTTCATCCTGTTGCATTCATTTAATATTACTTGAAGGTCAGGTCTGTTGTTGAAAAACTCTCTTAATTTCTATTTATCTGTGGATATTTTAAACTATCCCTTATTTTTGAAAGCCAGCTTTGTTGGATACAGATTTATTGTTTGGCAGATTTTTATTATCTTTTAGCACCTTAAATATGCCATGCCATTGCTTTCTAGCCTCCATTATCCTCAGTCATTTCAGGCAAGAAGTGTGACCTTGAAAAGAAGAAATTATATCCATGCAATATATCTGCAGCTAGGCCTCAACTACCATCTTGTCAATGGTAAATTTGATGTGTATTAACCCAGATCATACAAATAAAGACTTGGGAATGGAATAAGTCATGAATTCAGAAAAATCACCAGGCTGAAATAAAGATGTGATTAAACATTCTCCCAGCAAAAATTGTGGAAATTTTAATTTTAGGGAAAAATTAATTTGTCCTCAAAATTATAAAATGAGAACTTATTCAAGAATAATTGAAAAATCATGGCTTATCTCTGGTCTTTGAAACATAACAAAGTCTTTCAAAGTAATTAAATGGCTATGAAGTTGAGATGACCCAAAAAATAGAATCTGTTCAAAAGAATAACACACCATGTTAATGGAACTAATGTGAAAAATTTTATCTACAGACTGAATGTTTAATTCTGATTTCTTACATAGGGAATTAAATTAATGAATATTTGTGTGCAAACTTTAGCAAACTCTTCTCCTTCCAAAAGAGAAGTTCTCATACTCTGGAAGATCCACTAGAATTTAATGTCTTGGGAGAAGATTTCATTCATAACCCCACAATGATTCAATATGTGTTATCTCATATGAGAAAGAAACCCTATATCAGAGAACAATTTCAAGAAGTCCACAGTGACCTGTGATCTTTTAATCAGTGTAATCAAATCCACACTACAAATAAATCATAAAACTGTCAGCAACATAGGAAAGCCTTGAGAAAAAGTTCTGAACTTAGGTCACATGTGAGAACTCATACTGAAGAAAAACATACAGATGTCAAATATGTGGGAAAACTTTCAGAAAATCCTCCAGCATTAGACAACATGAAAGAATTAACACTGGAGAGAACCCACACAAATGCCATGAATGTTTTAAAGTCTTTATACAAAGGTCTTAGACAACATTAGGAAACTCACACTGTAGAGAAAGGATACAAACATCATGTATATGCAAGAAGAATCACACTGGAGCTAAACCATACAAATATCATGTATGTGCTATAGCCTTCAGTAAATCTTCTGTCCTTAGACAAAATGAGAACACTCACAGTGGAAAGTAACCTTCTGAAGGCCATCTTTGTGGGAAAACAGGGTTCTAATCTTAGAAAACCTGAGAAAATCACACTGGAGAGAAGCCATACAAATGCCATATATGTGAGAAATTCTTCAATAAATCTGTGCTTAGACAACATGAGAACACTCACACAGGAGAAAAACCTTATGAATATTGTCTATGTGGGAAATCCTTCAATCAACGTTTTACCCTCAGACAACATGAGGCGATGCACACTGGAAAGAAACCTTATGAATGCTATCTATGTGGGAGAGACTTCAGAGTTCTAATCTTAGAAAATATGAGCAAACTCACAATAAAAATGTAATGAATATGAAATAGGCTTCATATATAGACTATTGTTTAAACAAATGAGTAACACACACAGGAGTATAATTCTATGTCAATGTCACTTATGATAAATACCTTTATTTGTAATTTAGGCATGAATGAATTACACTGGGAAGAACTCTATGTCTATATTACCAGGAGGACATTTATGCTGAACTTCAGCCTAAGTGCACAGAAGATAAACACAGGTTAGTAATAACTCCTACAACTGAAAATCAGAGAGGAAAATCTTTAACATGAACAGAAGACTCTAGAGGAACAGCAGATATTTTTTGCTGGAATAAATATTCAATGAAATATGTATGAACAATACTTTACTTACATCACACTGTAATGAATGGAGGAAAGTCATTAGTGATTTCAAACTTCTTCATCAGCATGAACTGAAGAAAAGACAATCCTAAAATAAAAGTGAATAAATATTCAGCTAGTGTTGCATCAGAAATATCAGAACGGGGAAAAACAATTAACAAAACATGCTTTCCCACAGTATTCAGAATATTGCCTAATTAATTTTTATTGAAATATTATTAGGATAATGATGTAAGATTGTGAAGTGATCTGGTTATGTTGCATGCAGAATTTTGTAACAATTAGTAGGAAGAATATGAAACTTTTCTTCAAATCAATACTTGCAAAATTATGTGAAGTAAAAGCTGTTCCTGTAATTTGCCTAATATGATTGAGAATCTATTTTTTTTTTTTAATCTGGCCAGCTGGCAGATGGTGCTCATCAGCAAATTATAATGACTGGGATGAATTTGAAATTAACATTGAATATTAACTAAATAGTGGACAATACAAAATGATGTGCTATAACTACTATATATGCTTAATATGTATGTGCACAACAGTAATTAGTGGAACATGAAAAAATAGATAAATTAATAATGCCTGATGTACATAAATTTTCACTTTTAAATTCCATTATTGCTATTTTAAGTTATATAGGATGTAAATTAATTTAAATTTGAGAAAAAAGTAATGTTTTCAGAACTAGAATAGTACAAGTATCTGGGAATGAAAACTTTGCTCAAGCTTTAGTGAGGAAATGTGATATTCACTACAATTAAAATAACTTGCCAAGTGATTTCTGGCAAAAAAATACAGAGAAATCTCAGGAGATAAGGAGGAGGAACATCACTGCAGATATGAGGTAGTTCTCATTCTCAAAATGTCTCAGAATTGAAAAGGTGTACATACCATCACTTATTAATTATTTCAATTAGTACTAATATTTGTTGATCCATTTGGCTTATTATCCCTCTAAATACCCACTCTTTGTGAAGAATAAATGGCACTAATATTTAAATGCCTTAGAGGAAGAAACAGTTCCACAAGAAGTAGACCCATCTTGAAAGTTTATCTGCATGAAGGAGAGCTAGGTTAATGGAATAAACTCTATAATATATTTTGGGTCCTCATCAGATCATTTATTTCAATTTCACATATTTATTAGTTTTCAATTATTCCAGAACCTGAATTTTCTGGGGACTAATTGATAAATATACAAGCTTCCCACCTTCACTGATCTTATGTCATAGTAGAAATGAAACAAAAATAAACAGTAAAAGAAAATGTGTGAGATTCAATCATGACCTAGGATTCTGGAAATATCCCTGGTCAGAGTACATATGTAGGCTTTTAAGATGGTGGAAGGGACCAAGAACTAAGGAATGCTGAAAGCTACCAGAAGCTGGAAAAGTCTAAAGGAATGAAGTTTACAGGCTGGAATAGAAAAGAAAATGGATTCTTCCTTATAGTCTCCAGATGGAATGTTTTCCTGTTGACAGAAACATTGATCTCAGACCAAACAATTTGGACTATGGCTTCCAGAACTGTAAGACAATAAATTATATTTTAAAAATGTAGTCCTATAACACCTTGATTATTATTATTTTTT
>JAKSZT010054102.1:1618104-1637238 GCA_026826555.1 Tolypeutes matacus | reverse complement strand
ACCTGATTTATCCTGGGCCAGAACAAAAATGAAGGATCTGAGGTAAGTGGTAAAGCTCCCTGAGGTTTTTGCTGAGAAAGTACGTTTTTGTCACTTAGTGGAAAACTAACAAAATGTCCCAATATGAATGAATAAATGAATAAATGAGTGAGCAAATACAAGAAATATAAAGTTTCCAGAATTGGCTCAGAAAATTTATCCAATTGTGCATTCCTAGATCTAAATGTTTCATGTAGATAAAAAGGGAAGAAATGGGCATGTGGGGCAGAGGAGTAGGGAACAGGGTGTTCAGAATGATTTTTACTTCAGTGTAATTGTTATTACATTTTCTAATGAGATTGTATTTTTGAGGAGTTTAAGAAAGCAATACAATTGAGATCATCTAATAAAGGCATGGTAACAGGATCTTCTTTTCAGGAAAAAGCAATTTTAACGTTAAACTGTTGCTTGGTTAAAAAATGCTAAAAAGAAGAGGTATAACTGTGAGAACTAATACACATTATTTGAGTTAAAATCTTTCTTTAAACATAATTTATTTTCCATAAGTCTTCCCTTAAAAGAAATTTGGAAACACATTAAAAAGAGGTGATGATTTCTCCTATTTCTGTGCTTGCATTCTGAATTTCTTAAGAAAATCATTTTCATAAAATACTTCTTTAAAGAAGTAACATACTATTGGGAAGGTTCAGGCATATGAAGTGATTTCAGTGTTACAAATGAGAAAATCATTTGGAATTAAAAAATAATTACCAAAATTCATATATGTATATATGAATCAGTAGTTGTAAACAAAAAATCCCAATATATATTATACGGTTTTCAAAGAGTAAAGATGTTTGCTATAAGGTGCTATCTTATCACAGGCTCCTATCTCCAGGCTCAGAAAGATTGAAAGAGTATCAGAGATGTCTTCTTCAACTTCCACTGAGAAGACCATTACTACATTCACCTATGGGTCTGTTTCAGGTTGTCAAAGATCAGGTGCAACTATTTTAGCAGAGTGCACAGAGTAAAGGGTGTAGTTGTTGAGGAGCAAACCAGAACTACATATTCACCAGTTGGAAAAACACCCCAGATCTCTGAGGTTGAACTCTCCAAAGAGAGCACCATCAGCTTTCTCCCCAGTCTAATCAACACTGAGTCCTTGCTCAGCTCCCTAAAACCCTTCCAGGAGGAACCTGAGACTTGGATCCCTGAGCCCATTGTAAAGATGGAGGAGGATGAGAGGCCCCGTGCTTTAACCTCAGTCTGGCTGGTCAACAGGCAGCATGGTTTTTGTTGTATGGCTTGTTGACACGTGTTCCCCTCCATGGAGGCATTACTTGGCACATGTAAAGCATGAGTTGAAGAGGGATTCAACTGCCATGTCCTCTTTGAGGTGATGCTGGAGAGGTGGAGGTCCCACAGAGAATAGCTCCATTCCGGAGGGCTACCAACTGGCTCAGTGAATTCTGAAGGCCAACATGAGAAAGGAAATGAAAAAGAAAGAAGATATCTGTTTCTGCTTACAAGAGAAGTGAGAAGAAACTGAGAGTAGCACATTCTCAAGGACAGAGGGTGAAGTGCTTAAAGACCTTCTGGAAGACACCCTGACTTGGAAAGAGCAGGATGCTTGGGCTGAGAAATGGGAAACTTGCTGTGAAGACCCCTCTTCAGGCTACTTCAATACATCTTCTCTTTAAGAAGTACCATACCATCCACTACAGCCCCTAGCTTACCCAAGCCTCATGGGTATCACCTGCCCTAGGAGGAACTGAACATCAGTTCAGGCTCAGAACCTCACCCAGGTCAGGAGAATATAGAAGCCTTATCTGAACAAAGAGTTCTAGAAGACCCTGAATATGAGCCACCTTGTATGTCAGGAAAGAGAAATGGGATATTATTGGGACATGTGATGCTGAAGAGGGTCTCAAACAAGCCAGCTCCATGGTAAGTGTGTTTCTGAAGGATGATGCAACATATATATATATATTATTGTGGTTAAAAATCAAAATTTTCACAATACATACCAACATTTGCAAAATGATATATAAATATATATGCATATATGTGCATTTGCTTACAAAAATGTTATTTATGTATATATATAAATATATTGATTCTGTTCCTTCTACTATTAAAAAAATATATGTTTTATATATATATATATTTTTAATAGTAGAAGGAACAGAATCAATACAAGGCTGTGGGGAATAATGCCTGCATGGAAACAATGGGACTACCTAAAGGCTGTGAAAAGAAGGAGGGCATTGCAAGAGGATGGGAGGGAATTGTGAGGTAAAGTGAGTTCATGACAAAAGAAATTTCCTCACAGGAAGAAACTGAATTTGGGTTTATGATATATTGTTTCCTCTTAGTTCAGTTAAAGTGGCAGTTGAGGTAGAAGAATTCTACTGAGCATTTTACATTTCTGGGTAAGAGTAGAACGAGTACATCATGGATATACTGCTGCAAAGCTCTCCTTAAATGTATGAGAACTTTTAAATAGATTTTCCCCTGTAATTTTACACATATGATTGAGTCTTGTTGGCTTTTATTTTTTTCTGTTCTATAAACTGACCTCTCCTGAAATCATCACATAGACAAAAGCACAGATCAAAGTAAAGGCAAAATAAAGAAGTAAAGTTATCCTAAACCTGAACTGAACAAGAGCAACCTATATAATCAGAAGTGAGGATGGGAGAGCCAAATTCAGACCCAAATTCTCATGCAGCAGAGGATAACTCATAGCCAAACATCAAGCCCCGGGGCCTGGGAACACATGGAGGTACCATAGGCATGTCCATCTCCCTGAGATATGAGAAGCAGAGTGGCACTGAGAAGCTTTCAGAGATACTAGAAAGGTGGTCAGGGCCTTCAGGACAATCACATCCATACCCGTTGTGTACTATTATTTTTTTTAATTTTGCAGATAGACTGTGATAGCTCGAATGATCAATAGCTTCTGAGGCAGAGTTAATTGAGGACTTTAAGAGGATGTTAATATGCACACTACCACCATGAAAAAGAAAACCCTTTGAAGCACAGATGTAACACAGTAGGAGTTGGGTAGAGTTTGGGCAGAGGCTGGCTCATGGCTTCCAACTACTTGAAGACCTTTTGCCTAAAATCTTCTTTTTCCTTATCAGCTGCATCTTCTCAGTTAATTCCCTATTTGTTCAATCTTCTGAGAAGGCCTAGAGTGTACAATGGTGAGTTTTCAAGTAGAGCACATTGGGGAAAAATGTGAGAGCAGTATATGAGAAAGAGAATCTTGTAGTGGCTGATATATTGCCTATTGAACTGCACATCTTGTCTAACTACACTCTATCTCTAGAAATGCACACTTTAAAGTTACTTCAACATTGGTATAATGATAGAGATTACCAGAGGTTCTAAGGTGAGGGGGAAGAAAAACTAGGTGGAACACAAAGCATTTTCTTCTGCATGATATTGCAATGATGGATATAGAGCCTTATGTGTTTCTCAAAATTTACAAAATTGTACTTTGCAAAGTGTAAACCATAATGTAAAATACACAAAATGGTTAGTAGCAATGTTTCAATATTTGTTCATCAATTGTCAAAAATGTATGACACTAATGTGAGATGTTATTAATAGGGGGAATGGTGAGAAGGGAATGGGGTGGGGTATATGGGAATCCCCTATGTTTTCAATGTAACTTTTTCTTAATCTAAAACTTCTTGAAAATAAAGTTAAAAAAATAATTACATCAAGAATAAGCACATTAACACTCATAAAATTCTTTTTGGTTATTTCTAGGTATAGAGATAAGATGAGGTCATTGTTTTCATGTAGGAAACAAATCTACTGTGTCTGGCTTTGGTACAGTTTGTAGTCAAGCTCTTCATCCAATGAATAAAAGCTATTTAGAAAATATCCAATGAAATATTTATATATACATAGCTATTAATTTTTTAACTTACAAAGACCTTACTTTCTATTATAAGCATTATAAACTTGTATAAATAAATAAGCAGAGCCACTCCCTCATGAAATTATACCTCTTCCCTTAAGGTGCCCAATGTTAATGATACATGTGGATCCTTAAATGCTGTCTTCTTTTCTGGGATACATACATAGAGGTACAGATATTCATGCAGATCTCTTTTCATTTTAGAAAATAGGCCTCACTGTCCCCTATTTCTGTTCACTTTTTACCATTTAATAAACTATCATGGATCCCTGTAATTCAGTAGTTTGGGCACTAACTACAATTTTGGATATTCTAATTTTTAATTCATATTGACACATGAATTATATAAATGGGACCCATTACAGTACACATTGCACACACTCATAAATAATTCTACACAGGAGCACATTTTATCTATGCTCTTTTCTTTAATTTCCATATTTTCTGCATGTTCTATCTCTACCTGCCTCACAATTGAATTCAAGGCAATTCATATCAACAATCTGGTAAGTAGTCTGCCTTATTTGTGCCTAAACAATCACACCCAATATTTAGATATACATATCTACTCTTTTATGCACTCATAAATACCCTTAAATTTGTTTGATATATTCATGTATTTGTTGTTGTTTTACCCAAATGGTTCATTTCATATGTACTCTTCTGCATCTTGCTTTCCTCCTTAAATAACAATTCACAGAGCTTTCTGTTACTCAACTGCTATAACTCTTTCATTCCAATGACTATATAATATTATGGTATCATGGGACTGTACCATAAATTATTCCCCACTGGTGCCTACTACAAGATTAGGGGAATGGGGACAGTAATAACTGCAGGGAGGCTGAAACTCACTAGCATTTATTTCAATTTGCAAGTCTCTTTCTCCAGCTCCTTTCTGGATGTTGCACACTGCTCCACTAGTCTCCAGAATTTCAAAACTGTTAATTCAGACAATTCCTGCCACTTCAGTTGTTGTTTTGGTGGAAAGATTATTCCTGGACCTTCTTACTTTGCCATTTTCCTGACCATCTTTTAAGCATGTTTTAATTCTTGACTCCCTGTTCATGTCCTGAACGTGACCCCATAGTAATTCATACTTACCATGTGGTAACTTGTCTATTATTATTCATACCTATATAATTAGAACAAATTATACAATTATATGTGCTCTATTATGTACACATATATAAATATGCATATACTTGTATTCTAATACATTCCTGTATTTGTTATTGTTCTGAGAAAATGGGCTCATTTTATAATATATATGCTACTCTGTATCTTGCTTTCCTCCATATATAATACTTAACAGACTGTTCTCTTTCTCAACTGCCATTGCTCTTTTTCACTCAAAACTTTTTTAAACCTTTATGTTCAGTCTTTAGCACAAAGTCTAACATCATTAGCACTCAATTGTATCTGACAAAATAAATAAATAATAGAGATTTGCTTGTTCTTTGTCACATCTTATAACCTTCCATCCTGCCCCTCATATTTTCACTTCCAAGCCCTTATGCCAAGCAATCATCTAATTCTTAAATGTCACCAATTGCCTGCAAGTTACTTCATTCTATGATTCAGTAAAAGACTAATTTAAAAACACAAATATGATAATATAATTTTGCTGCTTTAAATATTTCAATGGGCCTCTACTAGCATTTTTCTGTGATTCCCTAATATTTTGAACATAATATTTCAGGATGAATGCTTATAGTTATTTAGAGTCAAATTGATACCCATAACCAGACAAAATGTTGGTAAATCACAAGACCTCTCAGAAATACAGAGATTTAAGGATTCACTTGATACATATCCTCTATAGCATAGCCTAAAACCCCCAGAATCCACAAGAGAGAGTCATCTGGAGTAAGGAATATGTGGGGTTTTTTCTGAGATATGTAGAAGGATGACTGAATTAAAGGACATAATATGTTCTACTTAGCTGCATCTCTGGATGTACCAAATTAAAGAGAAACTATTTTGTATAAAGGTTCAGATCTTGATTAGACTGTTCTTTTAAGGTCATGAGCCGGTAATTGAACGTGGGACCTCCTATATGGGAAACATTCACACAAACTCTTGAGCCACATCCACTCCCTACACTTATCTTGATTGACATTCAAATTAATCAGGATGCATTGTTTGAATTGCATGATTCATGAAATCATCAAGTCTATATAATGAGTGCTCACCATCAAAATTTTATTTCTTATTTTCTCATCACAGCTTCAATAAAGTTTTGGCTTCTCTCATTTTTCCAATCTAATTTGGTTCTCCTGAGTAATGGAGAAAATATTCAACATGACTTCCTTTATTTTTCAATGAATTTTTCATCAGAAGATAATCGTTTAATATAACTACAGATATTTCAGGTAGTTGATCTTCTGAGGGTTAGTGAGGTAATTGTGAACATATTTCTCCTGATTTAAAATTCATATATATTGGTCAATGGGAAATTTGTCTCATCTTAACATTCATGGATTGATTTTTCTGTGTCCACATCAATGGGAGAGACAGACCAAACATAGAGATAACGTAAGTGATAACATTGGTGGAGTTCAGTGAAAGGATTCATGAGGAATTCATATTCAAACTAGGAATGAGAGAAAATTAGTATGGAGTGAGGAGGTATGTTTGTGGATTAAGGTGGAAATGAATGGTGAAAATGTGTTTAGTATAGATATAAAACCCTGTTTCATTGTCTTTTGTAGTTTTGTGAAGGAATGTAAAGGATCAATCTCTGGATATCTAGTGGGAATCTTAATATTGAAGACTAAAGGAGATGTTTTTATTTTGGGAGACAGCTAATGTTCTGAAATATAATCCATTTTTGGTGTATGTAATTAAGCATTTATTGATGATAGCTCAGAGAAGCATTCTAGAGAAATAGTTTGTTACTATCAATTCTGAGATAGGGGTGGAAGAAATTAAAATCAATTACATATGAGGCCATGTTAGGATAGTGGATAAAAGGAGAAAAGAGGGGCTAGGATTTAGTTTTAAGATGTTCCAATAATGTATTGAGCACTTCTTTGCAGTGGATAAGTGGAAGGAGTAACTACAGTAGTTTGTAAACAGGAGACTAAGATGTCAGAGAAAGAAAGAAAAAACAAAGGCACCCACAGTAGGTCATGCATCAATTATATAAGCTTACATGATAAGATGGATTTTGAAGAGAGAGAGAGAATTCTGGCAAAAGACATTGAATTTATAATCAGTTTCTAGTTACCAACAAAACAAGAGAGTAAGAGTTCAATTGAATATATTGAACTCAGCTGGTGGTACCATGACTTTTCAGTATAATAGGAGAGAAATAATAGACAATGTGTGTGAATGCAAGGAATATTAAAAAATATTATGGTATTAAAGGGTAAGTGGCCAAATTTTATGATCCATCTGCTTAGCAGGAGATGATTCAATCTTTTGAAATTGAAGGACAGTGTTAGAATGTGTGAAATTCAAAAGACATGGAGAAGATTTGAAGTGTTTATGGAGAATAGCAGAACTATTTAATTATCAATACAGTATTAATAGAGCAGAGTTACCACATACTTGGTAGCCACCAGTGTGACTCTGTTTGTACCAGGAACAATATCTTAGTCATGTGCTCTGTCAATGCCATCATAGAAAATTGTAAGTATGTGGAGTGTTTCTCTGCAGACATAGGAATAGTGCATTGGACGTAAGAAAAATCAAAACGTTGTTCTTGATAAATATCTGTTGAAATGAGTAAATGTGGGTTCAACTATACTGAAATGATGAAGATAGAGACATTATAGTGACTGATATTTGGCAAGGGGGGATCAATGCAATGAAAGTTTTCATGTGGTTGAAAAATCTGGTCATGAAGAGCAATCATGTAAACAAGCAAAAAAATGGCTGTAACCACAAGCTGCGACCCATGGTTACTGATGTGGTAAGGTACATTCCAGGGTAAACTTAGGTATGGTATGTAAAGTTCCAGAAATTTAAGCATGGCATATATGCAAAGCAAAACTCAATTTCTAGCTTTGTCATTTTATAGTCATGTAATTTTGTCATGCTACTAAAATTTTCTGAACTTCTGATTATATGCTTTTTCATAAATAATCCATAATAATTTTTCACAAATAAATCATAATCTGTAAATTATTTTGAGAATAATGTAAGTGAATCTGTCACATTTAATACATCATTTTCCCTTTTTTTCTAGATTTCAGATACAAAGGGATGTTTTCTTCTGTTAATAACACATTATCATTTTGCCCATGAAATAACATTAATTATTCACAAAGTGTTAAGGGGAATTTATAGTTTATAAATGATTAATGTAAGGATTTTACAACTAAAGATGATTAATATTGGACAGGATTTCAGTACCAATTATCCTGAAATATCAGATAGAGGAAATAGGTACTTTCCTGTGCCCACCCAGTCTCTGTTTTTTGAGCCTCTTTTTCTTATGAGCTTTGTGGCATATGACAGTACCTTACAACCCATATAATCTGTTACTTTCTGATGAAGGTAGTTTAAGGACTAGACATGGAGGATCAATGATATTGATATCTCAAATGATCTATGTTCTTAATTTATTAACTCCATCATGAACTGCATTTTTAATTTTCATGAATGGGATCAAAGTCTTGAGGATATTTCTAAAAGCCACGGTTTTGGGAGTAATATTTCAAAAACTCCCATGTGGGGAAATAAAAATGATTTGGGACAAGTATATTTAAAAGGACAGGAGTTTGGTAGAGCAGGAAGGGCGTAAGTGTCCAGGGGACTGATAAACAGCTAGTTCATAAACCAAAATTCCTTAAATCTGAGAAATTCCATAGTGTTTTTCTTTATGTGGTGACCAAAATCTACATGTGGCCCCTGTTAGGGATACCTTTGTTTTGTAATCAGGGAGAAAATGTAAAATTCAGAACACTATGGGCTAGTTAGCATATAAAATAATGGTTTTCATATTCATATCTATAATATCTGTATAAATATTTTATTTATTAACAGGGGTGATCGGCATCTCATATTATATTGGGAGATGACTTCTTCCCACTATTTTTCTTAAGCAAACTTTGTATTTCTGTTTGTTGGATTCAGGTATAAATCCATGTGAAAGTTAGGGTATTTAAAACCAGTGGCTCTGGAATCTGTGGACAAGTCTTGAATCTCATGGCTTCTTTCTCCATAATTATCATTGCCTGCTTTGTCCTCTGCCTTTTCCTAAGAGTGAAAAATCAGAGGAATACAGCTGATGGCCAAACAGTTGACAATGCATGTCCTGATGAGTGAGGAGTTGCTTTTTCTACTGAAATTATATCTCTATTGCCAGAACACAGATAGATTTCTCCTATTACACTGTCTATTCTAGGTGCACTCAGTGGACATTCAAGGATATGAGAAAAGGACCCAAGTGTGTCCATTACTCTGAGATAATTAGGATGGGTCAGCAACAAATTAAGAAAAATTCTCCTTCCAATATTTACATTAATTTGTTCCAGGCTCCATTAAGGCTGTGTTTTCAGAGAAGAGAGGGAGCCCATGGCCTTGGTGGAGTAATAATTTCCTCATTAAACTTGTAAGTGGTAGTAAATGTTTTAGGATTGTGGTGACAACATGTGATAGAGATGAGTAAGGACACAACTTAACACTCCAAATGGGAGGTAGATATTTGAACAGATGAGTTCATTCAATCCAGTGTTAAAGGTGCTATGGTAAGTGTTGCACAGTGTTCAGGGAGCACAAGAGAGGGTTAAGCAAGGTATGCCATGAGAAATAATTTATTTTCTCTAATAGTAAATATATTAAAGTGTATATAGATATTTTTGTATTTTGAAAATATGTTTGAATTTCTTATCATCCCCTAGTCCCTATTCAAACATTTTCCTTTTGTAAATATTGTTTGTGCAATTTTGATAAGTGGAAGCAATGAATAAGGATATATTTTTCATTTGATTTTGGCTGTTCATAGAGGAAAAGGAGTTCAGTAGTTACAGCAAAATTTTAGATTTGGTAGAAACTGTTGAAGAACTGGAGAGACCAAAACACACTAAGAACCCTCTATTTTTTATCTGAGAATCAAGGTGAAGATAAATTGAAAACAATATTCAGGATTTGGAGGTCCAAGGTAAAATTGAGTATGGCCTCTTAGAGTCAGGAAAAGTCAGGCCAGGATTGTAATAGAATACAGCAGTTTTCAAGAGTCCCTGACTTGTGCTATCAGACTGCCTAATTTTATCTCTTATAATCACACCACAACCCATGTGATATTGCTTTATAATGGAACATTATGTGTTCAGCATGTGAGTGTCTCTTTAAGTATATCTATTATACAGACACTATATTATCATTCATAGTGTTCTGACTGAAATTTCAAACATAATTTGAGCTTTCTCTCCACATAACCCCTCCTTTCCTCATGATGTCATCTAACTGATGTGACTATGATGTTAGTGTGGGAATCCTGTCAGTATTTAAATATCTTTGTTGTTTTAGGAATCAGTGACCTTCAAATATGTAGCTATAGACTTCACCCAGGAAGACTAGACCAAGATAGACACAGTCCAGAGAAAGCTGTTTAGAGAAGGGACACTGAAACCTATCAATCATCAGAATTCTATTGATGAACTTCCAAAATTTTATCTATCTGTCTATCTATCTATCTATCTATCTATCTATCTATCTATCTATCTATCTATCTATCATCTATCTATCTACCACCTATCTATCATCTTCATCATCATCATCTATCTAACTCTCTGTCAAATGTATCCAATTTATCCTTTAACTATTCTAAAAGTGTTTGGAAGAGCTTTCTCATATTCCATTCCAAGTTCTGCCCTTATCTTTTCATAAAACTTAAAATTATCTGGAAGAAATTAGATTCTTCACTTGTTAACAGACATCTTTTTCCACAGCACTGAAATCTAATCTTCCAGAATAAAATTTCATGTCTTTCTTGCTACGCAATCTCCAATACACAGAACTTTGTTGAGAACTGAATAAACTTTATTTAAATCGATATATAAATTGATTAAATATTATCTTATAATTATGTTTTAGGTACTATGTTGGTATTTCACAACAGTCAAAAAATAATCAGGATATAAATATTTTCATTATATAAATATTTGTTTTTGGTAGACCTTATGATTATTGGATTCTTTTAAAAAATACTATTTAACCACTGTGGAAACATAAATTTCCCTTTATGCAAAGAAAAAGTTGCTGCAGTCTCTCAGCCTGAGCATGGGCCTCAATAACTACAGAGCCTAAGGTTTTATGGCATATGGTCAAGCATCTATTGCTATTGAAGGATTGTCAATGTGCTGTGTTCAAGGTGTTCTTCCGTGTTTTGACCTTCAATGTTTATTCTTCATCATAGCCTGCCCTGGACTTGAAGATAATGCACTGTTATTAGTAAAAAATTCAAAATCCACTGTATCTCTTTCATATAAACTGGGTGTAAACTGCCAATCAGATGTGATTTCTCAGTTGTATCAAGGAGGAACTGTGGAAAGTATTATTAGAATTTCTGCAAGTCTAGAGACCAGGTGAGATCCAGGAACCTGTGAATTCACACAAGAATGGGCTTGGTCAATAAATTGGAAAGTTATTGGAAATATCATCAAAAAATATCCTTAAGTGAGTGATAGTCTCTTAAATATTGGCATGGAAAAAAAGCAAGAAATCCTGTAATGATGTCATTATTTCTCACATGTACTCATCTCTATTCATGTATTCATTTGTCATTGTCTTTGGCCTTAGGCAAAGGAATATTAAAGTACTTATTGCAGTTAAACTTTCGCATAATGTCCATTGCCATGGCCCTCCTATTTCAGGTTTCTCTTCACTTTACCTGCAAATATCTAATCTTCATTTTATTTCCCCCTTATTTTAATCCTGAAAATAATTTAACTCTCAATTTTTTAAAAAGAGTATCTAACACTTAATGTGACATCTTTTCACGATTCTCTGTCTATAATTGACAATATTGAAATATATCATAGTAACCTTTGGGTTACTTAGATTTTTGTGATTCTGTTAATGGCCCTCTCATAATGTTGTTTCTTTTTTCCCCCAATCATTTCAGGCAAGGAATCTGCATTTTTTTCTTTACTTTTAAAGAAGCTTTAGATTACATATATGTTCAATCAAAAATATATGGGATTCCCATATAACATACCCATCCTTCTCTCACAATTTCCCCAATTAACAACATCTTGCATTAGTGTGGTACATTTGTTATAATTGCTGAACCCATATTGCAGCATTGCTACTAAGCATGGTCTATATTTTTCATTATGGTTTACAATTTGTGATGCACAATTTTATAGGATTTGACAAAATGTATAATGGCTTCTATCTGTCATTGCACTAACATGCAGAACAATTTCAATGTCCCAATTAAAATTGCCCCATGTTACAACACTTCTTCCCTCTTGCTCCCCTCAGAACCTCTGGTGACCACTGACTTTACATCAATGTCAAACATTCTTCCATTACTAAAATAATAATAAATCTAATTTATTCCATACTTGCAGTCCCACCTTATGTTTGTTCATTGCTCAATCTTGAGGATTTAGGGATGGTGATCCCTTCTCTGCATTGAATTGAGAGGTATTTTAGATTACAACGGGGCAGATGGATGGAACTGTTTTGTTTACAATTGTAGATACTCTCTGGTTTTTGAAGTGGGCATTTTCCAATTTCATGCTTTGTTAGTTGTAATAGGTAAGTCAAATGAGCTAGAGAGTAGATGTTGCCTGCAACTATGCTGAGATAAGGGGTCACCCACCATATGAACAGCAAAAAGATATAATTCTCTGGAATGAATAAAAGGGACAGAAGAAAACTGTGTGGGATAATTGTAAATGAGTCTAACTCTGACACATGGGGGAGATAGGTTATCATATATTCCAAGGTAAGACTCACCAAAGGGGTGCCATTTCCTGGGGTTGTCTGTTCTGCCTATAGCATGTAGGTATCTTTAGACCCCTCATGAGCACCCCTATTTGAGGCACTGTTTACTGTGGAAGTCACTTTGATCTTCCTGAGACATGCATAAGTTTAAAGTCTGGAATGACTTACTATCTCACTTTAAATTCTCTTAGCCACTAAAACTCATTTGTATTTAATATTTCCCCTTTTTGGTCTAGGTCTATTTCCAAATGCATCACTATTTGAAACTTGGTAATAGTCACTCGGCACCTTGGAGGCTCATTCCTGTGAGTCATGTCACATGCTGGCAGAATGTAGTGAGTTTATATGTTGAGTATGGCTTAGAGAGAAGCAACAATTGAATGTCAAGGAGGCTTTCAGAAGGTAACTCTTAGACAATATATATTACTAGGCTAATTTTCAATTTCACAAGAACAATGTTAGTAAGTGCAAGCACAAATTATCAAGGGCCTGGCATATTGGTCTATCCTCCTTTTCTAGGCACTGCTCATGTGCTCTAAAGATTTGTACAATCTGTTAGAGAATATAGCAAGACTCTCCAGGATGAAAACTCAATATTCTTTTGGTTATTCTTGGGTCTCCACCCACTAAGACAACACCCCATGACCGTATGAACACATTTTATATTCCATAGAGGAGTATCACAGGTGTACGCCTCCCCACAAATTCCCCCACAACTGATGACCTGCACCAGGGACTCTCCCCTACCACAGTTGCAACCCTTCTGCAGTCCAAGCCCTCCTAAAAAACCAAAGCCAAAAAATAATAATGAAATAAAATGAATTAAAATAAGATCAACTTAAAAATTTTAAAAAATTCCATTGTGGCTTTCATCACCTTAAGCTCTGTTATCTTTTAGGTACACAGACAATGTTTTCTGTATGTTACCCCAGTGTCTTACTTTTTCTCACTTTATTTTCCAAGAAGTTTTAGTTTACATAAAAGTCACATAGAAAATATAGAGGAATTGCATTAAGCCCCCTCTCCCCATATCCTCCCCTACCAATAACACCCTACATGAGTATGGTACATTTGATACAATTTATGAACAAATACCAAAGCAATTCTACTAATCATGGCAATGGTTTACATTATGATATACATTTTGCACTGTACACTTTTACAGATTCTGACAAAATATATAATGAGCTGTGTCCATCAATGCAAGATCATGCAGAACAAGTCTAATGCCCCCCAAATACCCTATATTTCACTCATTCTTCCCTCTCCTTTTCCTCCAAAAGTATGACAACCACTAAGTTTCAATTATTGAATAATAAGGTTCATAGTTACATGCATTAATATTGAAGGCTTGCCTTCAGAAACAGACCAGTCTCTTTCTTTTATTAAGCACTGTCTATGTCCTTGAGATTCTTGCTCCTCTATTTGAGAATGTAGCAGGACTTCCCAGGATGCTGGTTTAATACTTTCTTACATATTGTGTGGGTCTCTACCTACTGAGTTTACATCCTATGACAAGATGAACACATTTATCTTCCATAGAAGCATGCCCCAGTTGAACACTTTCCCACATTTTCCCCCACTCCGAATGCTCTGCACCAGTAAACCTCCCTTGCATATATACCAAGAGAACATTCTCACCATTGTAGTATAAACCATAGATTTACAAATCCCCAGAACTCACCCTTTCCTTCCTCCAGCCCTCCATCCAGTCCCTTGGATAGTCCAACCCAACTCCCCCACCCTGATCACACTCATATTACAGTACCTTCAACCACTATTGCCTCCTTCTACTGCCAAATCACATCCTTCCTCCTTATCATGTGTTTTGCCCATATTGAGCATCAACTTATCATACTCTACTCCCCTTTTCTCTGCTGATAACCTATCTTCCTGACTCTAAATCTATGTATCTGTTCAATAAACTTAATCATATCAGTGAGATCATGTAATTTTTGTCCTTTAGTGAGGGGCTTATTTCATTCTACATCCAGTCTTAAAGATTCACACTTGTGTGAGTATTCTTGCTGTCCTGGTTTTGTGATAATCAGGGTAGGCTGAACATTTGCTACATTAGAAGCCATGCATGTGTCTCCAGACATAGATTTTCTCCCTAGGTCTGGTTTTTAGAATGCTGGTGACAAACTAAGCCTGATTTATTATATGGCTGTCCTGTATGGAAAACACTGTAAGTTTGGGTACCTTTGGTCAATCTTAAGAGATATAGCAGAGAGACAGATATGGGTCAGGTGGTTGGGCATCCAGCCCCCATATGGAGGGATCTTGGTTCAAAACCCAGGAACTCATGGTAAAAATTTAAAAGAGAAAAATATAGAAATTACATGGACCAGCAGGCCCCATGTGAAGGTGCACTGCCAGGCCCCATGCAAGGGAACACGAGTGGGTGAGTCGCAAGGCCCCATCCACAGGTGAGCCATCAGGCCCCATGATCAGGTGAGCCACCAGGCCCCACGAGCCACGCAGTGAGATGATGACATAATAGGAGAGTGACATAAGGGAAGGACAAGTCGAGATGTACCTAAAAGCCAGGAACTAAGTTGGCACAGGTGGTAGGATTCCTCTCTGCCACGTCAGAGATTATGAGGATCAAATCCCATTGAAGACAGTAGGAGAAGGATGAGAAGAGAGGGCAGGAAATGGACATGGAGAGTTGCCCAGTGAATGGATATAGAAAGAGCAAAATTGGGGGATGGTAAAAATGAATAAAAGTAAATAAGTACATAAATAAATCGTTCAAAAAATGTATAGGGAAAGAACATATGGACTACAGTGAGTAGTAATAATTTGACGAAGCTCTTTCATGATTTATTAACAAATGTTTTTCAACAATGCAGGATGTTTGTGTGTGGGGGTGTGTTTTGTAAGATCACAATGTTTACTGAAATTTTATACTTTATGTATGTTCATGTATGAAAGATATACTTCAATAAATTGTTTTAAAAAACAGCTTCATCCATGTTGTTATATGTGTCAATACTTCATTCCTTCTTACAGCTGAATAACATTCCTTTGTATGTGTATATCACATTTTACTTATCCATTCTTCTGATGATGGACACTTGAGTAGCTTCCAACTTTTGGCAATTGTGAATAATGCCAATATGAACTTTGCTATACATATATCTGCTCATGTCCCTGCTTTGAATTCTCCTGGTTATATTCCCAGGAAGATAAAATGACAATTCTATAGTTAGCCCCATAGGAATTGCCAAACATTCCTACATAATGGTTGCACCATTCTACATTCTGAACAGCAGTGAGTGAAGTTTCCCTTACCTTCATATACTTTCCAATACTTGCAGTTCTCTGTTTATTTAATAGCTGCCAATCTAATAGGGATAAGATGATATCTCATTGTAGTATTGATTTGCATTTCTCTAATTTGAGTGATGAGGAACATCTGTTCATAAGCATTTGAGGAATTTTTACTTCCTCTTTGGGAAAGTGTCATTCAAATCTCTTCCCAATTTTTGAAATAGGTTGGTTTTCTTATTCTTTTCAAGATGTAGAATTCCTTTACTTATGCTGGATATTAGTCCCTTATCTGATAATTGGCTCACAAATATTTTCTCCAATTCAGTAGCTGCTTTTTCACTTTCTTAACAAATTCCTTTGAAGGACAAAAGTTTTAATTTTATAAGGTCCATTTTTCTGTTTTTTTTTTTTTCCATTGCTTGCGCTTAGGGTGTGAAGTTTATGAGAACATTTCCTACTACATGATCTCTTATATGCTTCCCTACACAATCTCCTAGGAGTTTTATGCTATTAGATCTTATATTTTAGGTCTTTGATCCAGCTTGAGTAATTTTTGTATAGGGCAGGAGATGATGATCTTCTCTCATTCTTTTGGATATGCATATCCAGTTCTCCCATTGCAATTTGTTGAAGAGGCCATTCTGCCCCAATTGAATGGACTTGGTGGCTTTGTGGAAGATCAATTAACCATATATGTAAGGATCTATATCACAAGTCTCAATTCGGTTCCATTCTTCAGTATGGCTACATTGTGCCAATACCATACAATTTTGACCACTGTAGCTTTGTAGTGTGCTTTAGAGTCAGGTAGACTGATCTTCCAGTTTTGTTTTTCTTTTTCAATATGTTTTTGGCTATTCAGGTTCCCTTGCCCTTCCAAATAAATTCCATAATTGGCATTTCCTACTCAGTAAAAAATGCTTTTGTAATTTTTACTGAGATTGTATTAAAATCTGTAAATCAATTGTGGTAGGACAGTCATCTTAAAGATATTTAGTGTTTCAGTCCATAAAGACAGAATAGTCTTCCATTAATTTAGGTCTTCTTTACTTTGCTTTATAAATATTGTATAGTTTTAGGTGTACAAGCCCTTTACATCATTAATTAAATTGGTTCCTAGATATTTGATTCTCATAGTGATATGGTAAATGGAAATGTTTCTTGATTTCCTCCTCAGATAGTTCAGTATTAGTGTACAGAAATGCTACTGACTGTTGATTTTATATCCTGCTATTTTACTGAACTCGTATATCAGCTCTAGAAGCTTTTTTTTTTGGGTTTTCTACATGTAGGATCATGTCATCTGCAGATAGTAAAATTTACTTCTTCCTTTGCAATTTGAATGTATTTTATTTCATTTTCTTTCCTAAGTGCTCAAGCTAGTATTTCTAACACAATGTTAAATAATAGCAGTGACAGTAGGCATCCTTCTCTTATTCCAGATCTTGGAGGGAAAGCCTTTAACATTTAAACATTGAGTATTATGTTAGCTATGGATTTTTCATATATACCCTTTATCATGTTGAGGAAGTTTCATTCTATTACTGTCTTTCAAAGTGTTTTTATCAAGAAAGGATGCAATACATAGTCAAAGGTCTTTTTTACTTCATCAATAGAGATTATCATGTGATTTTTTTTTCTTTAGAACTCTTATTGTGGTGTATTTATTTACTTATATTGAAACATCCTTGTATAACAAAGATAAAACCCACTTGACCATTGTGTATAATTCACTTGATGTGTTTTTGAATATGATTAGCAAGTATTTTGCTGAGTATTTTAACATCCAGCTTCATTAGAAAGATTTGTCTGTAGTTTTCTTTTCTCATGACATCTTTATATGGCTTTGGTATTAGGGTGATGCTTGCAGAATAGAGTAACTTAGGTACTGTTCCCACTACTTCAATTTTTTGAAAGAGGTTAAGCAGGACTGGTGTGCATTCTTTCCAGTATGATTAGTAGAATCATCTGATCTTGGGTTATTTCTTTTTGTTTTCCTTTTTGTTTTGTCTTTTTGTTGTTGTTTGGAATATTTTTTCATGACAAATCCAATATTTTGCCTGTGATTTGTCTGTTGAGCTCATCATTTTTTTCTTCTGTCAATGTAGATTACTTGTGTGTTTCTAGAAATTTGTCCATTTCATCTAAATTATCCACCATGTTGGTATACAATTTTTCTAAGTTCCCTCTTATGATACTCTTTAATTTTATGGGATCAGTGATGATATCCCCTCTATTCTTTTCTTATGTATTTGTATCTTCTCTCTTTTTTCTTTGTTAGTCTACTTAAAGGTTTGTCAATTTGATTAATCTTCTCAAGAACCAAATTTTGGTTTTGTTAATTTTTCTAGTGTCTTTATTTATTTACAGTTTCATTTAATTCTGCTGTAATCTTTCTTATGTCTTTCTTTCTGCTGGCGTTAGGTTTAATTTGTTGTTCTTTTTCTAGTTCATTGATAGGTGCATTAAGGTCTCTGATTTTAGCTCTTTCTTCTTTTTAATATAGGCATTTATGACCATAAATTTCCTTTGCAGCTCTACATTAGCTGTAGCCCATTGGTTTTCATAGGTTGTGGTCTCATTTTCACTTATTTCATGATTGTTACTCATTTCTTTTTCAATTTCTTCCTTGACCCACTGTTTAAGAATGAGGTGTTTAATTTCCATATCTTTTTGTCTAATCTGCTTCTCTGCCCCTTACTGATTTTCAGCTTCATTCCTTTGTGGTCAGAGAAATTACTTAGTATAATTTCAATCTTTCTAAATTCATTGAGACATTTTCTGTGACCTAGCATGTGGTCTATCCTGGAGAATAATCCATGTGCATTTGAGAAGATTGTGTATCCTGTACATGGATCTAATGTTCTGTGTATTTCTCTTAGATCTAGATCCTCTAATGTATTTTTCAAGGTCTCTGATTCTTTATTAACCCTCTGTCAAAATGTTCTGTATAATCTTGATAACGGTGTATGAGTCTCCCCCACTGTGAGGCATCTATTTCTGTAGAAGCATCTATTTCTCCTCTTAGTTTATCC
>JAKSZT010054102.1:1583641-1607121 GCA_026826555.1 Tolypeutes matacus | reverse complement strand
TTTATTAAGGATTTATTTATTTACTTTTATCCATTTTTAACCCCCAGCCCACCCGTTTTTGCTGTTTCTGTGTCCATTCACTGGGCAATTCTCTCTGTCCATTTCCTGACCTCTCTTCTCATCCTTCTCCTCCTGTCTTCACTGGGATTCAATCCTCGGAACCTCCAATGTGGGAGAGAGGCATCCTACTATCGCCTGTGCCACCTTAGTTCCTGGTTTTTTGGTCCGTCTAGTCTTGGCTCTCCCTTCGTGTCACTCTCCTGTTAGGTCATCATCTTGCTGTGTGGCTTGCGGGGCCTGAAGGCTCACCTGTGGACAGGGCCTGAAGGCTCACCTGTGGACAGGGCCTGAAGGCTCACCCACGGTCGAAGCCTGACAGCTTGCAGGTTCTGGTGGCTCACCCGCTCGTGGGGCCTGTTGGCGCAACTGCGCATGAGGCCTGGTGGCCCATGCGCCTTCTATATTTTTCTTTTTAATTTTTACTGGGAGGTCCCAGGGGTTGAACCCAGGTCCCTCCATATGGGAGAAGGATACCCAATCACCTGAGCCACATCCATCCCCCTGTTATTTCTCTTAAGGTTGACCAAAGATACCCAAAGTTACAGTCTTTTCCCATACAGGATGGTCATACAATAAATCAGGCTTAGTTTATCACCAGCATTCTAAAAACCATACCTAGGGAGAAAAACTAGGTCTGGGGACACATGCATGGTTTCTAATATAGCGAATGTTTAGCCTACCCTGATTATCACAAAATCAGGACAGCGAGAATATTCGCATCTCCTTGTACTTTTCACTTGCATTTAAGCTTATCATTATTATTTCTTTTTCCTATTAATAATATTTGGTTATTATATGGGCTTCATGTTCAAGGAAAGTTTAGATCACAGAAGGGTTAAAATGGGGGCTGCAGAAGATCATTGGTGGGGGATGTCTGGGATGGGGGATTCATGGGAGTAAGTTCACATCTCATGAGAGATATATAAAATTGTTCAAATGATCAAGGGATGGGGTATGGTCACAGTGTGTAGACAATCACTCAGTAAATATGGGAATCTTAATTCCCAGCCTATAAAGCTCTGCCACATTCTCCAAGGGAGCAGCAACAGTCCCCTGAGTGCAGGAAAAGTGTCTGGCAAAAGAGGATGGCCCACTGATGGGTTCTTTTTATTCATGACTAGCCTTATGAGTCTTTGCTTTTGTAATTGAAACTTAGTCTACTGTTATGGGGTGCCTAAGGGTTACCACCTGAGAGCCTCCTTGTTGCTCAAATGTGGCCTCTCTCTAAGCCAAACTCAGCGTATGAATGCATAACATTCCCCCCAACGTGGGACATGACTCTTGGGGATGAGCCTCCCTGGCAATGAGGGATTAATACCAAGTGCCAACTGGCAAAATGACTGGGAAAAGACATTGAATAAATGGGGAAAAAAGTAAAGAGAAATGAGTTCAGGTGGCTAAGAGACTTCAAAGAGAGTAGGGAGGTCATCCCAGAGGTAACGCTTACACACAACTCAGTAGGATCTCATAGAACACCTAAGTGGATATCACTCCACACAGAGGGACTCCTCAGGGCTCTGTAGACACCCAGGTCCTATATAAGGGGCGATAGCCTCAGAGATTGATGCCTTATCAGTCAGCTCTACTTTGGAATCTGTGCTCCTGAGAGTGACAGAGTTGGACTCAAGTAAGTCCGCCCTGCACATGGTCCAACAGTCCCTTCTATTCAAACCTATATGTGATGCAGGAGTTTTTAGGTGTACTCCCAGAGACTGGAGCCTCTGGCCTACCTATGTGCCAGCCGTGTCTGGAATCTTGGTGGAGCTACAACTCCTACCCTACAACTCAATAGACTCATCCAAGTCACCTAGTGAGGAGACTACAATGGACAAAAGCCATCCTAGGGAATGGAGAGAGCCTGCAGCTTCAGGCAGGATAATCCCATCCACCATATCCATGGGATATAAGCCCTCTCTCACTTGGAGTTGGAGTGGACATCACCATCCCAGTTCCCTCAGTTTTGGGGGAAGAACTATGGACTAGAGTGGACTTAATGGTATTCTGTTGTAGACATATTGTGATTCAAGCAATGGAAGAAATTATAACAGTGAGGTTGAGCTGGCGGCCACTGGATGCTCTTGGGATAGGGAGGGGAAGGGCAGTTGAAATACAGGGACTTTTTTGGGACCTGGGGGTTGTCCTGAGTGGTGTTTCGGTGACAGATGTAGGCCATTTTACATCAGCATATACCATGCAGAACTGTATGGGTGAATGTGTGGTCTACGGTGTGAACTGTGTTCTCTGCTTGGTGGCAAGGCCCCAGGATGGGTATATCCATTGCGGATGATGTGCCACACTGAAGAGGATGTTTGTATGGGATGTTGTGTGATGTGTGGAAGGTGTAGAACATGGGAATCCCTGTAATTTCTGTGTAATAGCTAGGTAATCTAAGCATCTTTTAAAATATATACATATATATATATTTTAAAAATAACATTTATGTAAGGAAATGCACATATATGCATATATATTTATATATAATTTTGCAAATGTTGGTATGAATTGTGAAAATTTTGATTTTTACCCACAATAAAAGAAAATAAAAAGATTTCCTCCTTGATCCACTTTTAGTCTGATTGTGCTGTTTAACTTCCATATTCTTTATTTATATTTTTACCTTTTTTTTTATTGTTTGCTTACAAAAATGTTATATATATATATATATATATTTTTTTTTTAAGACATGCTTAGATTACCCAAAATATTACACGGAACCCACTGGGATTCCCATGTTGCCCACCTCCCACACCTCTCACCACATCCCACACAAAAATCTCCCACAAATGTGGCCCACCACCCTCAATGGACTTACACATCCTGGGGCCTTGCCACCAACCATAGACCACAGTTCACATCATAGACCACACTCTCTCCCACACAGTTCTGAGTGGTGTGTGCTGATTTAAAATGGCCTACATCCGTTGCCACAACGGTACTCATGACAACCTTCAAATCACAAAGAAGCCCCTGTATTTAAACTGCTCATCCCCTCCCTGCCCCAGAAGTGTCAAGTGGCCACTGGCTCTACCTCATTGTTATAATTTCTTCCATTGCTACAATCACCATATGTGAAAAACAGAATACCATCAAGTCCATTCTAGTCCATAGTTCTTCCCCTCATCCTGAGGGGACTGGGATGGTGATGTCCACTCCACATCCAAGTGAGAGAGGGCTTATATCCCATGGATATGGTGGATGGGATGATCCTGCCTGCAGATGCAGGCCCTGTCCATTCACTGGGATGGCCATTGCCCATCATTGTCTCCTCACCAGGTGACTTGGATGAGTCCTTTGAGCTGTAGGGTAGGAGTTGCAGCACCACCGAGATTCCATGCACACCTGGCACATAGTTAGTCCAGAGGCTCCAGTCTCTGGAAGTATACCTAAAAACTCCAGCATCACATTTTGGTTTGAATAGAAGGGATTGATGAACCATGTGCAGAGAGGATTTATTTGAGTCCAATTCTGTCACTCTCAGGAGCACAGATTCTGAAATAGAGCCGACTGATAAGGCATCAGTCTCTGGGTCTATCCCCACTTAAAAGGACCTGAGTGTCTCCAGAGCTCTCAGGGGCCCCTCTGTGTGTGGTGATAGTCACTTAGATGTTCTATGAGCTCTTACTGAGTTGTGCGTAAGAGTTACCTCTGGGATGACCTCCCGACTCTCTTTGAAGTCTCTTAGCCACTTGAACTCATTTGTCTTTACCTTTTCCCCCTTTAATTCAAGGTCTTTTTCCAGTTGTGTTGCCAGTTAGCACTTGGTATTAATCCCTCGTTGCCAGGGAGTCTCATCCCCGGGAGTCATGTCCCATGTTGGGGGGAAAGTAATGCAATGATATGCTGAGTTTGGCTTAGAGAGAGGCCACATTTGAGCAAAAAGGAGGCTCTCAGTTGGCAACCCTTAGGCACCCTACAACTGCAGGCTAAGTCTCAGTTACAAGAGCAGACTCATAAGCATAGTCATCCATAAAAAGTACACATCAATGGGTAATCCTCTTTTCACAGACACTGTCCCTGCACTCAGAGGACTATTGCTGCTCCCTTGGAGACTATGGCAGAGCTCTCCAGGCTAGGAATTCAGATTCCCTCATTTATTGTGTGATTGTCCACCCATCGTGACCATGCCCCATCTTTTGATCTTTTGAACAATTTTATATATCTTTCATGTATATTCAGATGAACAAATTCCCATGAAACCCCCCTCCAAGACACCCCCCACCAATAATCCCCTGCAGTACCCACTGTAACCCTTCTGTGATCCAAATCCTCCATGAACATGTAGTCCATAAAATAATCTAATACACTTACTAGGAAAAAGAAACAAGTATGATAAGCTTACATGCAAGAGACAAACATAAGGAAAATCAGGGAAGAAAAAAAAATAGAAAAGAGAAGGGAAAAAAATAATCAAACAAAAACCAAAGCAAAATAAAATATAATTAGCAGATTGGGACATTCAAAAAATGGGCAAAAAAGCAAAGGAAATGCCTTTAATATATATATATATATATATTCAATTTTTTTCCTTTCTCTTTTCTTTTCTTTCCTTCCTTTTATCACTGTGTTATCGGATGTCTGGTGTGCTGTGACACCTTCCCCATCTCAATTCCCATTGTCTCCCAATTTTTCATTGAATTTTCAAACAAGTTTTAGGTCACAGCAAAGACACACGGAGTGCTGGAGACTCCCAGATACCAAACCACCCCCCCTTCCCCACCCCATATTAACCCCCGTCATTTTTTTTGGATGTTAGCATTGTTATAACTGTTATACAGATAGCAAAATATAGCAACTAAACATTGTCAATGATTTACAGTATAGTTTACAATTTAGGTGACACAGTTTAATAATTGTGGTGATATTTACCATGGCCTGTGTCCAGTACTGTAAGGTAATGAAAAACCTTCCCCATGACCACCAAAAACCCCATTAGATCTTGACTGTTCCCTTCCCCCCAGTCCCCCAGGGCCCATGATACCACCCTCTCCTGACCCATAGAATGTCAAGATTCACAGTTACATGCCCTGGGGATTTGAACCTGCCCTTCCTAATCCACCCACCCACAAATGCTGCACCACCAAACCCAGGGACACTACCATGCATCTGCCACATCCCCCAACATGCAACCACACTCTATCCCTTTACCATAGATTATGTCCATATGGGTGATGGCTCAAAGCATGCTATTCTCTTATTCTCTTTTGTTAACCTATTTTTCAGACAATGGTTCTCAGAGACTGCTCACTTTCAAGGAGGAAACCTTGAAAGAACTCAGTAACTACCTTGAAATGAATGAAAATGACAACACAACATATCAAAACCTATGGGATGCAGCCAATGCTGTACTGAGATGGAAATTCAGAGCCATAAAATGTATATATCAAAAAAGAAGAAAGAAATAAAAATGAAGACCTAACTGCACAGCCGGAGGAATAGGAAAAACAACAACAAACTAACCCCAAATGAAGTAGAAAGAAGGCAATAACAAAGATTAGAACAGAACTAAATGAAATACAAAATAAGAAAGCACTAGAAAAATTAAACAACAACAAAAGCTGGTTCTTCATGAAGATCAATAAAAGTAACAAACTCTTAGCCAGACTAACAAAGAAAGAGAGAGCAGATTCAAATACACAATATAAAGAATGAGGAAGGGGATATAACTACTGATTCTACAGAAATAAAAAGTATCATAAGAGGATACTTTGAAAAATTATATGCCAACAAGAATGCTATGTTTGAGGAAATGGTCAAATTCCTAGAAACTCACAAGCAGCCTACATTGATGGAAGAAGAAATTGATGAACTCAATAGTCCAATTACAAGTGAAGAGATAGACTCAATCATCAAAAATCTCCTAACTAAGAAAAGCCCAGGACCAGATGGCTTCACAGGTGAATTCTACCAAACATTCTGGAAAGAGCTAACATCAATTCTGCTTAAGCTCTTCCAAAAATAGAAATAGAAGGAACATTGGCCAACTCATTCTATGATGCCAACATTACCCTAATACCAAAGCCAAACAAATATGCCATAAGAAAGTTAAATTACAGACCAATCTCTCTACTGAACCTAGATGATAAAATCCTCAACAAAATAGTTGCTTATCACATTCAACAACATATCAAAAGAATTATACACCAGGACCAAGTGGGTTTCATCCCGGGTATGCAAGGAAGTTTCAATATAAGAAAATCAAACAATGTAATGCACCACATAAACAAACTGAAAGAAAAAAATCACATGATCATCTCTATAGATGTAGGAAAAGCATTCAACAAAATATAGCACTGATTCCTGATAATAACACTGCAAAAAATAGGAATAGAAGGAAATTTTCTGAACATGATAAAGGGTATATATGAAAAATCCAAAACTATCATCATCTTCAATGGTGAAATCCTAAAAGTATTCCCTCTGAGATAGGGTACAATACAAGGATGCCTGCTATCACCCCTCCTATTTAACATTTTCTTAGAAATAGTTGCTCAAGCACTAACAAGAAAAAGATATAAAAGGCATCCACTTTGGAAAATAAGAAGTAAAAATTTCACTATTTGCAGATGACCTGGTCCTATTTATAGAAAGCCCTGGGAAATTTACAACAAAGCTTCTAGAACTTATAAAGGAGTTCAGTAAAGCCACAGGCTATAAGATCAATGCTCAAAAATAAGTAGCATTTTTGTACAACAATAGCAAGCAATCTGAGGAGGAAATCAAGAAAAAAATACCATTTACAATAATGAATACAAGAATCAAATACCTAGGAATAAATTTAACTAATGATGTAAAGGACTTATATACAGAAAACTGCAAAATACTGTTAAAGGATATCAAAGAAGACTTAAGATAATGGAAGAATATTCCCTGTTCATGGATAAGAAGACTAAACATCATCAAGATGTCTATCCTACCCAAACTAATCAACAGAGTTAGTGCAATCCTAATAAAAATCAACACTGTATTTTTCAAGGAATTGGAAAAACTAACTACAAAATTTATTTGCAAGGGTAAGAGACCCCAAATCATCAAAGACATGTTGAAAAAAATAAAATGAAGGTGGAGGTATCATATACCTGACTTTAAAACATACTACAAAGCTACAGTGGTCAAAACTGCATGGAATTGGCACAAGGATAGACATACTGACTAATGGAACCAAATTGAGAGTTCCAATATAAATCCTCTCATATATAGTCATCTGATATTTGAGAAGTCTACCAAGCCCACTCTGTTGGAAGAGAATGGCCTCTTCAACAAATGGTGCTTGGAGAACTGGATATCCAAATCCAAAGAATGAGAGAGGAAAATCATTTCACAACTTATACAAAAATCAACTCAAGATGGATCAAGATGTACATATAAGATCCAAGACCATAAAGACCTTGGAAGATAATGTAGAGAAGCATCAAAAGGACCCTATAATAGGAAATGGTTTCATGAACTTCACACCCAAAGCATGAGTAGCAGAAGGAAAAATAGATAAATGAGATCTCTTCAAAATAAAAAAAAAAATGCATCTCAAATGACGTTATCAAGAAAATAAATATCAGGCTACCCAATGGAGAAAATATTTGGCAACCATATATCTGTTAGGAGCCTAATATACTGAATATATAAAGAAGTCCTACACCTCAAAAATGAAAAGAAAATCCATTTAAAAAATGGGCAAGTGACCTAAAAAGACACTTCTCCAAGGAAGAAATACAAATGGCTAAAAAGCACATGAAAAAATGCTCAAAATCACCAGCTATTAGGGAAATTCAAATGAAAATTACAATGAGATACCATCTTACACCGATTAGAATGGTGGCTTTTAAAAAAAATAGCTACTATAAGTGCTGGAGAGGATGTGGATGAAGGGTAACCTTCATCTACTGCTGGTGGGATTGTGTAATGGTCCCGCCACAGTGAAGGACAGTATAACAATCTCTCAAAACTCAAAGTATAGATCTTCTGTATGATCCAGTGATTCCACTACTGGCTATACACCCAGAAGAACTGAAAGCAAAGACACAAACAGATATATGCACACATATGTTCATAGCGGCATTGTTCACTATTGCCAAAAGTTGGGATCAACCCACGTGCCCAAAAACAGATGTATGGATAAACAAAACATGGTACATACATACAATGGAATATTACTCATCTGTAAGAAGGAATAAAGTGCTAACACATGGGGTAACATGGATGAATCTTGAAGACCTTATGTTGAGTGAAGCAAGCCAGTACATGATCTCATTGATATGAGTTAAGGAAATTGAGCAGTCTTAGAAAGCTATTGTCTGAAACATATGTTTACAAGAAAAAGAAAGAGAAGAGAAGGTTTCGAGCCATCACCCATACAGATATAATCTATGATAAAATGATAGAATGTAGTGTGTATTGAAGGGATAGGACAGGTGGGTAGTGATATTACAGCATTTGTTGGTGCATAGTTGACAGGTGGGAAGATTGGAAAGGGTGAGTTAAAATACCCAGGATACTGGGGGGAGAGATGGGAGAGGGAACAGGTGAACACCTGGGATTTGTGGGTTTCAGGTTGAAAGGACAGAGGTGGGAATATTCTTATGACAATATGACAAGGAAGGGTCACTGATTTAGGGTGTTGGTTGCGGGGGCATTAGGGACAGGGTGCACCTGGAGCAAGCTTCTAGGAAGTTTGTGAGTGTTCATCCTGTCATAATGTGTTATATCAGTGGGTTGAGACCCACAGAATGAGCAGGTAGGATTTGGACTCCCATCTTTGGGAGGACCAATTTGTTCAGAAATAGATAGTTGGGAGTCTCTCAAGAGCAAGTGGTGTTCATAATAGGGGAGGACAAACCAGTGTGTCAAGACTTCTTGTTGCATGTAACTATGAATCTTGTCATCCAATGAGTCAAGCCAGGGGGTGTTGTGGGCCCTGGGGAGATGGGGAGGGTGCAACAGAATAGATCAAGCAGGGGATATTTAGTATTCAGTTGAAATGTTCTTCATTACCTTACAGTGATGGACACAGGACATGGTAAATATCATCAAAATTTATTAAAATGTATGTTCTAAAATGTAACCATACTGTAAACCATTGACAAAATTAAGTAGCTATGTTTCACTATTTGTATATCAGTTATAACAATGCTACCATTCACATACAAAAAGGTTTTAAAATGGGGTGAGGAAAGGAGATGGAGTTTTGTTATATGAGAGTCTCTCATATTCTGTGTGTGACTTTGCTGTGACCTAAAACTTCTTTGAAAACAAAATGTAAAATAATGAGACACTGAGGAATGAAAGTGGGAAAGTGCCATGGTATAGACTGGACACCAGATATTGCAATGATAAAAGGCAAAATGTCAAAAAATAATAAATTTTTTTTCTTTTTTAAATATCTAATCTTTTTATTTTATTTTATATTTAGTTTTTTTTTAAACTTTTTGTATTTTATCTTACATATAAATTTATCATTATTATTTCATTTTCCTATTAATTGTATTTGGCTATTGAATTGGCTTCATTTTTATAGTAGCTTTGGATCACAGAAGGGTTACAACTGGGGTGGGAAAGTATCATTGGAGGTAGTGTCAATGATAGGGGGTTCATGGGAGGAAGTTCACCTGAACATACACACAAGGTATATAAAATTGTTCAAATGTTCACGGGGCATGGTCATAGTGGGTGGAGAATCACTCAAATAATGAGAGAATACTAAATTCCCATCCTGGAGAGCCCTGCCACATTCTCCAAGGAGCAACAACAGTCTCCCAAGTGCAGGGGCAGTGTCTGGCAAAGGAGGATGATCAACTGATGGGCCCTTGTTATTGGTGACTAGCCCTATGAGTTTTTGCTCTTGAAACAATAATAAAAAAAAAAAAACCAGCATATACTAAATTTTCTATAGGTTTTAAAAAAGTAAGATTATGTCTTTGTTAATAATATAAAATAGAATAATAGATAACACTATGTGTAAGAATTTTTTATAAATACTGTACTAATATTTTTTTTTAAAAAAAGAGTAAAACAAAACCAAAAAAAAAAAAATTGAAACTTAACCTACTGTTGTCTGTTCCCTAAGGGTTGCCTCCTGATAGCCTCCTTGTGGCTCAAATGTGGCCTCTCTCTAAACCAAACTCTGCATATGAATGCATTATCTTCCTCCCAGCATGTGATATGACTCTCAGGGATGAACCTCTCTGGCACCAAGGGATTACTACCAAGTGCCAACTGGCAATATGACTGGAAAAAGACATTGAATAAAAGGGGGAAAAGGTAAAGACAAATGAATTCATATGACTAAGAGACTTCAAAGTGTGTTGGGAGGTCATCCCAGAGGTAACACTTATGCACACCTCAGTAGGACTTCATAGGCTTCAAAATTGGATATCACCAAAAATAGGGGGGCTCCTGAGGGCTCTGGAAACACCCAGGTCCTATGACAGGGGAGATAGTTCTGGAGTTTAGTGCATTACCAATGGGCCCTACTTTGGAATTTGTGCTCCTGAGAGTGACAGAGTTGCACTCAAATATGCATTCCCTGCACATAGTTCATCTGTCTCTTCTAATCAAACCTATAAGTGATGCTGGAGTTTGGAGGTCCAGAGAATGGAGTGTTTGGGCTGTCTATGTGCCAGCGGAGCCTGAAATCTCAGAGGAGATGCAACTTCTACTCTACAGCTCAATGGACTCATCCAGGACACCTGGTGGGGAGATGATGATGGACAATGGCCCTCCCAGGGAATGGAGAGAGTCTGCAGCTTCAGGCAGGATAATCCCATGCATCTTACCCATGGGATATAAGCCACCTCTCAATCTGAGTTGGAGTGGACATCACCATCCCACACTCCTCAGAATTGGGGGAAGAGGTATGAACTAGAGTGAACTTACTGATATTTGGTTACAGACATACTGTGATTCAAGCAATGGAAGAAATTACAACATTAAAGTGGAGCCAGTGACCACTGGATGCTCTGCGAGCAGGGAGAGGGAAAAGCATTTGTAATACAGGGGCTTTTTTGGGACTTGGGAATTGTCCTGAGTGACATTGCAATGACATATATAGGCCATTTTATATCATCATATAATATGCAGAACTGTGTGGGAGAGAGTGGGTTTTACAATGTAAACATTGTCCATGCTTAGTGGCAAAGCCCCAGGGTTTGTATATCCATTGTAGGTGATGTGCCACACTAATGAAGGATGTTTTTGTGGGAGGTTGTGGGAGGTATGGGGGGGCATATGGGAATCCCAATATTTTGTGTAACATTTATGTAATTTAAGTATCTTTTTAAAAAAATGTATTCATAAAAAAACAAAGCAGTAACAGGGTTTGAAACTATTGACTTCAATTATCAAAGAAGTCCTACTGTGGGCAAAATACTGTCAAACAGCGTCACATACAACAGAGAAAACCATCATGAAAGAAAGAGTTAACCAGTGCAGAAAACTTCACAGTTATTTTATTTTAAGAAATTGGCACTGCCACATCAACCTTCAGGTACCCCCACCCTGATAAATGAGCTGCCATCAATATCAAGGCAAGACCCAACACCAGCAAACAGTTTAGGATTCTGGAGGCTTAGATGTTAGTTAGCATTTTTAGCAATAAAGCATTTTTTCATGAACGTATGTGTGTTATGTTTTTTCAGACATAGAGTTATCTCACAGTTAATAGACTACAGTAGAGTGTAAACATAACTTTATATACACTCAGAAACCAAAAAATGTGTGACTTGCTTTTCTGTGATATTTGCTTTATTGCAGTGGTCTGGAACAAAACCCAGAATATTTCTATAGTATACTTGTAGTTTTGGTCTATTGATGAATATGCAAAATTCTTCTCAATCATATGATACAAGAATTAGTGTAAATTATGCATAAGTCATGACCCTCAAATATAGGGGAAGGGGCATCCTAAGTATAGAAGTTAGCAGAAAAGAAAACCTAGAAGTGGGAGATAACTCTGGAGAATATAGAGGAGTATAGTATATTTGCTTAAATCATCTAAACAAAGGAAAACAAAAGAAAAAAGGTAGTGGAATAGAAAAGACATAATACAGCTGTCCTTGACATGAAAAATCTATTATATTTTGCAACATTGTATTTTTTCAATGCAGTAATCTCTATGATGAGCAAACTGGACATGAAACACTTTGGGGAGATTTCTGATTATCAGGAGAGGAGGTTCTAAATTATTCCAAGGAAAATAGCCTTTCTTGAAAATTTCTGAAGAGGGCATGTCAGGATTAAAGATACCATTTAGAGAGATACTTCTTGTGTTCCTCAAATACAAGTGTTCACACCTGTAACAATTTAGACCCTTTTAAGTGAAGCTTCCTACCTGAATAATTGTAACATGTTCTTTAGGCTTTTGTAATATCAGAAGATATTTATTCCAACTCTCAAGGAAAGCTTAAATTTATTCTACAATGATGCAAATATTAGCTACACTAGGGGCACCACATGGGAGTCACAATGAATATCACCTTATTAACTTTAATTCTCAAGGTAGCATTTGAGACCATAACTTTTGCAGGGAAATTTTTATCTCCACATTCCTCAGTGTATAGATGAAAGGATTCAGCATAGGGGAAATCACAGTATAAAACACAGAGATTTCCTTATCCTTGTTCTCACTGCCAGCGGGTAGAATATATATATAGATACATGGCACATAAAACAAAATTACAGCAATTATGTGAGAGCTACATATTTGACAGAGCTTTGTGTCATGCTGCAGAGGTGTGTGTCCTAATATTGTACAATATGCTTAAGTAAGATGCCACCAGGACGGGGAAAATTAAAACACCTGAAATCCCTGAATTGATAATAACTAAGACACTAAAAAAAGGTATATCTTTGCAGACCAGTTTCAAAAGAGACTTCACATCACACATGTAATGATTGATTTGATTAGGGCCTTAGAAAGATAAATTGAGGACCATGAGCATTAGAGTAATAGAATGACAAAAGCCCACACTGCAGGCCTTGATAATCAGCATGTTATATCTCTGCCTGTTCATGATGACCATATAGTGCAGGTGCTTGACAATGGCTGCATAGTGATCAAAAGCCATAGACACTAAGATGAATATTTCCACAGCCTCCAGCAAGTGCATAGTGAAGAGCTGGGTCATACAGTTGTTATCCGAAATGATTTTTCTCTCTGATGCTAGGTCTCTGATTAGCCAGGGAGTTACAACAGAGGTGAAGGAGAGGTCCATGAGCAATAGTTGGCAGAGAAAATAGTACATTGGCTGTTCAATTAGATGGCTGCAGGTAATTGTGAGTAAGATGATGAAGTTCCCATTAAGCCCACCAAGGAACAAGAAACAGAACAGTAGCTTTATCTGCTTGTCCTCCCATAACCCCAAGATGACAAATTCAGTGACATTGTTCTGATTTTCCATGAGGTAATGCGAGTCCAAGGTACACAATAGAAATTTAATTTATCTGAAATGATACAGAACATTAAAACATGTAATAGCACGTTTAAACTTGGTGTGAATTATTAATGGAAAAACAATGCAGGTCAAGGTAGATTTTATTACAGGATTTATCATTTAAAATCTTTTTAAGTTAGGACAGTTTTGTCATGTTAAATGATTTTTAAATGAGAACATATTTTAATCCTCATATTTTATAAATATTTTACATGTATTAATTCCCATAAGAACCCAAACCTAAGTAGGCAATTTTCCTGTTCTTATTTTATATATGGGACACTTGAGGCACAGGAGGGCTCAATTAATTATATCACATCATTAAGATATATAGTAGCAGATCTAAGATATGAAACTTTACCCTATGTCAGATTCCATGCTCTTCAAGTCTATGCTGTGTTAGCCATAGGCCAAATGGAACCAGCTATTTTCCAGCTGCAAAATAAATGAGGTGTTTCTTCATCTCTACCACTAACTACTTGCATAATTGTAAGCAACTCCCTCCCTTTTTCTATCCTACTAATATTTTGTGTGGAGACCCAAATCACCCTATAATTCTATACCTCCACTGAAACTAAATATTTATTCTTTTTTTTTCCTTTTTTTTAATTGTGGGTAAAAATCAAAATTTTCACAATACATACCAATATTTATTCTTGAAATTAAAATTACCCAAGGATCTTAATCATATCATAGAAATAACCTAATTTAGTTGTTAATATTTTCAGTGACTTTATTTATTCTCATGTATGGTTGAAGTTCAGCACATTGGTTTGCTAGAAATAGGACACTGGTTTGTTAGATACAGCAATTGCTAGGTCTCTGAATATATGAATATGGGACTGTATTAAAGCCTCACCTTTCTCCTAATTATGTTAAAGGTATATTTTGAGAATGCTATTAGAAAAAACTTTAGAAAGGTAAGTGTTCTCTCTTGGCATGTTGAATGAAGTAATAAGAAGAAAGAATTATTTGCTCATTTGATCATATCTTTAGAAATGTGCAGATACTCAGATGCAGTGTATTTGGGAGGAAGGAGCAAATATGTTGAAAGCATCACCTTTAGCCCATGTCAAAAGGCCCTCCACATCCAAGTCATCTTTTGCTAAAAAAAAAAAAAACTATTATTTTCAATGTGTTGCTGTTTGGATTTTATTTTTCAGTATGGGAACAATTTGATGAATTGTACTGATCCCTAGTCTAAGGAACATGAATATTAGCATACAGTTTTGAATATTCTAATGTTTCTACATTCCTAGGGCTAATCTCATTCTGTTGAGATTTCTTATCCAACTGGCAATTAGAACCAAAGATATTGAGTCCATTTTCCATCTGCCAAGAGCAAAAGAAATGAAGCCCATCATATCAGAAGGGCTTAAGATTCTAACATAAACCATGTCCTCAGAACACATCCCTGAAAATGTTTTACCGAGGATGAACAATTGTGTAATAAAATGGGATTACATTACAGTCATGAATTAATTGGTCTGTCAGTTGTTTTACTTATGTTAGACAAATACTAAATATGAAGAAAACATGGATATTGGTGTAAATATGTCTTATTAATATGTAAATATTCTGCACTCAAAATTTAACTTAACATAGCACATATTCACAAATTGAGAATATCAAAACCTGCCCTCTGTGTATGTCAATCAATCTAATAATTTAAAGAACATAATATATCTAGTAATAAATTTGCAGTACAACTATAGAAAATATTCTAGAATAACTAGAAAATTTAAATTATAAAAAGCCAAACTCTTGGTTTCCTATATTTCACTAATTTTGATGCAAACCTCAGGATGTCTGAACATTTGGGTCCAGTTTTACTGTACCTACAATGATTCCACATCAATTGGGAAAACACACACCTAAGTAGGAAAAGATCCTTAAAAGTACTGCCCAGAGATTAGTTACTGGGAATCCTCTTAAAAAGCAAAATCATGCTGAAATACTTCCTAGAACTATCCTCATATCATTTCAATTTTGGTATTATTCTAATGCTTAAAATCTCCCTCACTATATGCAAATCCATTCCCTCTCCTCCTTTTCCTCCTACCCTCCCTCCCTCTCTCTCTTTCTCTCTTTGTCTTTTGTCACTCCCTCTCACTTCCCTTCTTCTGCCCCCTTCCACTCTGTCACAAATACACACACACACACATACTCATGCATCTGTACATAATCACATGCAAATAAATGCAGTGTTTTGGGGATAATTTCAAGTGCACATTTTTCTCTACCAAAAGCCCCTTTTTCTCTTACAAATTAAATACCTAGAGAAAAATTATCCTAGGAAATATGTGTTTTCTATATTTTGAAATAAAAAAAAGATTGAAATAAAAGAATAAGAAAATTGAAGAAAAAGGATAAATCTGAAGAAGGAAAAACCTGTTGAGCTGTATGAATTATGTCTAAGTAGACAAGAGGATATGGATAGCACGAAATCTTAACAATGGCTAATATAACTGTTTTTTTTTTACAGATTCTTAACCTATTTATCATATTTATTATAAGGAAAATATTGTGAAAGTGAAATTAATATGGTTAATTCTTTGATAGATTTAGAGTAAAATATTTAAATAGCATAAATTATATGTAATATATTCCAGGCATCTTATTAGATATTTTACATATACCCATTAATTTATCTTCAGTATGTCCTAGTGAGGGTTTATTACTACCCCAATAGTTTATTGGAGAATATATTTACATTATTGTGGTGTGTGTGTGTGTATGTGTATATGTTTATTACAACCAAAGCTCAAGTTTACACAAATGCTAAGGGAAAACCTCAATCTGGGCCTTTAGAATGATTCTAAAACCCAAACAATTTTCACTATGCTTAAATACTTTTTCACAAATACAAATACAGGCTAAAACTTTAATTTGTTCCCATATTGTCATTCATATTTACTGAATGGCCTTTCATGAAAATAGCTAACAGGAATGTATTTCAGAGGAATATAAACTTGGAAATTTGGAAATATTAAGGTCAAATTTTATATAAAACAAAGAAGCATTTGAGGTCACAATGATTTCATCTCACAATGTTTTTTTAATTGGTGAATACTAACCATCATGATCAATCCTTCTGCAACAATTTACTTTTCTTTGTCAAGATGGTCCTTCTGACTGGATTCCTGTCTATTTCTGGATTGTGCTATGGACTAGCAAATCGATGTGGAAAGCTTTGGACTCTTATGCAAATCTGCCATCAAAAAGCATCTTTTGGGGAACCCTTGCTCAGAACACTTTAAATTAAAAGGCACAAGAAGTACCAGAGGAAAAAGCTCCCAAGTGCTTTTTGCAGCAGCCAAATATACATACTTATAATTAAAGAGGTAAATCCAATACTATTATAGTTGTCATATAAACTGCTTTAAGGCTTGTTTCTCTTGCATTCATTTCTTCAGGGCCATCATATAAAAGGTTCAGGAATACTGTTATGTATGGCACTGGTGAAATATTATAGATATTTGTTTTTCTATCTGTCCTCTATCTTAGAATTATCTTCTCAAAGACTATATTCACTCTTTTTTTTCCCGTCGTATGCAATACGTACTTAAGAAATGTTGAATTATTCTTTACCATCTAACTGAATTAATATGATGATAGAGTTTCAAAAGAGCATTACAATTTTCCTTAGTAACACAAAATTCTTACCAATGGATCAAATGGATCCATGCCAGCTTACTAATGCTTATTTTATTTTACATAATTTTTCCTTTATTCATGAATTTCTCCTGTTCCTCACCTGGCAACCCACTGTACTCTATGTGTTAGACAGGGTTCTCCAGGGAAAAAAACCTACAGGATATGTGTGTGTGTTTGTGTTTGTAAATATATATATATGAGTGTATATACATATATGTGTATGTATATGTAAATAACTTTAAAATTAGGGAAAAGATAACAATAAATGATTATATATATTTGGAAATTAAAAGCATGTTCTGCTAAATATATTATTTAATAAACAATATTAGAAAAGTTTATAAATACCTAAAATTGAATGATAGTGAATTGTTTTCCATTCTGACATGTAAAGAGCTTGGATAGTCATTGCTTCCACCCTCTCAACAAAATAAAAGCCAAAAAACTGCATAATACTAATCTAAGCTCCTTCATAGAAGGGATTTTCCAGGGAAAACTCCCTCCTGGAGAACTACAGAGGTAGGCAGATAAAGAATGACCACAGTTTACCTGAAGCAGAAACCACAGGTTTAGTCAGCCCCAGGAAGGAAAACTGAAGGGTAATTGATGAATCACTGGAGTCCAAGTGTGGGCTAGATTGAGAGACAAAATTTGTAGGCAGCCAAGCCTTAGAGGCACCCCACATTACATAAGTCTTAGCTCCAGGAGCCCCATCTGATTCCCATTCTGAATTTCAGAGAAAAAACTCCTTTTTCTAGCTGGGGAGTTGAAAACTGACCACCCTGAAATTAAAGCAGAACAATCTGTTCTCATTTATAAATGCCTACCCTCAAGGGAAACCAAGAAGGGTATTTCCAGAATCTAACCTACTTGGGGGAAGGGAAATACCAAACTTCGGTTCTTTCTCGGCTTCCTATCTCACATAAGGATTTTTAAAAAATCATTGATATTTTGCTGTTCCACATCTTCCCCAACACTTTACATGATCAATCTTTAATTTTAGCCATTCAAGTGGCAAGAAGCAGTATCATTTTCATTTACATTATGAGTAATCATGTCTAGCATCATTTCTTGTATTATTTGCAAAGTTTAATCTTCTTTAATGAAGTATACATTCAAAATATTGGTTCAACTATAATTTGGTTGTTCAATTTTTCTTATTAATATGTAAAATATTTTATATATTCTAAATAATAGTTCTCTTTAAAAACTGTTTTTCAAATACTTTCTCCTAGTTGCATCACTTCATTTTGCATCCTATTTATAAGCTATTTCTGACCATTTTTTAAAAAATTCTTTCATTGTGACTTTCTTTTCTTTTTTTAAATATTGGGGTGAAGGATTGAACCCCAGATCTCACATATGGGAAGCTGATGCTCAACCACTGAGCCATATGAGCTCCCCCTTTCTTTTCCTGATCATGAGTTTATACTGTATCTATCAACTCTTTGCCTATCTGTGGACTGGAAGATATTCATCGAGGTTTCATTCTTTAAAAATACTTTTATATTTTGTATAGACATCTATGATCTATTTGGAATTAATGTGTGTATAATGGGTGAGGTTTCATTATCTGATATGGATGTCCAATTTTTCCCACCAATATTTGTTTAAAACAGTATAATTCCTCTACAGAGTTGCCTACAGTCCCTTGCTTAGATCCAGTTGACCAAATAGGTGTGGATCTAATTCTGGATTCTAAGGCTAATACAAAGATTGTTTATCTTTGTGAAAATATCATACTACTTTGTTTACTGTAGCTTTATGATATGCCTTGAAATTAGGAAATATGTTTTCTCCAAGTTTATTCCTTTATAAACTCATGTGGGCTGATCTAGATGAATTGCATTTCCATATAAATGTTAAAATTATATTCTAAAATTCTAATAAGAAAAGATAGTTTGTGGGTTTTTTGGGAGAATAGCACTGAATCTAGGAATTAATTTTGTGGGTGGTAAAAATGACATCTTAAAAATATTGAGTTGTTTCACTTATGAGAACAGAATATTTCTCCATTTATTAAGGTGTTGTTTAATTTCCCTCTTCAAAGTTATGTAGTTTTTTGTGTGGATGCCTTGCATATACTGTGTCAAATATCATTAACTACTAAGTTTTAATTCTTTCATATTAACATACTAAGTATTTTAAGAATTTTATAATATAATTTTAAAAATTCAATTTCTGATTACTTGTTACAAATAATCCAAATAGCCTTTTTGATCAATTTTTGTATATTGCTGTCATATTTTTCAAACCTGCCAAGCTCACTTTTTAATTAAAAAAGTTAAATCATCCAGATTAGATAGGAAGAAGGAAAACTGTCTGTATTTACTGGTGATATGGTTGTCTAAGTAGTAAATTTTAAAATCTGTAAAGAAATTCTATTATATTTTATGAGTATGAGAGAAATGCTGGCTTGATAGAGTGAGTTCAGATACTGTTCATTCACTTCTGTTCCTTTTTCTGGAAGTGTTTGAGTATAATTGGAAGTATTTGTATCTTAATGTTTGATAGAATTCATAAATGTAGGTATTTTGATCTGGGGATTCTTTGAGGGAAGCTTTGAAAAAAAAAACAAATTCTATTTCTTTAAGATATATAGGACTTGAAATGTTCTGTTATTTATTTTAATGTGCTTTTTAAATACATAGTATTCAAGCAATTTGCCAATTCATAGTTGTTGAATTTATTGTACTTAATGTGTTGACAATGGCCCCTTATTTTCCTTTTAAAATCTTTACAATGTATAATGTTAATACCTGTGTCATTAAGAAATAAAATGTTTAGTAATAAATTATCTAAGTGCTCTAAGTATCAAAATGTAAAAGCAAATTAAATCCAAACAATATAGAGAAAAGGATATAATAAAAACAAGAAAAGAATTCCTGAGGACATACCTAACATTTCTAAATAGAGAATATCAGCAAAGACAAAAAAGTTGGTTTCTATGAAAGGATTAATAAAAGTCTGAACAATTTACCTTGATCAATGAAAAGGGAGAAAAAACACAAAAAGCCAACATGATGAACTATTATATGTTGCTCCTAGTGGTGAAAAATTGTACAGATACCTTAAAATACTATTTGAGGATAACCATTAAGTTTACCCTAAATTATGATCCAACTATTCTCTTCCTAGATAATTATTTACAAAACCATTAATTTTCAGGGCAATCATTAAGGTACCATCCATTAGCATTAGTTGAGAGTTTCATACCTGGTCTTAGCAGGAAAAATGAGTTTAATGAGGATATCCGCACACCTCTAGAAATTAGTACTCTTCCTTGCAATAAATTTTAAAGAACAAATGAAACAATTAATTTCATAGAGAGAGAAATAAATTACCCTTGGGATTAAAATGAATCTATTATACTGATTTCTTTATTTCTCAATTGATTTTGCAGGGCAGTAAAGGGTAGATGGATAAATATCAAATATAAATTTAAAATTTTTGACTAAATTACAGATTTATCTTCTCAATTACCACAGAATATGGCAATATGTCACCATATGGCCTTCCAGAAAAGCCTGAAATTTCACTAATTTTTTAAATTATACTCCACTGCTCAATATAGCACTGCATTAAATGCTTTGAAACAGATGATTTTTTGTAAGTACCCTAGCTAGTCCATGTCAGTAGTCCACAAAATTATGTTTCTAAATCATTTTGCATGGTATAATTAGTATTTGATTTGTAGTTTCTTGAAACTTCTAAGTCCTATTATCCTCATGCATTGAATTCATGATAGCAAGGAATAATTAACTTTGAGGTAGTTTCTATCTTTTTTATTCCACATTCATTGTGTCAGTCCTTCAAAAATAATGCTTGGCACCTGTGATGGTTAAGTTCATGTGTCAAGTTGGCCAGGTTATGGTGCCTGGTTGTCTGATCGTGAAAGCACTGTTTTGATTGTTACTGTGAGACTATTTCATGGATTAAAATCATCAGTAAATTTATTGTATCGATGGCTGATCACATCTACAACCAACTGAGGAGATTGCCTTCAAAAATGAGAAAAGTCCCATCCAATCAGTTGAAGACCTTTAAAGGAGAAGTAATGATTTCAGCAGTCAGAAGGGAGAATTTCCATCTCTAATTCAGCCAACACAGCATCTGCTGGGAAATTCATTGGCAATCTTCATTGGAATTTTCAACTTGCAGCCTGTCTTAGAGAATTTGGAATTGCCCATTTCCACAATCTTTTGAGCCAATTCTTATAGAAAATCTCATTATATTTACATAAAATACATATTAATATATACTATACATGTAATATTTATATATTTAGTTCTTTTCCCTAGAGACCCTGATTATTACACCACCAATACATTCTCAAGGCATTTGTCATCTCTGAATTTCTCAGAGTATAGATTATAGAATTTAACATAGGTGCAAAGGTGGTGTAAAATAGAGCAAATATTTTATGCTTAGGGTAGGTGTTAAGTAGTCTAAGGTTAGCAAACATTTGAAGGCCCCAAAAACTGCCTATAGTGACATGAGACCCTGGGAGAGAGTTTTCATCTTCCCACTAATGAGTCATTTCACTGGTGAACAATGTAAGGACTTAAGAAACAAATAAGACAACACAAGTTATTAAGGCAACCCTACCTGATTTCGCAACCACAAGACACCAGTGATGTAGGTACCATTACAGGAAACATTTAGCAATGAGAAAATATTGCAGAAAGAGTGATAATTTAATTGTACCACAAAAGGATAACTGGATTGTTATGGATAATAAAGGAATAGATGGACAGTCCCACCACATGCCCAAGCAGCTAGGACTAGAAGAGTTCATTTGGCACTGTTCATGATAATAATGTAGTGCAGAGGCTTGCAGAGACAATGTAGTTATCAAAGGACATGGAAGCACTAATGCAGACCTTAATATCTCCAAAGAAGTCTGTGGCAAAGAACTGAAACTTGCAATTATTGTAGGAGATTGCTTTATCCTCACTAATAAGTCACCAGTCATTTTGGCTGAAACAATAGAGGTTTAGCATTTGTCCTTACAGGATCAATGCCTGAGGAAATAGTCCATGGGTTGGTGAAAAAGGGAGCTGCATTGCATGGAGGAAAGGATCAGGAGGTTTACTACCAAGAAGGAAACAAAACAAAATAAGAGAAACAAAAGCAAAATATATGTATATTCAGGCCATAGGAAAGTCCCAAAGTGACTAATTCTGAGGTGTTCTTGCCCCTTTGCTTATATCTCAATTGGGTTAAGATCATAAAATATATTTTTTACTGTAAATTATATCATTTATAAAACAACAAAAGTTTAATGTACATAATGAAAATAAAATGTTTCACCTATTTTTAAATGTATTGCCTTAGCCATAGGATCAACTTTCCTTCTCAACATAATCTGGAACAATTCACTCAATGATTAAAAAAATGAATCAGAAAATTCAAATGTTTAAAACACCTTTGTTTAATGTGGCAAATTTTAATTTGCTAAAGCTACTGAGAAAATAAGTGTCAGGTACAGAGTGTTTTGTAGCTAAGTGTAAACATATATCGAATAATTAAGTAGTGGTTCATTGTCCTACCCTTTAATTATTACAACTGATACAGATTGTTTGTAAATGAAGTGGTACATTGTTAATTATCAAATACATTTATTTACCTAAAATAAATTGATTTAAATAATTGTTTTATGTGGGTTGGTGAACTACTTAAACATGATCACTTGATTAATCCAAGTCCACAATTCCTAATAAAAGTGAGTCAGATCACAGGAATCTCAGTAATTTTTTGAATCATTAAGATAAAAACACTGTTTATACTAGAAGATAGAATCTGGCAACAAAATCAGAGGAATGTAAAATAAACTAAGCAGTTGACAGCATTGAGCTCATTGCTTAGGCTTCTTAAGCCTCTTTTTGTCAATTATATCATTGTGAAATCATTTCATATTTCAGAAATATGGGGAATACATGAGTAGTATGAAATACCTAGTGTCATACATGGTTAATGCCATGCATTTTTAAAAAAAAACATTTTTACTCTTTTTTTGAGCAGGTTAGCAGCTACTATAATTGTCCTGCACATACATACCACAAATTCAAATTAAGAAGCAAGTATGAAAAGAAAAAAGAAAAAAAAATAGAGTTAATGGGGTAATGAAATAAATTTCAATTTTTACAATTCATTAGTGAAAAAAAGATTCTGATGATTGACTATTTTAGGGCCTTTCCTAAAACTAATTCCTAGTCTGATTTTTCTATTACCATAAAATTATTGTGAAAATATCACTTTATTTCTTTGCTAGGTTGAATACATATTGTGCAACCCCTTTTTGTGTGCTGTAGCCTGATAGCAACAGATTTCCTAATGTTA
>JAKSZT010054102.1:1569490-1579734 GCA_026826555.1 Tolypeutes matacus | reverse complement strand
AAGTAAAGACTCATAAGCTTAGTCATCAATATCAAAAGCCCATCAGCGGATCCATCTCCTTCACCAGTCACTGCCCCTGCACTTGGGAGACTGTTGCTGCTCCCTTAGAGGATGTGGCAGAGTCCTCCAGGATGGGAATTCAGTGTTCTGTCAGTTATGTGTAAGACTCCACCAACTGTGACAATGGCCCATGAATATTTAAACATTTTTACAGATGTTATATGTATGCTCAGGTGAACTTCCTCCCAAGCACCCCCCATTACTGATACCCCACATCAGCCATCTTCCCCCACCCCATGGAATTGTCCTGAATGACATTACAATTACAGATACAGGACATTACATATCTTGCCATAACCTACAAAATTGTGCTGGAAAGAGTGTAAACTACAATGTAAACTATAATCCATGCTTAGTGGCAATGCTCCAGAATGTTTTATCCATTGTAACAAATGTACCCCATTAATGAAGGTTATTGTTAATGTAGGAAAATGAGGAAGATGTAGGCAGTAGGGCATATGGACATCCCCTATATTTTTAGGTAACATTTTTGTAATCTAAGTATCCCCCCCAAAAAAAAGCAAGGGGGTAAATGAGGAATTGCTGGAGTGCAAGTATGGGCTAGTTTGAGAGACAAAATTTCCTTGGGTTAAATCTTAGGGGCACCCATATTGCTTGGGTCTTATCTACAGAAATCCAATTGGATTTCCTCTATGAATTTCAGATAACAATATTCCTATGTTTCCAGGAGTGGAGAGGAAAAATGACAATTTTGAAATAAAACAAAACCAGTCCATTCTCATTAACGATTTCCTGCCCTATTTTACCACAGCCTAACCAAAGAGAATTTTTCCAGATTAACCTGATTGGGGAAATGGAAATATAAGATTTCTCTCATCCCATCTCCACACCAACACTTTCTGCGGTCAATCTTTAATTTTAAGCATTCAAGTGGTATTTGCATTTATATAATAACTAATGATGTTTAGCATCTATTCATGTGTTATTTGCTAAGTTTATTTCATCCTGTATGAATTATCTGTTGAAAACATTGACTCATTTTTAATTAGGTTGTACAATTTTTTATTGTGCTTATTTTTATTGGATTGTTCATTTTTTTCTTGTTCATATGTAATACATGTTTATATAATCTAAATAGTAGTTCTTTGATGACTATATGGTTTTCACATATATTCTTCTAGGACATAACTTATTTTTTTCCTTCTATTTACAATCTCATTCTTGTAGCAACAATTTTCACCATTTAAAAATTCATTTAACATGCCTTTTCTTTTTCTGGATTATACTTTTGTATTGACTCTAACATTTCCTTGTCTAATCCAAGGACCTAATGATTTTCTTCTATGTTTCATTGTAAATACTTCATATTTTATATTTTATGTAGAAATCTATTATCCATTTTGAATTAATGTATGTATAGTGTGTTTGGTAAAGGTCAATGTTAATTTGCTATGTGTATGTATGTCCAATTGTTCCATCAACGTTTGTTGAAAACACTCTCATTTCCTCAAAGAATTACTTACATTTCTTTGCTTAGATTTAGTAGATCATGTATGTGCAGCTCTAATTGTGAACTCTCTGGTGGGTTTGCCTAATTTAATTGTCCATCTTTTTGAAATTACCACAATTATTTGATTACTGTTGGTTTATGCAATGCCTTGAAATCAAGAAGTGTAATTTTTCAAATTTATTCTCATAAATTTGTGGGGGCTGCCCTAGATGCTTTAAATTTCCCTAAAAATATCATAATGAGGTTTTAAAATTCTAAAAAGGAAAGTCAATATGTAGATATTGCAAGTGACATCTGAAAAACAGTTGAGTTGGATCAAAGATGAGGGAGTAAAGGACAGCAGCTCTACTCATCTTCCAGAAGTAGAGGGAAGACTGGTAGGCTTATTAAGCGTAAGGGAACTCTCGTGGTTTTGGGGCAAACAGAGTGGATAGCTAATGAGGAATTTGCCTAGTTAGGCCCCAGGGGAGTGGTAAGACCACAAGGTGGCCAGAGTGGGCACATAGCATTAAGGGGCCTACCTGTATTCCTGTGACCTGAGAAGGAAGTCCATGGATTTTCTTTAGTATTTTATTTTATTTGTTTCTTTAATCATTAAGGTACCCATGGAGTTAGGGCACCACAGAGCAATAGGAAGGTGCAGATGGTTGACATGCAGGAACCTAACCAGATATCAGTGGCTTGAGGGGAAAGTCCAGATTTTATTTCTCTCTCTCTTTTTCCAGGTACTCAGGGAGCACCAGGGCAATAGAGCAATAGGTAGACATGTGCAACTGAGAAGGATAATCCTAACTGGACACTAGTTGCCTAAGAGTGTTACCTGGACTTTCCTTCCTTCCTTCCTTCCTTCCTTCCTTCCTTCCTTCCTTCCTTCTTTCCTTCCTCCCTTGCTCCCTCCCTCCCTCCCTCCCTCCCTCCTTCCCTCCTTTCCTTCTTTCCTTCCATCTTTTTTACTTTCTTTTTTCTCTTCCTTTTCTCTCTTTTTCTCCTTTGCATTTCCTTTTTTCCTATTTTATCTTTTTTTACCTTTATTTTATTCAGTTTAAGACAGACAAATTTAAATATTTGGAATAATTGGAACTAAGTGTCAAAGAAGAACCTTAACATAAAAAAAAAAAAACAAGGCAAGAGGAAACTATCCAACAAAATAAAATCATCAAGATGAAAAGATGCTTGATATCAGAAAAAAATACAAACCATGCTAAGAAATAGAAGGTATGGCACAGTCACAGTAACAACCTAAAAAGGCAAAGGAGATGTAGAATTTCAAACAACTAATCAAAGATTTCCACAGAAATCTTCAAAAAAAAAAAGATGAAGGAAAAAATAAAGGATGTTAAGAATAACTTGGTGAGCATATAGAAGAAATTTTAAACATATATTAAAAAAAGAAATCTTATTTTCATGAAAGATACAATAAAAGAAATTAAAAAAATACAGTAGAATCAAACAACAGCAGACTCAAACAGGAAGAAGAAACAATTGGTGAATTAGAAGATAGAATATAAGCAAATGCACAGATAGAACAGATGCAGAAAAACATGGAAAAAATGAACAGGTACTCAGGGAATTGAATGAAAACATGAAAAGTGCAGACATACACATTATGGGTATCCCAGATTGAGACTAGAAGGGCAAGGGTGTAGAGGAAGTGTTTGAAGAAATAATGGCTGAATTTTTTCCAATTTTATGAGGGACATGGATGTACACATGCACAAAGATCATCTTACTCAAAACAGAAAAAATACTAACAGATTTCTTTTAAGAAACATACTAATCAGATTGTCAAATTCCAAAGATAAAGAAAGAATCCTGAAAGCAGTAAGAGAAAGGAGATAAATCACATATAAAGGATGCTCTATAAGATTAAGTGCTGATTTCTTATCTGAAACCATGGAGACAAAAAGGCAGTGGTATGACATTGTTACGGTCCTGAAAGAGGAAAGAAAATGATAGCCAATATTCTGTATTCAACAAAACTATCTTTCAAAAGTGAGAGAGAGATGAAAATATTCACAAAAAAACAGAAATGGCCAGTTGGTCAACAATAAACCTGCCCTTGAAAAAATACTAAAGGGAGATCTGCAGGTTGAAAGGAAAAGACAGTAGAAGGAGGTTTAGTTTTGCATTTAGAAAGGAAAATTATTATAAAGTGTAACAAAAAAAAGGTCAAAAGATAAGCAAAAATAAGATATAACATACATAAGCCTAAAGCTATAATGGCTGAAGTAAGTACTGAATTTACTGTAATGACGTTGAATGCTAAGGAATTAAAGACCACAGTTAAGAGAAAGATGGGCAAAATGTGTAAATATATGACCTATATACTATGCACAAGAGATTCACATTCGACCAAAGGACACAAAGAGTTCAAGTGAAGATTTTTAAATGATTTTTCTATACAAAATATAACAAACAAACAAAAAAGGCCTGTCATAGCTATACTAATATTGGACATAATAAACTTTAAATGTAAAATTGTTGTAAGAGACAAAGAAGAACTCTATATTCTAATAAAAGGGGCAATCTAACAAGAAGAAAGAACAATCATCAATATTTATGCAACTAACCAGGATGTCCCAAAATACATGAGGCAATAACTAGCAAAATTGAAGGAAGAAACAGACACCCCTACTGTCATATTCAGGCACTTCAATACATCACTTTCAGCAATAGCCAAAATATCTACACAGAGAATCAATAAAGAAACAGACATCAAGAATAAAACATTAAAGGAACTAGACCTAATGATACATATGTAAGATTGCATCTTCAAACTGCAGGATATACACACTTCAAGAACACTTATGGATCATTTTCCAGGGTAAATCATATGTTATTTCATGGAATAAATCTCAATGAATTTAGAAAGATTAAAATTATACAAAGCACTTTCTCTGACCACAATGGAATGAAGCTAGAAATCAACAATGGGAAGAGAACTATAAAATTCACAAATATATGGAATTTAAACAATAGGCTATAACAATCAGTGGGTCAAGGAGTACATTGCATGAGAAATTAGTAAATATTTTAAGGCAAATGAAAATGTGTACACAACATATCAAAATTTATGGGAAGTAATTAAGTCAGTACAGAGAAGAAAATTTATAGCCCACAATGTTATAATGAGGAACTAGGAAAAGAACAGCAAACTAATTCCAAAGCAAGAATAAGGAAATAAAAAACAAGTAGTAGAGCAGAATTAAATGAAATTGAGAAAAAAAAGAAAGAATTAACAAAACCAAAAACTGTTTATTTGAGAAGATTCAAAAAATCGATAAACCCTTAGCAAGACTAAGAAAAAAAGAGAGAGAGCATGCAAATAAAATCAGAAATGCAAGAGGGGACATCATTAGTGACCTCACAGAAATAAAAAGGATAGTAAGAGGATACTCTGAAAAATTGTATGCCAACAACTTGGACAATTTTGGTAAAATAGACATATTTCTAGAAAAACACAAACAACTTACCTTGATGATAAAAGTAGTAGAAGACATCCACAGACCAATTATAATTAATAAGATTGAAACAGCAATCAAAAGCTTCCAAATAAATAAAGGTCCAGGACCAGATGATTACACAGATGAATTTTACAAATCATTTCAAAAAGAAGTAGTACCGTTCTACTCAAACTCTTCAAAAAATTTGAAGGAGATTGAACATTACCTAACTCATTCTGTGAAGTCAACATCACCCTAGTATGAAAACCACATAAAGATGCCACAAGAAAAGAACATTATCAACCAATCTGTAATGAAATTAGATGAAAAAATCCTCAAAAATAATTGCAAATTGAATCCAACAACATATAAAATGAATTATACAAGATTAAGTGGGTTTTATCCCACATATGCAAAGATATTTCAATATAAGAGGAGCGAATATTGTAATACACCACATTAGCATATTGAGGGAGAAAAATCACATGAACATCTCTAGCAATGCAGAAAAGGTATCTGACAAAATTCAATATCCATTCTTGATAAAAACACATCAAATGACAGAAATAGAAGGAATCTTCCTCAACATGGCCCAATTAATAAAAATATCAGGACACAGAGTAAAATATTATTTTCACACTATTAGTGAAAGAGATAGTCTAAGAGACATTTAATAAAATCAAAATGTTATAGAAAAGTTGATAATTAGAGAGGATACAATGAACTATTTATAATTATGATTGATTTTAAATATCTAGGATATATTTGTGATAATTAACCTAAGGTTCTCTCAGGTCTTTAAAAATACTAAAATAGTGTAGAATGTCTAAATGTTCCCTATCAATGTATAATTAGGGACACCTAAAGGCTTAAGGAAATAAGAAAAAGGATAAAATTGGAAGTTTGACAAGACAGAAATTCATAAAGAACTGGTTCACTCACAGCTTGCTTTGGCCTCCATTTTTTGCTTTAGCCACCTCCACTGCCCCAAAACTTTTTTTTTTCTTTTTAAAGACGCTTTAGAATACATAAATGTTACATAAAAAATATAGTGGATTCCCCTATACCTCACTCCCTCCCCATCCCACATTTCCCACATTAACAATATACTTCACTAGTATGATACTTTTGTTACAATTGATGAAAACATATTGAAGCACTGCTCCTAACCATGGACTATCCTTTCCATTATACTTTACACTCTGTCTTACACAATTTTGTAGGTTATAACAAAATATATAATGTCTTGTATCCATCATTGCAATGTCACACAAGACAATTTCAATACCCTGAAAATGCCCCCATATTACACCTATTTTCCCCTCTCCCATCCCTCAGAACCTCTGGTGGCCACTGCATTTTTAACAATGATAAGAGTTCTTCCATTGCTAGAATAATAATAAGTCTACTTTAGTCCATTGATCATTCCCTAATCTTCAGGATTTAGGGATGATGATGCCACTCTGCTTCTCATTGAAAGGGAGCTTAGAACCCATGGGGCAGATGGATGGAACTACCTTGCTGGCAGTTGCAGACACTCTCTGTTCCTTGGGATAGGTGTGTCCATCGTCATCTCCTTGTTAGTTGTCCTGGGTGAGTCCAATGAACTCTAGAGTAGGTTGCAACTCTGCTGAAATTCAGGGCTCAACTGGCCCACTGGTTGACCAAAGATTTAAGTCTCTGGCACATATATTTATCAAGTATAGTGCTAATTATCGGCTCAAATAAATGGGGCAGAAGAGCCATGTGTAAGGAACTTATAAATGAGTCTAACTCTGTTACAATGGGGAGCATAAATTCCACAGTAAGACCCATTAGCAGGGTGATGAATTCCTGAGATGTCTGTCCTGCTTATAGTTTCTGGATAACTCTAGGGTCCCCAGGAGCCCCACTATTTGAGGCACTGTTTACTGTGGCAGTCTATGAGATCCTGCTAAGACTTGCATAAGTGTAACCCCTGGAATGACCTCCTGACTCATTTTGAAATCTGGCTATTAGTCCACTGTCAGCCTGATGATTTCTCACCATGTAGCAGCTTAAATATTATACTTGTGTAATATGAGTGCTTTCAAAGTAGGTTATGGTATTCTTGTAAAAAGTTATTATGGTGTACTTTAAATTTTTAAAAAATATATTAAATGATAGAATATTGTAAATTACATGTTTATAACCTAAAATTGTTCTTAAATTTCCTATGCTTACACTTATGCTTAGCAAGTCAATTAATCAAGTTCATCATACATTGATTTGCCATTTTGTTCAACACCAAGCATTGGGTTAAAGGTTGGAAAATGAATTCTAGAAAGGACTACTAGCAAATAGATGATTTCAGTTCAAGAGATTTTGAATCTGGGCCTAATAAATAGTTTCATCATATTTTCAACCATTAAATTGTATGGGACCTTTAAATACAAATCAAATCTAATTATAATAAAATATTGAATATTTAACACAAAGCATTCTCTCTGATGGATAGGTCTTTTCCTGTATGCTCCTCAAAACTCAGAGTCTCCATGTTAAGTGAACTTAACTGATAAATATTGTATATGTTCTAACTGCTCCATCAACCACCAATTCAATTCCTCTCTCTCTCCCTGTTATGAAGCCTTGCTATTCCCTGACACAACAATATTGAAAGTAGATTGATTAATAAATCTATAATAGCCACCAAGTCTTCAAGTGAAAAGAAGAGTTGCATGTCTCTCACTTTAAATAAAAAATCTAGATATGATTAAGCTTACTAAGAAAGGCATATTGAAAGCTGAGATGGGCCAAAATCTTATGCCAAAGAGTTGTGAATGCAAAGGAAAAGTTCTTGATAGACATTAACAGTGCAATTCCACTGAACACATGAATGATAAGAAAGTAAAACAGTCTTATTGCTGATATAGAGAAAATTTTAATGTTCTGTATAGACGATCAAAGCAGCCATAACATTCCCTGAATCTGAAGGCTAATCCATAGAGAGGCCATAAATTTCTTCAATATTATGAAGGATGAGACAATTGAGGAAGCTGCAGAAAAACATTTGAAGCTAGCAGATATTGGTTCATGAGATTTAAGAAGAAAAGCCAAGTCCATAATATAAAAAGTACAATATGACACAGCCTTATATTGAAAGAAGATATCATGGAGGACTTTGATGGATAGAGAGTAGTCACTGCTTGGCTTCAAAGCTTCGAAGGACAGTTTGATACTCTTATTAGGGGCTAATGTACCTGGTGATATAAGATTAACCAATGTTCATTTACCATTCTGTAAATCCTAGGGCCCTTAAGAATTAAGCTTAATCTACTCTGCCTGTGCTCTATAATTGGAACAACAAAGCCTGGGTGACAGCACGTGTTTACAGTATGACTCACTGAATATTTCAAACCATTATTGAGACATACCGTTCAGAAAGAAGAATCCTTTTAAATGTTACTGCTTATTGGCAATGGAATTAGTCATCCAGTAGCTCTCATGGGTATGTACAATGAAATTAATGTTGTTATCATGCTTGCAAATACAGTATCCATTCTGCATCCCTTGGATTAGGAGTAATTTTTACTTTCCAGGGTTATCATATAACAAATACATTTTGGATGGCTCTAGCTGCTACAGAGAGTGATTCCTCTTATGGACCAGGGCAATGAAAATTGAAAACATTATGGAAAAGATTCACAATTTAGGAAAGTAATTACATTTGTGATGGAAGGTCATATGTCAATTTTTGCAGCAGTTTGGAAGAAGTTGATTCCTATCCTCATGGATTATCTTCAGGTGTTCAAGAATTTCAGTGGAGGAAATAACTGCAGATGTAGTGAAAATGGGAAGTAAAATCAAATGAGAAAGGTAGCAAAAAGACATGAAGGCTTGGCTGCAAACTCATGATAATACTTTAATGGAATGGATGAGGAGATGGTTATTAGAGATGAGCAAACAATGTGGTTTCCTGAGATGGAAACTACACTTGATGAAGATATTGTGAATATTGTTGAAATGACACCAAAGGATTTAGAATATTACAGAAACAAATCACAAAATGTGACAACACAAAATGCACAAACATATGCACTATAGGCATCTCAGAGGGAGAAGAGAAGGGAAAAGGAACAGGAGTGTTGAAGAGGATAATGGCTGAAAACTTCCAAACCCTATTGAGGTAAATGGATGTACATGTCCAGGAAGCACAACGCACCCCAAACAATATAAATTCCAACAGGCCTACTCCAAGACATATACTTGTCAAAATGTCCAATGCTCAAGATAAAGAGAAAATACTCAAGGCAGCAAGAAAAAAGAGAACCATAATATACAAGGGATGCTCAGTAATATTAAGTTCTGATTTCTCATCTGAAACCATGGAGGCAAGAAGACATTGGTATGACATAGTCAAGGTACTCAAAGAAAAACCTTCCAGTCACGAATTCTCTATCCAGCAAAACTGGCAATCAAAAATGATGGAGAGTTCAAAATATTCACAGATAAACAGATTAAGAGAGTATGCCAATAAGAAACCTGCCCTTCAAGAAATGCTAAAGGAAGTTCTACAGTTTGAAAGGAAAAAACAGTAGAGAAAAAGGTAAAGGAAAGTGTAAGAACAACTAAAAAGACAAAAAGAAAAGTATAATCAACATATGACATACATAAACCGAAAGAAAATATGGCTGATGTAAGAAATTCCTTGAAAGTAATATCTCTGAATGTTAATGGATTAAACACACCAGTCAAGAGACACAGATAGGCAGAATGGATAAGGAAATATGATCCATCCTCATGTTGTCTACAAGAAGCCCACCTTGACCCAGGGATTCAAGGAGGCTGAAAGTGAATGGCTGGAAAACCATTTTATAAGCAAAGGATAACCAAAAAAGAGCAGGAGTAGCTATCATAATATCAGACAAAAAAGACTTTAAATGAAAAACGATTGTAAAAGACAAAGATAGGCCCCACAAATTAGTAAAAGGGGTAATCTTTCAAGAAGCAAGAACAATCATAAACATCTATGCACCTAATAAGGGTGCCTCAAAATTCATGAGGTGAACACTGGAAAGACTAAGTGGAGATATAAATGCCTCTACAATTAGAGTGGGGGACTTTAATACACCATTATCAACATTAGACAGAACATGTAGACAGAGAATCAATAAAGAAACAAATATTCTGAATAATATATTAGAGGAGCTGGACCTAATAGACATATATAGAATACTACACCCAAATGCAGAGTGATATATTTTTTTCTTGAGAGCACATGTATCATACATAGACCACATGCTAGGCCACAG
>JAKSZT010054102.1:1542129-1569390 GCA_026826555.1 Tolypeutes matacus | reverse complement strand
CAGAGAATCAATAAAGAAACAAATATTCTGAATAATACATTAGAGGAAGTGGACCTAATAGACATATATAGAATGCTACACCCAAATACAGTGTGATATATTTTCTTCTTGAAAGCACATGTATCATACATAGACCACAAGCTAGGCCACAGAACAACTCTCAATGAATTCAGAAATATTGAGATTATACAAGGTCATTTCTCTGATCACAATGGAATGAAATTGAAAATCACTAAGGGCCAGAGAAACAGATTAGGCACAAAAATATGGAAGCTAGAGGGAGAGGCAAGATGGCTTTGGTTTAGGAGGGTACTCACTGACTGACTCTCTGGGGATGGCCGATTGTGGACAGGGTCCTGCCCGAGGGTCTGTGCTGTGGGTGCATGGAGCAAGAAACTTGGGTAATCTAGCAGCAGGCAGATCGAAGGCGTGGAGTGATCTGTGGAGATTAATGAGTTTTGAGCCTCCCTGTGGTGGTTAACACAGACGGCTGAGCCCCACCCGCAGGGAAAATGGCTGGTTTGAGCCACGAATCCTGCACCTGTGGCTCCTGCTCTGGTGTGGGGGGCACTCTGGGGGAGGGAGGGCTCTGGCAGAAGGTGGAGAGGGGTTTAACATCTGTGGATTTGGCTGCCTGGACCACCTCATAGCTTTGGGGAGCAGAAAAGCCAGCTTGAAACAGTGCCAGGCTGAGGGGAGAGGCGACTCTGCTGAGGAAACCTGATTTACCCAACAGCCGGCTGACTCTGAGTCTTGGCACCAAGGGGGCAGAGTCAGCCAATTTTATTGCTCTGCACTGACAAACATCAGAGCTTCAGCTCCCCTGGCGAAGCCAGGAAGTGGGAAGGGCTTGATTAGTTTCCACGAGCCTATTTAGGGTCCCTTAAGTGAAGGGGAGTATCTAGCAGAGGACTTCTTTTGGGTCCTTTATATCATCAAAAAAAAAAAAGAAGAAGAAGAAGACAGTTGCTTTAAAAAATGAATTCCTGTTCTTAATTTAGTTTAATACTGAAAATCTGCCTCAAAATCTGCAGATAGAACCCTGAAGGGAAATTGATAAATGCAAGCAGACTGAGAGGATCCACAAGGACCCTAGAAGGAACACTTCCTCCTTAGCATAGTTTGACTGCTTGCTGGTGTGGTTGTTTGGTTTTTCTCTGTTTATTTGTTATCTCTTGCTTTTCTTTCCTCTTTCCTCCCCCCTTTCTGTTTTCCTTCATTTTTTTAAAAATTAGGTGCTGCTAGCTTACCTCTTCTTTGCTGTGCTTCTTCAGTGATTTCCCATTCTCTGTCTATATTGATATTGTATCCCAAGCTATCAATTATCCTTCCTTCATCTCTCTGCCTTCTGCTTTCTGTTGTGGTTCTTAAACACCATGCTTTTTCATTAGCCCACAATTTAAGGGTGTCAATTTCTATTCTATCTATTTTGTTTCCTTCTTTTTTTTAATTAATATTAACTTTTTACTTTTAGCCCTTTTTTACTCTTTCTCTCCCTCCTCATCATTCTAGCCTTCTAAATCATTATATATATATTCCTCTATTTGGGTACCCAGTCCATTGTAAGTATGCTACTTTATTTCCTATTACTCTACACTGTCTAAACAAGTTAAATATTCATTTCACTAAGTCTTATTGGGCCCCTTTTCTAACTTTTATCAATATTACTATTATCCTTCTTCCTCTCTCACATCTTTGAATTCCTCTGGCACTAATTCTTTGCCTTCAAGGTAACATAGAAAGAAGCAAGGAATCAAAATAAGAAGAAAAAGTGCCAAAGAGAAAACTTAACACACACACAGAAGCACCAGCTAAATAAAACTCTAGAGGAGTGAGAGAAGCTAATCTACTGAATAAACCCAGCAAAATAAAATGATGACTAGAGGGCAACAAAAAATTACAAACCACACTGAGAAACAGGAAGACATGGACCACTCCAATGAACAAACTAAAAACCAGGAATATATGCAGAACACCGAACAACTACTCAGATTCCCAAACAAATATCATGAACCAAAATAATGAAGTGAAGGAAGAGATTAAGGATATAAAGAAGACACTGGGAGAACATACTGAAGAAATTATAAACATACACAAAAAGATAATGGATATGATGGTGATCAATGGCACAATCTGAGAAATCAAAAAGATGCTGGATTCACATAACAGCAGATTTGAACAGGCAGAAGAAAGAATTAGTGATGTGGAAGACAATACAGCTGAAATCAAACAGATAGTAGAACAGATAGACAAAAAAATTTAAAAAAATCCAGCAAGGACTCAGGATTTAACTGACAACACAAAACACACAAACATATGCATTATGGGCATCAAAGAAGGAGAAAAGACGAGAAAAGCAAAAGAAGGTGTGTTGAAGGAAATAATGGCTGAAACTTCCCAACCCTATTGAGAGAGATGGATGTGCAGATCCAGGAAGCAAAGTGCACCCTAAACAGTATAAATCCCAACAGGCCAACTCCAAGACATATACTTGTCAAAATGTCCAATGCTCAAGACAGAAAATTCTCAAGGCAGCAAGAGAAAAGAGAACCATCACATACAAGGGAAGCACAATAATATTAAGTGGTGAAATCTCAGCTGAAACCATGGAGGAAAGAAGACAGTGGTATGACACAGTCAAAGTACTAAAAGAAAAAAACTTCCAGCCACGAATTCTAAATCCAGCAAAGCTGGCATTCAAAAATGATGGAGAGTTCAAAATATTCACGGATAAACAGAAATTAAGAGAGTATGTCAATAAGAAACTGGCACTTCAAGAAATACTAAAGGAAGTTCTGCAAGTTGAAAGGAAAAATCAAAGGAGAGAGAGTTGGAGGAGAGTTTAAAAATAACTTAAAAGACAAAAACAGAAACAAAACAATATGTGACATACATTAATCCAAAGAAAATATGGCTGAAGTAAGAAATTCATTGCGAGTAACAACAATGAATGTTAATTGATAAATTCACCACTCAGTAGACACAAATTGGCAGATGGATAAGGAAAAATGATCCATCTATATGCTGTCTACAAGAAACCCACCTTTGACCTAGGGATTCAAGGAGGCTGATAGTAAATGGCTGGAAAACAATTTTACAAGCTAACAATAGCCAAAAAAGGGTAGGATTAGCTATTCTAATATCAGACAAAATAGACTTTAAATGCAAAACTATTGTAAGAGACAAAGATGGACACTATATATTAGTAAAAGGGTAATCTCTCAAGAAGAGAGAACAATAATAAATATTTATGCACCTAATCTGTGTGCCGCAAAATACGTGAGGCAAACTCTGGAAAAGATAAGCAGAAAATAAATGCCTCTAAAATTATAGCGGGAGAATTTAATACACCATTATCATCATTAGACAGAACTTCTAGACAGAGAATCAACAAAGAAACAAAGACTCTCAACAATACATTAGAGGACCAGGACTTAATAGACATATACAGAACACTACACCCAAATACAGCAGGATTTACATTCTTCTTGAGTGCACATGGATCATGCTCCAAGAAAGATCGCATGCTAGTCCACAGAAAAACTCTCAATGGATTCAGAAAGATAAAGATTATACAAAGTAATTTCTCTGACACAATGGAATGAAATTGGAAATCACTAAGGGCCAGAGATACAGGTTAGGCAGAAGGATATGGAAGTAAATCAACACACTTTTAGACAAACAGTGGGTCAAGGAGGAAATCTCAAAAGAAAACAGTAACTATCTTGAAACAAATGGAAATGACAACACAACATATCAAAACCTATGGGATGCAGCGAAAGCAGTCCTGAAAGGGAAGATCATAGCCATAAATTCATATATAAAAAAAGAAGAAAGAGCTAAAATTGAAGACCTAACTGCACACTTGGAGGAATTGGAACAAACAAAAACAAACTAAACCTAAAGGAAGTAGAAAGAAGGAAAGAAAAAAGATTAGAGAAGAAATAAATGAAATAGAGAATAAGAAAGCACTTGAAAAAATAAACAAAACTAAAAGCTGGTTCTTTGAGAATATCAATAAAATTGACAAACCCTTAGCCAGACTAACAAAGAAAAAGAGAGAACAGATGCAAATTCGGAAAATAAGGAATGAGCAAGGGGATATCACTACTGACCCCACAGAAATGAAGAGTATCATAAGAGGATACTTTGAAAAATTATATGCCAACAAGAATGATGATTTAGAGGAAATGGACAAGTTTCCAAAAGTGCACAAACAACCTATATTGATGAAAGAAGAAATTGATTAACTCAACAGTCCAATTACAGGTAAAGAGATTGTCTCAGTCATCAAAAACCTCCCAATTAAGAAGAGCCCAGGACCAGATGGCTTCACAGCTGAATTCTACCAAACATTCCAGAAAGAGCTAACACTAATTCTACTTAAGCTCTTCCAAAAAACAGAAGTAGAAGGAATATTGCCTAACTCATTGTACGATACCAACATTACCCTAATACCAAAACCAAACAAAGATACCACTACAGAGGAAAATTACAGATCAATTACTCTAATGACCCTGGATGCTAAAATCCTCAACAAAATACTTGCTAATCGCATTCAATAACATATCAAAAGGATTATACACCATGACCAAGTGGGTTTCATCCTGGGTATGCAAGGATGGTTCAATATAAGAAAATCAATCAATGTAATACACCACATAAACAAATGGAAGGAAAAAAAAAAACACATGATCATCTCTATAGATGCAGAAAAAGCATTCAACAAAATATAGTACTCATTCCTGATAAAAACGCTATAAAAGATAGGAATAGGAGGAAACTTTCTAAATATGATAAAGGGTATATATGAAAAACCCAAAGCTAACATTATCTTCAGAGGTGAAATCCTAAAAGCCTTCCCTCTGAGATCGGGAAAAAGACAAGGATGCCCACTATCACCATTGTCTTGGAAGTACTTGCTCGAGCACTGAGGCAAGAAAAGGATATTAAAGGCATCCTGATTGGAAAAGAAGTATAACTTTCATTATTTTCAGACAACATGATCCTATACATAGAAAGCCCAGAGAAATCTACAAGGCTTCTAGAACTTAAAAAGGAGTTCAGTAATGTTGAAGGCTATAAGATCAATGCTGAAAAATCAGTAGCATTTCTGTACACCAATAATTAGCAATCAGAGGAGGAAATCAAGGAAAAAATACCATTTACAATAGTAACTAAAAGAATCAAATAGCTAGGGAAAAAAATTAACTAAAGGTGTAAAGGACTTATATACAGAAAACTACACAACACTGTTAAAGCAAATCAAAGAAGACTTTAAATAAATGGAAAAATGTTCCCTGTTCTTCGATAGGAAGACTAAACTTCATCAAGGTATCTATCCTACCCAAACTAATCTACAGATTTAATGCAATCCCAATAAAAATCAACACTATATTTTTTAAGGAACTGGAAAAACTAACCACAAAATATACTTCAAAAGGTAACCGGCCCCGAATTGCCAAAGACATATTGAAAAAGAAAAATGAAGTTGGAGGTATCACATTACCTGACTTTAAAACATACTACAAAACTACATTGATCAAAACTGCATGGTATTGGCACAAGGATAGACCTAGTGACCAATGGAATTGAATTGAGAGTTCTGATATAGATCCTTGCATTTACAGTCATCTGATCATCGACAAGGCTACCAAGCCCACTCAGTTGGGAGAGAATGGCCTCTTAACAAGTAGTGCATGGAGATCTGGATATCCATATCCAAAGGAATGAGAGAAGAATACCATCTCACACTTTATACAAAAATCAACTCAAGATGGAGCAATGATCTAAATAAAAGAGCTAAAACCATAAAGACCTTGGAAGATAATATAGGAAAGCACCTACAGGACCTTGTAATAGGAAATGGTTTCATGAACTTCCCAGCCAAGGCACGAGCAACAAGAGAAAAAATAGATAAATGGGATCTCCTCAAAATTAAAAGCTTCTGCACTTCAAAGGATGTTATTAAGATAATAAAAAGGCAGCCTACCCAATGGGACAAAATATTTGGCAACCATATATTTGATAAGAGCCTAATATCCTGCATATATAAAGAAATCCTACACCTTGAAAATAAAAAGACAAACAACCCATTTAAAAAATGGGCAAGTGAACTGAAAAGACACTTTTCCAAGGAAGAAATACAAATGGCTAAAAAGCACATGAAAAAATGCTTGACATCCGTTGCTATCAGGGAAATGCAAATCAAAACCACAATGAGATACCATCTTACATCCATCAGAATGGCAGCTTTTTAAAAACAGCAGACTCTAAGTGTTGGAGAGGATGTGGAGGAGTAGGAACCCTCATCCACTGCTGGTGGGATTGTGGAATGGCCCAGACACTGTGGAGGACAGGTTGGCAGTTCCTCAGAAAACTAACAATAGATCTTCTGTATGATCCAGCAATTCCACTGCTGGATATATACCCAGAAGAACTGAAAGCAAAGACACAAACAGATATATATGCGCACCAATGTTCATAGCGGCATTGTTCACCATTGCCAAAAGTTGGAATCAGCCCTGGTGCCCATCAACAGAAGAATGGATAAGCAAAATATGATAAATACATACAATGGAATATTACTCAGCTGTAAGAAGGAATAAAGTACTAACAGATGTAATAACGTGTATGAATCTTGAAGACCTTATGTTGAGTGAAGCAAGCCAGGCATTGAAGAATGAAGAGTATATGAGCTCACTGATTTGAACTGAGGAAAGTGAGCAGTCTATGAGAGATAGGTTAACAAGGGAGAGAAAGACAAGAGTAGACTTTGAGCCATCACCCATATGGACCTAATCTATGGTAAAGGGATAGAGTATAGTTGTATATTGAAGGATAGGACAGATGGGTAGTGATATTACTGGGTTTGGTGATGCAGGGTTGTCAGGTTGGTAGATTAGGAAGGGCAGGATGGAATACCCAGGGCATGTAACAATGAATCTTGTCATTCCATGAGTCAAGACAAGGGAGTGTCATAGGCCACAGGTGAGAGGGGAGAGTAAGGAACAGTTAAGATCAAATGGGGTATTTAGTGGTCATGGGAAAGGTTTCTCATTATCTTACAGCAATGGACACAGGACATGGTAAATATCATCAAAAATTATTAAACTGTACCATCTAAAATGTAAACTAAACTGTAAATAATTGACAATGTTTAGTTGCTATATTTACTATCTGTATAACAGTTATAGCAATGCTAACATCCATAAAAAAAAAAAAGTTTTAATATGGGGTGGGGAAGGGGGAGGGAGGTTGGGTATATGGGAGTCTATAGTATTCTGTGTGTGACTTTGCTGTGATCTAAAACTTCTTTGAAAATTAAATGAAAATTTGGGAGACAGTGAGGAATGAGAGGGGGAAGGTGTCATGTTACAGTGGACATCCGATAATACAGTGATAAAAAGAAAAAAGAATATTTAAAAAAAAATGATTTTTTTGGTTTTTTTTTCCCATTTTTTGAATGTCCCAATCTGCTAATTATATTTTATTTTTAGTTTAGTTTTTTTTTCTTCTGAGTTTCCTTGTACTTTTCACTTGCATTTAAGCTTATCATTATTATTTCTTTTACCTATTAATAGTATTTGGTTATTATATGGGCTTCATGTTCAAGGAAAGTTTAGATCACAGAAGGGTTAAAATGGGGGCTGCAGAAGATCATTGGTGGGGGATGTCTGGGATGGGGGATTCATGGGAGTAAGTTCACTTAAATATACATGAGAGATATATAAAATTGTTCAAATGATCAAGGGATGGGGTATGGTCACAGTATGTAGACAATCACTCAATAAATAAGGGAATCTGAATTCCCAGCCTATAGAACTCTGCCACATTCTCCAAGGGAACAACAACAGTCCCCTGAGTGCAGGAAAAGTGTCTGGCAAAAGAGGATGGCCCACTGATGGGTTCTTGTTATTCATGACTAGCCTTATGAGTCTTTGCTCTTGTAATTGAAACTTAGCCTACTGTTATAGGGTGCCTAAGGGTTACCACCTGAGAGTCTCCTTGTTGCTCAAATGTGGTCTCTCTATAAGCCAAACTCAGCATATGAATGCATTACCTTCCCCCCAACGTGGGACATGACTCTCGGGGATGAGCCTCCCTGGCAATGATGGATTAATACCAAGCGCCAACTGGCAAAATGACTGGGAAAAGACATTTAATAAATGGGGGAAAAAGTAAAGAAAAATGAGTTCAGGTGGCTAAGAGACTTCAAAGAGAGTCAGGAAGTCATCCCAGAGGTAACACTTACACACACCTCAGTAGGATCTCATAGAACACCAAAGTGTTCAAAGTATATCACTCCACACAGAGGGGCTCCTCAGGGCTCTGGAGACACCCAGGTCCTATATAATGGGCGATAGCCCCAGAGATTGATGCCTTATTAGTGGGCTCTACTTTGGAATCTGTGCTCCTGAGAGTGAGAGTTGGACTCAAATAAGTCCTCCCTGCACATGGTCCAACAGTCCCTTCTATTCAAACCTATATGTGATGCAGGAGTTTTTAGGTGTACTTCCAGATACTGGAGCCTCTGGCCTACCTATGTGCCAGCTGTGCCTGGAATCTTGGTGGAGCTGCAACTCCTACCCTACAGCTCAATGGACTCATCCAAGACACCTGGTGAGGAGAATACAAAGGGCAATGGCCATCCCAGGGAATGGAGAGAGCCTGCAGCTGCAGGCAGGATAATCCCGTCCACCATATCCATGGGATATAAGTCCTCTCTCACTTGGAGTTTGAGTGGACATCACCATCCCAGTCCCCTCAGTATTGGGGGAAGAACTATGGACTAGAGTGGACTTAATGGTATCCTGTTGTAGACATATTGTGATTCAAGCAATGGAAGAAATTATAACAGTGAGGTGGAGCTGGCAGCCACTGGATGCTCTTGGGATAGGGAGGGGAAGGGCAGTTGAAATACAGGGGCTTTTTTGGGACTTGGGGGTTGTCCTGAGTGGTGTTTCGGCGACAGATGTAGGCCATTTTACATCAGCATATACCATGCAGAACTGTGTGGGAGAATGTGTGGTCTACAGTGTGAACTGTGTTCTATGCTTGGTGGCAAGGCCCCAGGATGTGTATATCCATTGCGGATGATGTGCCACACTGAAGAAGGATGTTTGTATGGGATGTTGTGTGACGTGTGGGAGATGGGGAACATGGGAATACCTGTAATTTCTGTGTAATAGCTATGTAATCTAAACATCTTTAAAATATATATATATACATATATACTTTTTAAATAACATTTATGTAAGCAAATGCACATATATGCATATATATTTATATATCATTTTACAAATATTAGTATGCATTGTGAAAAATTTTATTTTTACCCACAATAAAAAAATAAAAGTAAAAAATAAATAAAAAATATGGAAGTTAAACAACACAATCAGACTAAAAGTGGGTCAAGGAGGAAATCTTGAAAGAACTCAGTAACTACCTTGAAATGAATGAAAATGACAACACAACATATCAAAACCTATGGGATGCAGCCAATGCTGTACTGAGATGGAAATTCAGAGCCATAAAATGTATATATCAAAAAAGAAGAAAGAAATAAAATTGAAGACCTAACTGCACACCTGGAGGAATGGGAAAAACAACAAACTAACCCCAAATGAAGTAGAAAGAAGGCAATAACAAAGATTAGAGCAGAACTAAATGAAATACAAAATAAGAAAGCACTAGAAAAATTAAACAAAACCAAAAGCTGGTTCTTCATGAAGATCAATAAAAGTAACAAACTCTTAGCCAGACTAACAAAGAAAGAGAGAGCAGATTCAAATACACAATATAAAGAATGAGGAAGGGGATATAACTACTGACCCTACAGAAATAAAAAGTATCATAAGAGGATACTTTGAAAAATTATATGCCAACAAGAATGATAAGTTAGAGGAAATCGTCAAATTCCTAGAAACTCACAAGCAGCCTACATTGATGGAAGAAGAAATTGATGAACTCAATAATCCAATTACAAGTAAAGAGATAGACTCAATCATCAAAAATCTCCTAACTAAGAAGAGCCCAGGACCAGATGGCTTCACAGGTGAATTCTACCAAACATTCCAGAAAGAGCTAACATCAATGCTGCTTAAGCTCTTCCAAAAATAGAAATAGAAGGAACATTGGCCAACTCATTCTATGATGCCAACATTACCCTAATACCAAAGCCAAACAAATATGCCATAAGAAAGTTAAATTACAGACCAATCTCTCTACTGAACCTAGATGATAAAATCCTCAACAAAATACTTGCTTATCACATTCAACAACATATCAAAAGAATTATACATCAGGACCAAGTGGGTTTCATCTCGGGTATGCAAGGAAGTTTCAATATAAGAAAATCAATCAATGTAATGCACCACATAAACAAACTGAAAGAAAAAACTCACATGATCATCTCTATAGATGCAGAAAAAGCATTGAACAAAATATAGCACTCATTCCTGAGAAAAACACTGTAAAAGATAGGAATAGAAGGAAACTTTCTGAACATGATAAAGGGTATATACAAAAAACCCAAAACTATCATCATCTTCAATGGTGAAATCCTAAAAGTCTTCCCTTTGAGATAGGGTACAATACAAGGATGCCTGCTATCACCCCTCCTATTTAACATTTTCTTAGAAATAGTTGCTCAAGCACTAGCAAGAAAAAGATATAAAAGGCATCCACTTTGGAAAATAAGAAGTAAAAATTTCACTATTTGCAGATGACCTGGTCCTATTTATAGAAAGCCCTGGGAAATTTACAACAAAGCTTCTAGAACTTATAAAGGAGTTCAGTAAAGCCACAGGCTATAAGATCAATGCTCAAAAATAAGTAGCATTTTTGTACAACAATAGCAAGCAATCTGAGGAGGAAATCAAGAAAAAAATACCATTTACAATAATGAATACAAGAATCAAATACCTAGGAATAAATTTAACCAATGATGTAAAAGGACTTATATACAGAAAACTACAAAACACTGTTAAAGGATATCAAAGAAGACTTAAATTAATGGAAAAATATTCCCTGTTCATGGATAAGAAGACTAAACATCATCAAGATGTCTATCCTACCCAAACTAATCAAAAAGTTAATGCAATCCTAATAAAAATCAACACTGTATTTTTCAAGGAAAAACTAACTACAAAATTTATTTGCAAGGGTAAGAGGCCCCAAATCATCAAAGACATATTTAAAAAAAAAATGAAGGCAGAGGTATCATATACCTAACTTTAAAACATACTACAAAGCTACAGTGGTCAAAACTGCATGGAATTGGCACAAGGATAGAAATACTGACTAATGGAACTGAATTGAGAGTTCCAATATAAATCCTCTCATATATAGTCATCTGATATTTGAGAAGTCTACCAAGCCCACTCTGTTGGAAGAGAATGGCCTCTTCAACAAATGGTGCTTGGAGAACTGGATATCCAAATCCAAAGAATGAGAGAGGAAAATCATCTCACAACTTATACAAAAATCAACTCAAGATGGATCACAGATGTACATATAAGATCCAAGACCATAAAGACCTTGGAAGATAATGTAGGGAAGCATCAAAAGAACCCTGTAATAGGAAATGGTTTCATGAACTTCACACCCAAAGCATGAGTAGCAGAAGGAAAAATAGATAAATGAGATCTCTTCAAAATTAAAAAACGTTTGCATCTCAAATGACGTTGTCAAGAAAATAAAAATCAGGCTACCCAATGGAGAAAATATTTGGCAACCATATATCTGTTAGGAGCCTAATATACTGAATATATAAAGAAGTCCTACACCTCAAAAATAAAAAGAAAAGCCATTTTAAAAAATGGGCAAGTGACCTGAAAAGACACTTCTCCAAGGAAGAAATACAAATGGCTAAAAAGCACATGAAAAAATTCTCAAAATCTCCAGCTATTAGGGAAATGAAAATGAAAATTACAATGAGATACCATCTTACACCGATTAGAATGGTGGCTTTTAAAAAAAGAGCTACTATAAGTGCTGGAGAGGATGTGGATGAAGGGGAACCTTCATCTACTGCTGGTGGGATTGTGTAATGGTCCAGCCACAGTGAAGGACAGTATAACAACCTCTCAAAAATTAAAGTATAGCTCTTCTGTATGATCCAGTGATTCCACTACTGGCTATACACCCAGAAGAACTGAAAGCAAAGACACAAACAGATATATGCACACATATGCTCATAGCGGCATTGTTCACCATTGCCAAAAGTTGGGATCAACCCACATGCCCAACAACAGATGTATGGATAAACAAAATATGGTACATACATACAATGGAATATTACTCAGATGTAAGAAGGAATAAAGTGCTAATACATAGGGTAACATGGATGAATCTTGAAGACCTTATATTGAGTGAAGCAAGCCAGTACATGATCTCATTGATATGAGTTAAGGAAATTGAGCAGTCTTAGAGAACTATTGTCTGAAACATATGTTTACAAGAAAAAGAAAGAGAAGAGAAGGTTTCGAGCCATCACCCATACAGACATAATCTATGGTAAAATGATAGAGTGTAGTGTGTATTGAAGTGATAGGACAGGTGGGTAGTGATATTACTGCATTTGTTGGTGCATAGTTGACAAGTGGGAAGATTGGGAAGGGTGAGTTAAAATACCCAGGATACTGGGGGGAGAGATGGGTGAGGGACCAGGTGAACACCTGGGATTTGTGGGTTTCAGGTTGAAAGGACAGAGGTGGGAATACTCTTATGACAATATGACAAGGAAGGGTCACTGATTTATGGTGTTGTTTGCGGAGGCATTAGGGACAGGGTGCATCTGGAGCAAGCTTCTAGGAAGTTTGTGAGTGTTCATCCTGTCATAATATGTTCTATCAGTGGGTGGAGACCCACATAATGAGCAGGTAGAAGTTGAACTCCCATCTTTGGGAGGACCAATTTGTTCAGAAATAGATAGGTGGGAGTCTCTCAAGAGCAAGTGGTGTTCCTAATAGGGGAGGACAAACCAGTGTGTCAAGACCTTTTGTTGCATGTAACTATGAACCTTGTCATCCAATGAGTCAAGCCAGGGGGCGTTGTGGGCCCTGAGGAGATGGGGAGGGTGCAACAGAATAGATCAAGCAGGGGATATTTAGTATTCAGTTGAAATGTTCTTCATTACCTTACAGTGATGGACACAGGACATGGTAAATATCATCAAAATTTATTAAAATGTATGTTCTAAAATGTAACCATAGTGTAAAATATTGACAAAATTAAGTAGATATGTTTCACTATTTGTATGTCAGTTATAACAATGCTACCATTCACATATAAAAAGGTTTTAAAATGGGGTAAGGAAAGGAGATGGAGTTTGGTTATATGAGTGTCTCTTGTATTCTGTGTGTGACTTTGCTGGTACCTAAAACTCTTTGAAAACAAAATGTAAAATAATGAGACATGAGGAATGAAAGTGGGAAAGTGCCATGGTATAGACTGGACACAGATATTGCAATGATAAAAGGCAAAATGTCAAAAAATAATATATTTTTTAATTTTTTTTCTTTTTTAAATATCCCAATCTTTTTATTTTATGTTTAGTTTTTTTAAAGTTTTTTTTGTATTTTATCTTACATTTAAATTTATCATTATGATTTCATTTTCCTATTAATTGTATTTGGCTATTGAATTGGCTTCATTTTTATAGTAGCTTTGGATCACAGAAGGGTTACAACTGGGGTGGGAAAGAATCGTTGGAGGTGGTGTCAATGATAGGGGTTCATGGGAGGAAGTTCACCTGAACATACACACAAGGTATATAAAATTGTTCAGATGTTCACGGGGCATGGTCATAGTGGGTGGAGAATAACTCAAATAATGAGAGAATACTGAATTCCCATCCTGGAGAGCCCTGCCACATTCTCCAAGGGAGCAGCAATAGTCTCCCAAGTGCAGGGGCAGTGTCTGGCAAAGGAGGATGATCGACTTATGGGCCGTTGTTATTGGTGACTAGCCCTATGAGTCTTTGCTCTTGAAATTGAAACTTAGCCTACTGTTATGTGTTCCCTAAGGGCTGCCTGCTGATAGCCTCCTTGTGGCTCAAATGTGGCCTCTCTCTAAGCCAAACTCTGCATATGAATGCATTATCTTCCTCCCAGCATGGGATATGACACCCAGGGATGAACCTCCCTGGCACCAAGGGATTACTACCAAGTGCCAACTGGCAATATGACTGGAAAAAGACATTGAATAAAAGGGGAAAATGGTAAAGACAAATGAATTCTTATGACTAAGAGACTTCAAATTATGTTTTGAGGTCATCCCAGAGGTAACGCTTATGCACACCTCAGTAGGACTTCATAGGCTTCCAAAGTGGATATCACCAAAAATACGGGGGCTCCTGAGGGCTCTGGAAACACCCAGGTCCTATGTCAGGGGAGATAGTTCCGGAGTTTAGTGCATTACCAATGGGCCCGACTTTGGAATTTGTGCTCCTGAAAGTGACAGAGTTGCTCTCAAATATGTGTTCCCTGCACATAGTTCATCTGTCTCTTCTAATCAAACCTATACGTGGTGCTGGAGTTTGGAGGTCTACATCCAGAGAATGGAGTGTTTGGGCTGTCTATGTGCCAGTGAAGCCTGAAATCTCAGAGGAGATGCAACTTCTACTCTACAGATCAATGGACTCATCCAGGACACCTGGTGGGGAGATGATGATGGACAACAGCCATCCCAGAGAATGGAGAGAGTCTGCAGCTGCAGGGAGGATAATCCCATGCATCTTACCCATGGGATATAAGTCACCTCTCAATCTGAGTTGGAGTGGACATCACCATCCCACACTCCTCAGGATTGGGGGAAGAGGTATGAACTAGAGTGAACTTACTGGTATTTGGTTATAGATATACTGTGATTCAAGCAATGGAAGAAATTACAACATTAAAGTGGAGCCAGTGGCCACTGGATGCTCTGCGAGCAGGGAGAGGGAAAAGCATTTGTAATACAGGGGCTTTTTTGGGACTTGGGAATTGTCCTGAATGACATTGCAACTACATATATAGGCCATTTTATATCATCATATAATATGCAGAACTGTGTGGGAGAGAGTGGGTTCTACAATGTAAACATTGTCCATGCTTAGTGGCAAAGCCCCAGAATTTGTATATCCATTGTAGGTGATGTGCCACACTAATGAAGGATGTTTTTGTGGGAGGTTGTGGGAGGTATGGGGGGGCATTTGGGAATCCCAATATTTTTGTTTAACATTTATGTAATTTAAGTATCTTTTTAAAAAAATGTATTCATAAAAAAATAAAGCAGTGACAGGGTTTGAAACTATTGACTTCAATTTTCAAAGAAGACCTACTGTGGGCAAAATGCTGTCAAACAGTGTCACATACAACAGAGAAAACCATCATGAAAGAAAGAGTTAATCAGTGCAGCAAACTTCACAGTTATTTTATTTTAAGAAATTGACACTGCCACATCAACCTTCAGATACCCCTACCCTGATAAATGAGCTGCCATCAATATCAAGGCAAGACCCAACACAAGCAAACAGTTTAGGATTCTGGAGGCTTAGATGTTAGTTAGCATTTTTAGCAATAAAGTATTTTTTCATGAATGTATGTATGTTATGTTTTTTCAGACATAGAGTTATCTCACAGTTAATAGACTACAGTAGTGTGTAAACATAACTTTATATACACTCAGAAACCAAAAAATGTGTGACTTGCTTTTCTGTGATATTTGCTTTATTGCAGTGGTCTGGAACAAAACCCAGAATATCTCCATAGTATACTTGTAGTTCTGGTCTATTGATGAATATGCAAAATTCTTCTCAATCATATAATATAAGAATTAGTGTAAATTATGCATAAGTCATGACCCTCAAATATAGGGGAAGGGGCATCCTAAGTAGAGAAATTAGCAGAAAAGAAACCTAGAAGTGGGAGATGACTCTGAAGAATATAGAGGAGTATAGTATATTTGCTTAAATCATCTAAACAAAGGAAAACAAAAGAAAAAAGGTAGTGGAATAGAAAAGACATAATACAGCTGTCCTTGACATGAAAAATCTATTATATTTTGCAACATTGTATTTTTCCAATGCAGTAATCTCTATGATGAGCAAACTGGACATGAACCACTTTGGGGAGATTTCTGATTATCAGGAGAGGAGGTTCTAAATTATTCTAAGGAAAATAGCATTTCTTGAAAATTTCTGAAGAGGACATGTCAGGATTAAAGATACCATTTAGAGAGATACTTCTTGTGTTCCTAAAATACAAGTGTTCACACCTGGAACAATTTAGACTCTTTTAAGTGAAGCTTCCTACATGAATAATTGTGATATGTTCTTTAGGCTTTTGTAATGTCAGAAGTTATTTACTCCAACTCTCAAGGAAAGCTTAAATTTATTCTACAATGATGCAAATATTAGCTACATTAGGGGCATCGCATGGGAATCACAATGAATATCACCTTATTAACTTTAATTCTCAAGGTAGCATTTGAGACCATAACTTTTGCAGGGCAATTTTTATCTCCACATTCTTCAGTGTATAGATGAAAGGATTCAGCATAGGGGAAATCACAGTATAAAACACAGAGGTTTCCTTATACTTGTTCTCACTGCCAGCAGGTAGAATATATATATAGATACATGGCACAAAAAACAAAATTACAGCAATTATGTGAGAGCTACATATTTGACAGAGCTTTGTGTCATGCTGCAGAGGTGTGTGTCCTCATATTGTACAATATGCTTATGTAAGATGCCACCAGGACAGGGAAAATTAAAACCCCTGAAATCCCTGAATTGATAACTAAGACACTAAAAAGATGTATATCTTTGCAGACCAGTTTCAAAAGAGGCTTCACATCACACATGTAATGATTGATTTGGTTAGGGCCTTAAAAAGGTAAATTGAGGACCATGAGCATTAGAGTAATAGAATGACAAAAGCCCACACTACAGGCCTTGATAATCAGCATGTTATATCTCTGCCTGTTCATGATGACCATATAGTGCAGGTGCTTGACAATGGCTGCATAGTGATTAAAAGACATAGACACCAAGATGAATATTTCCACAGCCTCCAGCAAGTGCATAGTGAAGAGCTGGATCATACAGTTGTTATAGGAAATGATTTTTCTCTCTGATGCTAGGTCTCTGATCAGCTGGGTAGTTACAACAGAGGTGAAGGAGAGGTCCATGAGCAATAATTGGCAGAGAAACTAGTACATTGGCTGTTCAATTAGATGGCTGCAGGTAATTGAGTAAGATGATGAAGTTCCCATTAAGACCACCAATAAACAGAGCAGAAACAAGAAACAGAACAGTAGCTTTATCTGCTTGTCCTCCCATAACCCCAACATAACAAATTCAGTGACATTGTTCTGATTTTCCATGAGGTACTGTGAGTCCAGGGTAGACAATAGAAATTTAATTTATCTGAAATGATACAGAACATTAAAACATGTAATAGCACGTTTAAACTTGGTGTGAATTATTAATTGAAAAACAATGCAGGTCAAGGTAGATTTTATTACAGGATTTATCATTTAAAATCTTTTTAAGTTAAGACAGTTTTGTCATGTTAAATGATTTTTAAATGAGAACATATTTTAATCCTTATATTTCATAAATATTTTACATGTATTCATTCCCATAAGAACCCAAACCTAAGTAGGTAATTTTCCTGTTCTCATTTTTTATATGGGGCACTTGAGGCACAGGAGGGCTCAATTAATTATATCACATCATTAAGATATATAGTAGCAGATTTAAGATATGAAACTTTACCCTATGTCAGATTCCATGCTCTTCAAGGCTATGCTGTGTTAGCCATAGGCCAAATGGAACCAGCTATTTTCCATCTGCAAAATAAATGAGGTGTTTCTCCATCTCTACCACTAATTACTTGCATAATTGTAAGCAACTCCCTCCCTTTTTCTATCCTACTAATATTTTGTGTAGAGACCCAAATCACCCTATAATTCTATACCTCCACTGAAACTAAATATTTATTCTTGAAATTAAAAATACCCAAGGATCTTAATCATATCATAGAAATAACCTAATTTAGTTGTTAATATTTTCAGTGACTTTACTTATTCTCATATATGGTTGAAGTTCAGCAGATTGGTTTGCTAGAAATAGGACACTGGTTTGTTAGATACAGCAATTGCTAGGTCTCTGAATATATGAATATGGGACTGTATTAAAGCCTCACCTTTCTCCTAATTATGTTAAAGGTATATTTTGAGAATGCTATTAGAAAAAACTTTAGAAAGGTAAGTGTTCTCTCTTGGCATGTTGAATGAAGTAATAAGAAGAAAGAATTATTTGCTCATTTGATCATATCTTTAGAAATGTGCAGACACTGAGATGCAGTATATTTGGGAGGAAGGAGCAAATATATTGAAAGCATCACCTTTAGCCCTTGTCAAAAGGCCCTCCACATCCAAGTCATCTTTTGCTAAAAAAAAAAAACCTATTATTTTCAATGGGTTGCTGTTTGGATTTTATTTTACAGTATGGGAACAATTTGATGAATTGTACTGATCCCTAATCTAAGGAACATGAATATTAGCATACAGTTTTGAATATTCTAATGTTTCTACATTCCTAGAGCTAATCTCATTCTGTTGAGATTTCTTATCCAACTGGCAATTAGAACCAAAGATATTGAGTCCATTTTCCATCTGCCAAGACCAAAAGAAATGAAGCCCATCATATCAGAAGGGCTTAAGATTCTAAAATAAACCATGTCCTCAGAACACATCCCTGAAAATGTTTTACTGAGGATAAACAATTGTGTAATAAAATGGGATTACATTACAGTCATGAATTAATTGGTCTGTCAGTTGTTTTACTTATGTTAGACAAATAGTAAATATGAGAAAAACATGGATATTGGTGTAAATATGTCTTATTAATATGTAAATATTCTGCACTCAAAATTTAACTTAACATAGCACATATTCACAAATTGAGAATATCAAAACCTGCCCTCTGTGTATGTCAATCAATCTAATAATTTAAAGAACATAATATAACTAGTAATAAATTTGCAGTAGAACTATAGAAAATATTCTAGAATAACTAGAAAATTGAAATTATAAAAATCCAAACTCTTGGTTTCCTATATTTCACTAATTTTGATGTAAACCTCAGGATCTCTGAACATTTGGGTCCAGTCTTACTGTACCTATAATGATTGCACATCAATTGGGAAAACACACACCTAAGTAGGAAAAGATCCTTAAAAGTACTGCCCAGAGATTAGTTACTGGGAATCCTCTTAAAAAGCAAAATCATGCTGAAATATTTCCTGGAACTATCCTCATTATCATTTCAATTTTGGTCTTATTCTAATGCTTAAAATCTCCCTCACTATATGCAAATCCATTCCCTTTCCTCCTTTTCCTCCTACCCTCCCTCCCTCCCTCTCTCTCTTTCTTTCTCCCTTTGTCTTTGTCACTCCCTCACACTTCCCTTCTCCTGCCCCCTTCCACTCTATCACAAATACACACACACACACACTCATGCATCTGTACATAATCACATGCAAATAAAGGAAGTGTTTTGGGGATAATTTCAAGTGCACATTTTTCTCTACCAAAAGCCCCTTTTTCCCTTACAAATTAAATACCTAGAGAAAAATTATCCTAGGAAATATGTGTTTTCTATATTTTGAAATAAAAAAAGATTGAAATAAAAGAATAAGAAAATTGAAGAAAAAGGATAAATCTGAAGAAGGAAAAACCTGTTGAGCTGTATGAATTATGTCTAAGTAGACAAGAGGATATGGATAGCATGAAATCCTAACAATGGCTAATATAACTGTTTTTTTTACAGATTCTTTAACTATTTATCATATTTATTATAAGGAAAATATTGTGAAAGTGAAATTCATATGCTTAATTCTTTGATGGATTTAGAGTAAAATATTTAAATAGCATAAATTATATGTAATATATTCCAGGCACCTTATTGGATATTTTACATATACCCATTAATTTATCTTCAGTATGTCCTAATGAGGGTTTATTATTACCCCAATAGTTTATTGGAGAATATATTTACATTATTGGGGTGTGTGTGTGTATGTGTATATGTTTATTACAACCAAAACCCAAGTTTACACAAATGCTAAGGGAAAGCCTCAGTCTGGGCCTTTTGAATGATTCTAAAACCAAAACAATTTTCACTATGCTTAAATACTTTTTCACAAATACAAATAGAGGCTAAAACCTTAATTTGTTCCCAAATTGTCATCCATATTTACTGAATGGCCTTTCATGAAAATAGCTAACAGGAATGTATTCCAGAGGAATATAAACTTGAAAATTTGGAAATACTAAGGTCAAATTTTATATAAAACAAAGAAGCATTTGAGGTCACAATGATTTCATCTCAAAATGTTTTTTTTTTTAATTGGTGAATACTAACCATCATGATCAATCCTTCTGCAACAATTTACTTTTCTTTGTCAAGATGGTACTTCTGACTGGATTCCTGTCTATTTCTGGATTGTGCTATGGACTAGCAAATTGATGTGGAAAGCTTTGGACTCTTATGCAAATCTGCCATCAAAAAACATCTTTTGGGGAACCCTTGCTCAGAACACTTTAAATTAAAAGGCACAAGAAGTACCAGAGGAAAAAGCTCCCAAGTGCTTTTTGCAGCAGCCAAATATACATACTTATAATTAAAGAGGTAAATCCAATACTATTATAGTTGTCATATAAACTGCTTTAAGGCTTGTTTCTCTTGCATTCATTTCTTCAGGGCCATCATATAAAAGTTTCAGGAATACAGTTATGTATGGCACTGATGAAATATTATAGATATTTATTTTTCTATCTGTCCTCTATCTTAGAATTATCTTCTCAAAGGCTATATTCACTAATTTTTTTTTTACCGTCACATGCAATACATACTTAAGAAATGTTGATTTCTTCTTTACCATCTAACTGCATTAATGTGATGATAAAGTTTCAAAAGGGCATTACAATTTTCCTTAGTAACACAAAATTGTTACCAATGGATCAAATGGATCCATGCGAGGTTCCTAATGCTTATTTTATTTTACATAATTTTTCCTTTATTCATGAATTTCTCCTGTTCCTCACCTGGCAACCCACTGTACTCTATGTGTTAGACAGGGTTCTCCAGGGGAAAAAAACCTACAGGATATGTGTGTGTGTGTTTGTAAATATATATATGAGTGTATATACATATATGTGTATGTATATGTAAATAACTTTAAAATTAGGGAAAAGATAACAATAAATGATTATATATATTTGGAAATTAAAAGCATGTTCTGCTAAATATATTATTTAATAAACAATATTAGAAAAGTTTATAAATACCTAAAATTGAATGATAGTGAATTGTTTTCCCTTCTGACATGTAAAGAGCTTAGATAGTCATTGCTTCCACCTCTCAACAAGATAAAAGTAAAAAAAACTGCATAACAACTAATCTGAGATCCTTCATAGAAGGGGGTTTCCAGGGAAAATTCCCTCCTAGAGAACTACAGAGATAGGCAGATAAAGAATGATCACAGTTTACCTGAAGCAGAAACCACAGGTTTAGTCAGCCCTAGGAAGGAAAACTGAAGGGTAATTGATGAATCATTGGAGTCCAAGTGTGGGCTAGATTGAGAGACAAAATTTGTAGGCATCCAAGCCTTAGAGGCACCCCACATTACATGAGTCTTAACTCAGGAGCCCCATCTGATTCCCATTCTTAATTTCAGAGAAAAAACTCCTTTTTCTGGCTGGGGAGTTGAAAACTGACCACTCTGAAATTAAACCAGAGCAATCTGTTCTCATTTATAAATACCTACCCTAAAGGGAAACCAAGATGGGTATTTCCAGAGTCTAACGTACTTGGGGGAAGAGAAATACCAAACTTCGGTTCTTTCTCGGCTTCCTATCTCACAAAAGGATTTAAAAAAATCATTGATCTTTTGCTGTTCCACATCTTCCCCAACACTTTACATGATCAATCTTTAATTTTAGCCGTTCAAGTGGCAAGAAGCAGTATCATTTTCATTTACATTATAAGTAATCATGTCTAGCATCATTTCTTGTATTATTTGCAAATTTCAATCTTCTTTAATGAAGTATACATTCAAAATATTGGTTCAACTATAATTTGGTTGTTCATTTTTTCTTATTAATATGTAAAATATTTTATATATTCTAAATAATAATTCTCTTTAAAAACTATGTTTTTCAAATACTTTCTCCTAGTTGCATCACTTCTTTTTTCATTCTATTTATAAGCTATTTCTGACCATTTTTTTTAAAAACTCTTTAATTGTGACTTTCTTTTCTTTTTTTAAATATAGGGGTGAACCATGGATCTCATATATTAGAAGCTGGCACTCAACCATTGAGTCATATGGGCTCCCCCTTTTCTTTTCCTGATCATGGGTTTATACTGTATCTATCAACTCTTTGCTTATCTGTGGACTGGAAGATATTCATCGAGGTTTCATTCTTTGAAAATACTTTTATATTTTGTATAGGCATCTATGATCTATTTTGAATTAATGTGTGTATAATGGGTGAGGTTTCATTATCTGAAATGGATGTCCAATTTTTCCCACCAATATTTGTTGAAAACAATATACTTTCTCTACAGAGTTGCCTACAATCCCTTACTTAGATCCAGTTGACCAAATAAGTGTGGATCTAATTCTGGATTCTAAGGCTAATACAAAGATTGTTTATCTTTGTGAAAATACCATACTACTTTGTTTATTGTAGCTTTATGATATGCCTTGAAATTAGGAAATATGATTTCTCCAAGTTTATTCCTTTATAAACTCATGTGGGCTGATCTAGATGAATTGCATTTCCATATAAATGTTAAAATTATATTCTAAAATTCTAATAAGAAAAGATAGTTTGTTGGTTTTTTGGGAGAATAGCACTGAATCTAGGAATTAATTTTGTGGGTGGTAAAAATGACATCTTAAAAATGTTGAGTTGTTTCACTTATGAGAACAGAATATTTCTCCATTTATTAAGGTGTTGTTTAATTTCCCTCTTCAAAGTTATGTAGTTTTCTGTGTAGATACCTTGCATATATTGTGTCAAATATCATTAACTACTAAGCTTTAATTCTTTCATATTAACGTACTAAGTATTTTAAGGATTTTATAATATAATTTTAAATATTCAATTTCTGATTACTTGTTACAAATAGTCCAAATAGTCTTTTTGATCAATTTTTGTATATTGCTCTCATATTTTTCAAACCTGCCAAGCTCACTTTTTAATAAAAAAAAGTTAAATCATCCAGATTAGATAAGAAGAAGGAAAACTGTCTGTATTTACTGGTGATATGGTTGTCTAAGTAGTAAATTTTAATATCTTTAAAGAAATTCTATTATATCTTATGAGTATGAGAGAAATGCTGGCTTAATAGAGTGAGTTCAGATACTGTTCATTCACTTCTGTTCCTTTTTCTGGCAGTGCTTGAGTATAATTGGAAGTATTTGTATCTTAATGTTTGATAGAATTCATAAATGTAGCTATTTTGATCTAGGGATTCCTTGAGGGAAGCTTTGAAGAAAAAACAAATTCTATTTCTTTAAGATATATAGGACTATTGAAATGATATGTTATTTGTTTTAATGTGCTTTTAAAATACATAGTATTCAAGCAATTTGCCAATTCTGAGTTGTTGAATTTATTGAACTTAATGTGTTTACAATGGCCCCTTATTTTCCTTTTAAAATCTTTACAATGTATAATGTTAACACCTGTGTCATTAAGAAATAAAATGTTTAGTAATAAGTGATCTAAGTGCTCTAAATATCAAAATGTAAAAGCAAATTAAATCCAAACAATATAGAGACAAGGATATAATAAAAACAAGAAAATAATTCCAGAGGACATACCTAACATTTCTAAATAGAGAATATCAGCAAAGACAAAAAGTTGGTTTCTATGAAAGGATTAATAAAAGTCTGAAGAATTTACCTTGATCAATGAAAAGGGAGAAAAAACACAAAAAACCAATATGATGAACTATTATTTGTTGCTCCTAGTGGTGAAAAATTGTACAGATACCTTAAAATACTATTTGAGGATAACCATTAAGTCTATCCTAAATTATGATCCAACCATTCTCTTTCTAGATAATTATTTACAAAACCATTAAATTGCAGGGCAATCATTAAGGTACCATCCATTAGCATTAGTTGAGAGTTTCATACCTAGTCTTAGCAGGAAAAATGAGTTTAATGAGCATGTCCGCACACCTCTAGAAATTAGTACTCTTCCTTGCAATAAATTTTAAAGAACAGATGAGACAATTAATCACATAGAGAGAGAAATAAATTACCCTTGGGATTAAAATGAGATCTATTATACTGATTTCTTTATTTCTCAATTGATTTTGCAGGTCAGTAAAGGGTAGATGGATAAATATCAAATATAAATTTAAAATTTTTGACTAAATTACAGATTTATCTTCTCAATGACCACAGAATATGGCAATATGTCACCATATGGCCTTCTAGGAAAGCCTGAAATTTCACTAAAATAATCACTAAATTTTTAAATTATAATCTATTGCTCAATATAGCACAGCATTAAATGCTTTGAAGCAGATGATTTTTTGTAAGTACCCTAGCTAGTCCATGTCAGCAGTCCACAAAATTATGTTTCTAAATCATTTTGCATGGTATAATTAGTATTTGATTTGTAGTTTCTTGAAACTTCTAAGTCCTATTATCCTCATGCATCGCATTCATGATAGCAAGGAATAATTAACTTTGAGGTAGTTTCTATCTTTTTTATCCCACATTCATTGTTTTAGTCCTTCAAAAATAATGCTTGGCACCTGTGATGGTTAAGTTCATGTGTCAAGTTGGCCAGGTTATGGTGCCTGGTTGTCTGAACATGAAAGCACTGTTTTGATTGTTACTGTGAGACAATTTCATGGATTAAAATCATCAGTAAATTTATTGCATCGATGGCTGATCACATCTACAACCAACTGAGGAGATTGCCTTCAAAAATGAGAAAAGTCCCATCCAATCAGTTGAAGACCTTTAAAGGAGAAGTAATGATTTCAGCAGTCAGAAGGGAGAATTTCCATCTCTAATTCAGCCAACACAGCATCTGCTGGGAAATTCATTGACAATCTTCATTGGAGTTCTCAACTTGCAGCCTGTCTTAGAGAATTTGGAATTTCCCATTTCCACAATCTTTAGAGCCAATTCTTATAGAAAATCTCATAATATTTACATAAAATACATATTAATATATACTATACATGTAATATTTATACATTTAGTTCTTTTCCCTAGAGACCCTGATTATTACACCACCAATACATTCTCATGGCATTTGTCATCTCTGAATTTCTCAGAGTATAGATTGTAGAATTGAACATAGGTGCAAAGGTGGTGTAAAATAGAGCAAATATTTTATGCTTAGGGTAGGTATTAAGTAGTCTAAGGTTAGCAAACATTGAAGGCCCCAAAAACTACCCAGAGTGACATGAGACCCTGGGAGAGAGAGTTTTCATCTTCCCACTAATGAGTCATTTCACTGGTGAATAATTTAAGGACTTAAGAAACAAATAAGGCAACACAAGTTACTAAGGCAACCCTACCTGATTTTGCAACCACAAGACACCAGTGATGTAGGTACCATTACAGGAAACATTTAGCAATGAGAAAATATTGCAGAAACAGTGATAATTTAATTGTACCACAAAAGGATAACTGGATTGTTATGGATAATAAAGGAATAGATGGACAGTCCCACCACATGCCCAAGCAGCTAGGACTAGAAGAGTTCATTTGGCATTGTTCATGATAATAATGTAATGCAGAGGCTTGCAGAGGCAATATAGTTATCAAAGGACATGGAAGCACTAATGCAGAACTCAATATCTCCAAAGAAGTCTGTGGCAAAGAGCTGAAACTTGCAATTATTGTAGGAGATGGCTTTATCCTCACTAATAAGTCACCAGTCAGTTTGGCTGAAACAGTAGAGGTTTAGCATTTTTCCATACAGGATCAAAGCCTGAGGAAATAGTCCATGGTTTGGTGAAAAAGGGAGCTGCATTGAATGGAGGAAAGGATCAGGAGGTTTACTACCAAGAAGGAAACAAAACAAAATAAGAGAAACAAAAGCAAAATATATGTATATTCAGGCCATAGGAAAGTCCCAAAGTGACTAATTCTGAGGTGTTCTTGTCCCTTTGCATATATCTCAATTGGGTTAAGATCATAAAATATATTTTTTTCCTGTAAATTATATCATTTATAAAACGACAAAAGTTTAATGTACATAATGAAACTAAAATGTTTCACCTATTTTTAAATGTATTGCCTTATCCATAGGATCAACTTTCCTTCTCAGCATAATCTGGAACAATTCACTCAATGATTTAAAAAATGAATCAGAAAATTCAAATGTTTAAAACACCCTTGTTTAATGGGGCAAATTTTAATTTGCCATAGCTACTGAGAAAATAAGTGTCAGGCACAGAGTGCTTTGTAGTTAAGTGTAACCATATATCAAATAATTAAGTAGTGGTTCATCGTCCTACCCTTTAATTATTACAATTGATATAGATTGTTTTTAAATGAAGTGGTACATTGTTAATTATCAAATACATTTATTTACCTAAAATAAATTAATTTAAATAATTGTTTTATGTGGGTTGGTGAATTACTTAAACATGATCACTCAATTAATCCAAGTCCACAATTCTCAATAAAAGTGAGTCAGATCACAGGAATCTCAGTAACTTTTTGAATCAGTAAGTTATACACTGTTCATACTAGAAGATAGAATCTGGCAACAAAATCAGAGGAATGTAAAATAAAATGAGCAGTTGACAGCATTGAGCTCATTGCTTAGGCTTCTTAAGCCTCATTTTGTCAATTATATAATTGTGAAATCATTTCATAATTCAGAAATATGGGGAATACATGAGTAGTATGAAATACCTAGTGTCATACATGGTTAATGCCATGCATTTAAAAAAAAAACATTTTTACTCTTTTTGAGCAGGTTAGCAGCTACTAAAATTGTCCTGCACATATATACAAGAAATTCAAAGTAAGAAGCATGTATGAAAAGAAAAAAGAAGAAGAAGAAAAAATAGAGTTAATGGGGTAATGAAATAAATTTCAATTTTTTACAATTCATTAGTGAAAAAAAGATTCTGATGATTGGCTATTTTAGGGCCTTTCCTAAAACTAATTCCTAGTCTGATTTTTCTATTACCATAAAAATATTGTGAAA
>JAKSZT010054102.1:1464360-1494738 GCA_026826555.1 Tolypeutes matacus | reverse complement strand
TGCCCTCTCTTAAATAGATAAAGTAAATTTCTTTGGTTACTAATTGTAATTTAATGAGCTTGTTTATAGTGAAAGTAACTTCTACTTTAAAGAAGTTTGTGAATGCTTCATCTAAACTGAAATATTTAAATGACTAATTTCTGTAAGCCATTATTAATTAAAAACTTAAATTGATATTAATAAAAAAAGTAACTTCATAACAGGAAAGCCTGTCAGAAGCCACATCAATTTGCATATTAAAATGGTGGTAAAGAAAGATAACCTTGATTCCACTGGGACTCCTCAGTTTACATAAAATAATGGAGAAAATGCTTTTTCTGTGCTGCTAAAATAAAACACCATAATTCATGTAATTTTGGTAAAGGTGTAAAAATAAAAGGCAAAGTACTAAAAAAAAAAAAAAAATACTATTTGAGGATAACCATTAAGTCTATCCTAAAATATGATCCCATTATTCTCTTTCTAGATAATTATTTACAAAACCATTAATTTGCAGGGCAATCATTAAGGTAGCATCTGTTAGCATTAGTTGAGAGTTTCATACCTGGTCTTAGCAGGAAAAATGAGTTTAATGAGCATATCCGCACACCTCTAGAAATTAGTACTCTTCCTTGCAATAAATTTTAAAGAACAAATGAGACAATTAATTTCATAGAGAGAGAAATAAATTACCCTTGGGATTAAAATGAGATCTATTATACTGATTTCTTTATTTCTCAATTGATTTTGCAGGCCAGTAAGGGTAGATGGATAAATATCAAATATAAATTTAAATTTTTTGACTAAATTACAGATTTATCTTCTCAATGACCACAGAATATGGCAATATGTCACCATATGGCCTTCCAGGAAAGCCTGAAATTTCACTGAAATAATCACTAAATTTTTAAATTACAATCTACTGCTCAATATAGCACTGCATTAAATGCTTTGCAACAGATTATTTTTTGTAAGTACCCTAGCTAGTCCATGTCAGTAGTCCACAAAATTATGTTTCTAAATCATTTTGCATGGTATAATTAGTATTTGATTTGTAGTTTCTTGAAACTTCTAAGTCCTATTATCCTCATGTATTGCATTCATGATAGCAAGGAATAATTAACTTTGAGGTAGTTTCTATCTTTTTTATTCCACATTCATTGTGTTAGTCCTTCAAAAATAATGCTTGGCACCCGTGATGGTTAAGTTCATGTGTCATGTTGGCCAGGTTATGGTGCCTGGTTGTCTGATCATGAAAGCACTGTTTTGATTGTTACTGTGAGACTATTTCATGGATTAAAATCATCAGTAAATTTATTGCATTGATGGCTGATCACATCTACAACCAACTGAGGAGATTGCCTTCAAAAATGAGAAAAGTCTCATCCAATCAGTTGAAGACCTTTAAAGGAGAAGTAATGATTTCAGCGGTCAGAAGGGAGAATTTCCATCTCTAATTCAGCCAACACAGCATCTGTTGGGAAATTCATTGACAATCTTCACTGGAGTTCTCAACTTGCAGCCTGTCTTAGAGAATTTGGAATTGCCCATTTCCACAATCTTTTGAGCCAATTCTTATAGAAAATCTCATAATATTTACATAAAATACATATTAATATATACTATACATGTAATATTTATATATTTAGATCTTTTCCCTAGAGACCCTGATTATTACACCACCAATACATTCTCATGGCATTTGTCATCTCTGAATTTCTGAGAGTATAGATTATAGAATTGAACATAGGTGCAAAGGTGGTGTAAAATAGAGCAAATATTTTATGCTTAGGGTAAGTATTAAGTAGTCTAAGGTTAGCAAACATTGAAGGCCCCAAAAACTACCCAGAGTGACATGAGACCCTGGGAGAGAGAGTTTTCATCTTCCCACTAATGAGTCATTTCACTGGTGAATAATGTAAGGACTTAAGAAACAAGTAAGACAACACAAGTTACTAAGGCAACCCTACCTGATTTCGCAACCACAAGACACCAGTGATGTAGGTACCATTACAGGAAACATTTAACAATGAGAAAATATTGCAGAAACAGTGATAATTTAATTGTACCACAAAAGGGTAACTGGATTGTTATGGATAATAAAGGAATAGATGGACAGTCCCACCACATGCCCAAGCAGCTAGGACTAGAAGAGTTCATTTGGCACTGTTCGTGATAATAATGTAGTGCAGAGGCTTGCAGAGGAAATGTAGTTATCAAAGGACATGAAAGCACTAATGCAGACCTCAATATCTCCAAAGAAGTCTGGGGCAAAGAACTGAAACTTGCAATTATTGTAGGAGATGGCTTTATCCTCACTAATAAGTCACCAGTCAGTTTGGCTGAAAGAATAGAGGTTTAGCATTTGTCCATACAGGATCAATGCCTGAGGAAATAGCCCATGGGTTGGTGAAAAAGGGAGCTGCATTGAATGGAGGAAAGGATCAGGAGGTTTACTACCAAGAAAGAAACAAAACAAAATAAGAGAAACAAAAGCAAAATATATGTATATTCAGGCCATAGGAAAGTCCCAAAGTGACTAATTCTGAGGCGTTCTTGTCCTTTTGCATATATCTCAATTGGGTTAAGATCATAAAATATATTTTTTCCTGTAAATTATATCATTTATAAAACAACAAAAGTTTAATGTACATAATGAAAATAAAATGTTTCACCTATTTTTAAATGTATTGCCTTAGCCATAGGATCAACTTTCCTTCTCAGCATAATCTGGAACAATTCACTCAATGATTAAAAATATGAATCAGAAAATTCAAATGTTTAAAACACCCTTGTTTAATGTGACAAATTTTAATTTGCTAAAGCTACTGAGAAAATAAGTGTCAGGTACAGAGTGCTTTGTAGTTAAGTGTAACCATATATCGAATAATTAAGTAGTGGTTCATTGTCCTACCCTTTAATTATTACAACTGATACAGATTGTTTGTAAATGAAGTGGTACATTGCTAATTATCAAATACATTTATTTACCTAAAATAAATTGATTTAAATAATTGTTTTATATTGGTTGGTGAACTACTTAAACATGATCACTTGATTAATCCAAGTCCACAATTCCCAATAAAAGTGAGTCAGATCACAGGAATCTCAGTAATTTTTTGAATCAGTAAGTTATACACTGTTTATACTAGAAGATAGAATCTGGCAACAAAATCAGAGGAATGTAAAATAAACTGAGCAGTTGACAGCATTGAGCTCATTGCTTAGGCTTCTTAAGCCTCATTTTGTCAATTATATCATTGTGAAATGATTTCACAATTCAGAAATATGGGGAATACATGAGTAGTATGAAATACCTAGTGTCATACATGGTTAATGCCATGCATTAAAAAAAAACAACAACAAAAAAAACATTTTTACTCTTTTTTTGAGCAGGTTAGCAGCTACTATAATTGTCCTGCACATATAGACAACAAATTCAAATTAAGAAGCACGTATGAAAAGAAAAAAAAATAGAGTTAATGGGGTAATGAAATAAATTTCAATTTTTACAATTCACTAGTGAAAAAAAGATTCTGATGATTGACTATTTTAGGGCATTTCCTAAAACTAATTCCTAGTCTGATTTTTCTATTACCATAAAAATATTGTGAAATATCACTTTATTTCTTTGCTAGGTTGAATACATATTGTGCAAGCCCTTTTTGTGTGCTGTAGCCTGATAGCAACAGATTTCCTAATGTTAAATTATAGTTTCTATGTTCAAATTTTCTCCTAGTTGTATCAGAATAAGCCATGTTTTAAACTTTCTTTAAGTGATACAGATGAATTAAGTGTATTTTATGAATGCAGGCTGTTTATAACATATGAAATTCATCTTATTGTTGATTGGAAACATAAATGGAGATATTCATTAATAAGAATATCTAGGAAGATACATGAACACTAGAAAGTGACTCAATGAAATTCAGTACCAACCTGAAATTTTCATTAACTTATCTCTACTATTCCCAAATGGAATATGGCTTGTGTGTAATGTGCAGTTAAAATTAAAGTGTGCTAAAACAGTTTTATAGTAATCAACTTATGCTACAAGAGAAGTTATGGATGAAATGAAATTAGGTGGAATAAATGCAAATAACACACAACCACCCTAAAACATGGTTAGTAGGACACTAACAAAACCAAGCTCACTAAGTAATTTGTTGAACATCAAGTCTGAGTGTGCTTCATGTTATATTTAGGCTGCATCAGGAAGAATTCCCCAAGATACTCACTCAGCTAATTATTCTCCATTACCTAAATATGAATAAAATGCAGAGAATTACCAGTAACTGAAACACAAGCAGGTTAATTCTCAAAATCATTTGGATATCTCAAAGTGTCTTAGCAACTTCTACATATTTGCCAGGGGAGTGGACTTTAAATGTCCACTAAACCCTTCAGGGTTGCAAGGAGATGTAGATCCTTATACAATGGAGAAGCAAGTTGGGAGTTTTAAATGCAGTTTTGCCATCTGCACACTAACTCAAACTAAAATGCAATTAAAAAGATTTTTAAAGACCCATAGGTGCCAACACATGTATTCATGTTCTAGGAATCATTTATTTATTGTCTAAAAGTATTCTGGTCCAGAAAAGTAGAATGTAAACTTTTGTTACACTGTAGAAATTAATATTTCTTTGAACATTTTTAAGAATTATTTTCCCAGAGACATATCAAACCAGATTCTCACTAAGTGACACTAAGTCACTGACCATTGTAATGTCCCTTGTGGCTCTGGACACTTACTTTACAATTGTTATTTGGTCTGGTGTAGGCACTGATTCTCTGGAGGCCCCAAACTGCTAAAGTCAGACCCAATGCAAGTCAGGAGACTTGCTGGCTCTGTGCAAAGATAGCTTTGTGAAGAAAAGAGGAAAGATAATACAACCTGGATTGGTATTGGGTTAGGTGCAAGGAATATGTGACATGAGGAAAGACAAAGAAATATAAAGGCAGACATCACAATCCAGATATGGATCATTATCAAGAATAACCTAGATGTGTAGAACTGGATAGATAAATAAAATCAGTGATTTATGAGATCATGGGTGGGTCCCAGTTATTTGTTGGGCCAGGAACTAACATTGCTGGAATATAGGGTTGTGGAATGGAAGAGGGACAGTAATAAGAAAAAAAAAAGGAATTGAAAAATTCCCTTCATATGCTTATCTGGTACAAAAGGGATATCATTATGTGAGAACATAATGAAAATGTCAGAAGAAATAAGCATTCAAAAGACAACAAGGCTTTTATTGTTTACCTTGTGATTATTTCCCCCTTTATCACTGCATTAATGCAGGTTGTATACACAGTCTCAAATGTACACAATGATTTTCAGTGAGCTCTTCCCTCTCTTCTGTATACCAGACTATTCGTGAAAGATTTTCTCATAGATTTGAAACTTTAGGAAATCAGGTGCCTCGTCTAGTTCAGATCACCATTCTTAGAAAAATGCAAAAAGTATTGATTTATTAAGAAATTACTGAACACATTAAGTTCATTATATCAATTATTCTTCACAATAATGCCTATTTTGAAATATGTATTATGAGCTCTATTATTCACATAAGGACACTGAACCTTCTAGTTGTTATGAACCAACTCAAACAGCTAATAAGTATAGAGCAGGAGTCTATGTCCTCCATTCAGTGAAATAAATGGGTATTTCTTAGTTTAACGTTTGCTTTCAGGCTTTGAATGTTAAGGACCTCTGATTAAAAGTTTCAAGCATAGAGGCAAGAAAAAGATATAAAAGGCATCCAAATTGAAAAAGAAGAAGTTAAAATTTCATTATTTGCAGACAACATGATCCTATACATAGAAAGCCCTGAGAAATCTACAAAAAAGCTTCTAGAACTTATAAAAGAGTTCAGTAATGTCACAGGCTATAAGATCAATGCTCAAAAATCAGTATCATTTCTGTACACCAATAATGAGCAGTATGAGGAGGAAATCAAGAAAAAAATACCATTTACGATAGTAAAGAAAAGAATCAAATACCTAGGAATAAATATAACTAAAAATGTAAAGAACTTATATACAGAAAACTACACAACACTCTTAAAGTAAATCAAAGAAGACTTAAATAAATGGAAGAATATTCCCTGTTCATGGATAGGAAGACTGAACCTCATTAAGATGTCTATCCTACCCAAACTAATCTACAGATTTAATGCAATCCCAATAAAAATCAACACTGTGTTTTTAAGGAATTGGAAAACCTAACTACAAAATTTATTTGGAAGGGTAAGAGGCCCCAAATCGTCAACGACATATTGAAAAAGAAAAATGAAGGTGGAGGTACCATACACTTGACTTTAAAAGATACTACAAAGCTACAGTGGTCAAAACTGCATTGTATTAGCACAAGGGTAGACATACTGATCAAGGAACTGTATTAAGAGTTCTGATATAAATCCTCACATATACAGTCATCTGATATTTGACAAGGCTACCAAGCCCACTCATTTGGGAGAGAATGGCCTCTTTAACAAATAGTGCTTGGAGAACTGGATATCCATATCTAAAAGAATGAGAGAGGAACACGGTCTCAACCTTATATAAATATCAACTCAAGATGGATCAAAGATCTTAATATAAGTGCCAAGACCATAAAAACCTTGGAAGATAATCTAGGGCAGCATCTACAGGACATTGTAATAGGAAATGGTTTCAAAGCACGAGCAGCAAAAGAAAATATAGATAAATGTGATCTCCTCAAAATTAAAAATTTTTGCACCTCAAAGGACATTATCAAGAAAATAAAAAGGCAGCCTACCCAATGGGAGAAGATATTTGGTAACCATATATCTGATTGGAGCCTAATATCCTGCATATATAAAGAAATCCTCCACCTCAAAAATAAAAAGACAAACAAGCCATTTAAAAAATGGGCAAGTCACCTGTAAAGACACTTCTCGAGGAAGTAATACAAATGGCTAAAAATCACATGAAAAAATGTTCCACATCACTAGCTATTAGGGAAATGCAAATCAAAACTACAATGAGATTCTACCTTACACCCATTAGAATGGCAGCTATTAAAAAACACCAGACTATAAGTGTTGGAGTGGATGTGGAGAAATGGGAACCCTAATCCACTGCTGGTGGGACTGTGGAATGATTGGGCCACTGTGGAGGACAGTTGGGTGGTTCCTCAAAAAACTATAGATGGTCCATATGTTCCAGTGATTCCACTGCTGGGTATATACCCAGAAGAATTGAAAGCAAATACTTGAATAGATATATGCACACCAATGTCCTTAGCTCCATTGTTCACTATTACTAAAAGTTGGAATCAACACTGATGCCCATTAACAAATGAATGGATAAACAAAATGTGGTACATACATGCAATGGAATATTACTCAGCTGTAAGAAGCAATAAAGCACTAACACACGGGAAAACATGGATGAATCTTGAAGATTTATGTTGAGTGAAGCAAGCCAGGCATTGAAGGATGAACAGTACCTGACTTCAGTGACATGAGTTAAGGAAATTGAGCAGTCTCTGAGAACTATTGTCTGAAAGGTAGATTTACAAGAAAGAGAAAGAGAAGAGAAAGTTATGAGCTATCACCCATATGGACGTAATCTATGGTAAAGTGATAAGGTGTAGTTGCATATTGAAGGGATAGGACATGTGGGTAGTAATATTATTGGGTTTGGTGGTGCAGGGCTGACAGCTGGGTAGATTGGGAAGGGTGTGTTAGAATATCCAGGACACTAGGGGGAGATATGGAAGAAGGAACAGGTGAACACTTGGGATTTGTGAGTATGAGGTTGAAAGTGCAGAGGTGGGAATGCTCTTATGGCAATATGACTGGGAAGTGTCACTGGTTTAGGGTATTGGTTGGGGGGGTGGTATTCGGGACAGGGCACATCTGGAGCAGGCTTCTAGGGACCGTGTGAGTGTTCTCCCTGTCATAATGTATTGTATCAGTGGGTGGACACCCACACAATGAGCGGGAAGGAAATGGACTCCCATATTTGGGAGGACTGATTCACTCAGAAATAGACAGGTGTGCATCTCTTAAGAGCAAGTGTGGTTCCTAATAGGGGAGGACAAACCAGTGTGTCAAGACCTCTTGTTACATGCAACTATGAATCTTATCATCCAATAAGTCAAGCCAGGGTGTAGTCGTGGACCCCAGGCGGATGGGGAGAGAGGAACAGAATAGATCAAACAGGGGGTATTTAGTGGTCAGTGAATATGTTTTTCATTACCTTACAGTAATGGACAAAGGACATGGTAAATATCATCAAAATTTATAAAAAGTATACAGTCTAAAATGTAAACCTTACTGTAAACCATTGACAGTGTTTAGTAGCTATATTTCACTATCTGTATATCAGTTATAACAATGCTACCATTCACATACAAAAAGGTTTTAATATGGGGTAAGGAAAGGGGGAGGAGTTTGGGTAAATGAGAGTGTCTTGTATTCTATGTGTGACTTTGCTGTGACCTAAAACTTCTTTGAAAATTAAATCTTGAAACATATCACAAAGCTACAGTGGTCACAATAGCATGGTATTGGCATAAAGACTGACATATTGGTCATTGGAATAGAATTGAGAGTCCAGAAATATTCCCTCACTTCTAGGGCCAACTGGTTTTTGACACACCTACCAAGGGGATACAACTGTTTCTTCAACAAATGATGCTGGGAGAACTGGATATTCTTAACCAAAGAATGAAAGAGGACTCATCTCTCCCCTATACAAGAATCAAATAAAAATGTATCAAAGACCTCAATATAAAAGCCATGGCCATAAAATTACTAGAGGAAAATGTGGGGAGACATCTTCAAGATCTTGTCATAGGTAGTGATTTCGTGGACTTTACTCTTGAAAGCATGAAGAACAAAAGTAAAAATAGATAAATGGGACCTCCTTAAAATTAAACACTTTGTACCTCAAAGGACTTTGTCAAAAGGGTAATAAAGCAACTTACTCAATAAGAGGAAATATTTTGAATCGTATACCCAGTAAGGGATTAATATCCATGATTTATAAAGAGATGCTGCAACTCAACAAGAAAAAGCCAAAAAAACAATTATAAAATGGGCACAAGACTTGAATAGACATTTGTCCAAAGAAGAAATACAAATGGGGGAAAAACACATAAAAGTGTTTTTACTAGTAATTAAGGGTATGCAAATCAAAGCTACAATAAGATGTCATTTCACACCTATTAGAATAGCCACTATTAACAAGACAGAAAACTCTAACTGTTGGAGAGGATGCACAAATGTAAGAATACTAATTAACTGGTGATGGGAATGTACAATGGTACGTGGAGGTTTGTCTTACAACTCCTAATGTAGTTGGATAAACTATGCTACTACTAGGTATATCTCCAGAAGAGTTGAGAGAAGTGTCATGAACCAATATCTGTACACAAATGTTAATAGCAGCATTATTCACAATTGCAAAAGATGGAAACAAGCCAGGTGTCCATTAACCAATGCAGGGGAAAAGAGTAGTGTATACATACAATTGAATATTATGCAGCTGTAAGAAGAAATGAAGTCATGAAGCATATGACAACATGGATGAAGCTGGAAGATATTATATTGAATTAAACTAGCCAGACATAAAAGGGCAAATACTGTATGACTGTGGTATTATGAATTAAATACCTTGTGTAAATTCAGGTAGTTAATAACTAGAATATAGGTCACTAGAAAATAGAATAAGTTTAAAGAATGAAAAGCTGAGGGTTAAACTGTGCAGAATTGGTTAAAAGGTTCATAAATCTTTGGAAATGAACAGAAATGTGAAAGCATATCATCATGTTTGTAACTAGTAGTCCTAATATATGGGTAAGACAGTGGTTGAAAGGGAGAGTCTAAGGGTATGTTTATTAGTAGAAGGAAAGCTAAAAAGTGTAATATGGGTTTGAATAACATAGCAAAACCTCATGTGAAATATGAATATGGGTAATATTGTATATATAAATATAAAAAATTGTTTTTCTTTGAAACTGAACAAACATATGTTAATGTTACAAGATGTTTAAATCAGGCAAAATTAAAAATCAACATATGGATAGTATTGTGTAATAATATATGAATAATATTCCATTAAGGATAAAAAATAAGAAATATATGAAGTGAAAGAAACTAGACAAAGGTACTACATATTGTTTTACTCCATGTATACAAAATATAAATACAAATAAGTTACAAAATAAGAAACAGAATAGCAGCATTGTACAGCAGGCAAAGCATAGAGATTTGGGGAGGTAGTAATTATTAAGGGGTAGAGTTACTCTTTTTGTCTGGTTTTTCTTATTATTATACCAAATACCATTGACTGAACACTTTGGGTGAATTGTATGCTTTGTTAATATATATCACTGAAATTTATTTAAAGAGTGTGTTTGAAGGCTTTTTCTGAATCCCCTGTGAGTGTGGTACACTTTTATTGCATAAAATTCACTTTGATTATCATTTTCAATTAGATTGCATTGTAGTGTTTCATTGGATCGCATCAGTGGGAAGTGGCACAGGTTAGGTCTCTGCCCTCTTGTTACATCTTATATAAACTGAGAACACATAGAAAGAGACTGGAATTTTTTGGTTATTTCATGAATTCCAAAAAGAAAAATATTATATATTTAAACTAATCTATTCCTGTTTGTGTGATACCATTTAATTGCAATGAATTTGGTTGAGGGACATTTAATTAGATTACTTGATAAGATTGCTTTAGGGCTTTTGATTGGACTAAGTCAGTGAGACATGATGCAGGTTAAGTCTCTGCTTCCTTGCTGGGTCTGATAAATATGCAGAGACAAAGAGAAACAGACACAGGAAAAGGAAGCTGCCATATTGACCTTGCCATGTGAGAGAAATTTTACCCACAGCTTAGATACAAAGAAAGAAGACTCCTAAAGGCTCAAAGAACTGAGGCCCAGAGAGAGAGGAGGCCTGATAAAAGATGAAAAGCTCTATGCCTTTTCTACCTACAGCTGCAGAAAGGCAAAGACCTTGGCAGACACTGTAGCCACCTTGCTTTGCAACATGCCCAGACAACATAAAGAAAGATTGCTGACTTTTGTGAGAAAGCACTTCTTATTGTCCCCTCTTTTGGACTTCTCACAGCCTTGGAACTGCGTGTTTTTACTGCAAATAAATCCCTTTTATAAAAATCAACCCATTTTTGGTATTTTATGTTGGCATCCCTTTAGCAAACTAAAATAAAATTGGTGTCAAAAGAGTGGGGTGGTGCTCCACCCCACTAAAAATATTGGAATAGTTTAATAAATTAGTAAAGGATATTTTTTGGAGGAATGGTAAGATGCTTGATATAAAAGGCCAATATTGCTTTGAAGAGACTGTTGATAGGAATAGGATCCTAAAGTTATTTCCAGTGAGGCCTTAGAAGGAAATGACAAAACTATTACTGGAAACTAGAATTAATGCAATCCATATTTTAAAGTTGCAGAGAACTTTGCAAAATTGCCTCCTGATGTTAGATTGAAGACAAAATTTGAAAATGATGACCTTGGGCATTTAGCTGAGGTCATTTCCAAAATAAATGTGGAAAATGTGGCCTGGTTTTTCCTTGCACCTTATAGAAAAAGGAAAGAGATAAGATGATAACTAACTGCTGGATACAAAGAAATCAAAGCCTGATATCAGAAATTCTAAACTTCTAGAAAACAAGCCCCCAGAGGATAGTGCCCTATGTGAAACATCTAAACTTGGGGCTTGCAAGTTAGGATTGTAAATGCAGTTATCCAGGAAAGGCTTGTGGAAAGTCTTACTGTCTGGATCCCTGTTTCCTGCATGCTAAATGAACAAGCTTTTAGTGAGATTTTATTGAATGAAACCACTGTCAGGATGGTTGAAAAGGGACAGGAAGGGTAGAAATTGAATAGAAAATAGCTTCAAGTGAAAAACCAAGGAAGCTGAGGTCTGAAATTAAGATCCCCTCAAGCCAAGAGAAGGACCATATCCATGTGGGCAGAAAGGGTGAGTTTGCCCCTGAATTTGAAGAGGATTGGCCTTCCAGTTCATTGTTCAGAGTGATTTTGGATGCCCCAGGCTACAGGGAGGGTGTAGTACATTCCTCAGTGTTTGAGGAGAGTTAAATCATCACCCCACTGCTCTGAACAGATTGGGCTTATTCCCCACAATTAAGGAAAATCAGGTCACCACCACACCATTATGAATGTGTTGGGCCTGTATGCCAGAGATTCCGAGTATGTTGTCATTGTCTCATTTTACTACAGTGGTTGAGATTGTACTCCAGAGATTGGGTAATGTGTGGCCATCATCCCAATATTTATGGGATGGTGAGCTCTGGAGCTTGGTTACCACCCAGATGCTTGAAGAGGGCAGAAGAGAAAGTATGGCTGTTTGGCAAACCTGTGGACAGGGTGGGACCCCATGAGATCCAGAGGAGAAGAAGATATCATTCTAAGGATAACTCACTGACTTTGAAATATAATGGACTATGCTCTGCATATTTTTGGAACTATTTGGGACACTTGACTCCTTTTTTTTCCTCCCAATTTCTCCTTATGGTAATGCAAATGTTTATCCTTTGTATGCTCTTTCTTTGTACACTGGAAGTAGAAAACTTATTTTCTAAGTTTCAGAGGTCTATAGTGAGAGGAAAATTTTTCCTCAAGAAAAACTGCATGCCTAAATTGATTTTTTTTTTTTTTTTTGGTACTTAGCATTGTTACTGAATTGCTTTAAGATTTTTGGAATGTTGTGATGTAATGAATGTATTTTGCATACAGAAGGGCATGTCCTTTTGGGATTCAGAGGACAGAGTTTGGCACTTTGTGATTTTTTTATGAATTCTAAAAAGAGAAATATTATGTTTTTAAACAAATTTATTCCCATAACATTGCATTAAATTTGGTTGAGGATCCTTTCATTAGATTAGATTTAGTGATAAGATCACTGTAGGGCTTTTGATTGGACTACATCAATGAGGCATGACTCAGGTTGAGGCTCTGCCCCATTGCTGGGTCTGATATAAATTCAGAGACACAGAGAGAGTCAGAAAAAAAATAGGAAAAGGAAACTGTCATATTTGATCCTGTCATGTGAGAGGTTTCATCCACAGCTAGCTGCAAAGAGATAAGCCCCCAAGAGGCTCAAAGAGCTAAGGCCCAGAGAAAGAAAAGACAGGTCTGGTAAGAGACAAGCTTTTTGCCAAGTTTGCCTACAGCTGCAGAAAAGCAGAGATCTTGGCAGAGATCATAGCCACCTTGGTTTGTCACATGCGCAGACAACAGGATCAATGGTCACTGAACATTGTGAGAAAGCATGCCTTATGGTGCCCTGAATTGAACTACTCACAGGCTTGGAACTGTACATTTTTACCCCTAATAAATCCATTTTATAAAAATCAACCCATGTATGGCACTTTTCATTGGGAGCCCTTTTGGCCAACAAAAACAATAACAAGAAAGAGAGGTATCACCATCTTTAACCTGCCATTTGTGAGCAAGGACTTGAGGATCGCTAGCAGCCAAAGCTAAAGCTCCCAAGAGGCTAGGCCCAAGGAGAAGATCAATGCTGAAGAAATGATCCAGATACCTGTTTGCACATATCTGAACTTATGGAGAAAGCAGAGCAGTCAACGCTGAGAGAGAAAGAAAAAAAAGAGACAGGCCATATGCCTGATCACCCAAAGCCAGGCTCTGTGAGATAGTGAACCCAGAGGGGAAGGCAGGGGCCTTGGCAGATATAAGCCACCATCTTGGTTTCCCATGTGACAATACACTTGGATCACCAATAGCTGACTTTTGTGAGAAAGTATTTCTGCTGATGCCTCAGTTTGGATATTTTTGCAGCCTGGAGGCTTTTACCCTTATAAAATTCTCATTATAAAATCCAACCCATTACTGGTATTTTGCATCAGCAGCTGTGTGGCAAATTAAGACAAATAGCATGTTGTTTAATTTCCACATATTTTCAAATCTTCCATTTATCCCTTTAATATGGATTTCTAGCTGCATTCCATTGAGGTAAAAAAATACATTGCATGATTTCAATATTGTTGAGTTTATTGAGACTTCTTTTGTGACCAAATATATGGTCCATCCTGGAGAATATTCCATGTTCACTCAAGAAGAATGTTTATTCTTTGTTATTGGGTTATGTGTTGTATATATGTCTAATAGGTCTAGTTGGTTTAGAGTATCATTCCATTCTTGTATTTTCTTATCAATCTTCTGACTAAATGTTTTATCCATATTGAAAATGATGTATTAAAGTTTCCTACTATTAATGTAGAACTATGAATTTCTCCCTTCAAATATGTCAGTGTTTGCTTCATAAATTTTGGCATTATGCTGTTAGGTACAAATATATCTATAATTGTTACCTCTTGGTGAATTGACCCCTTTATCAGTATATAATGACCGTATTTGACCCTCATAACTGTTTGATTAAGGTCTATTTTATGTGATATTTGTATAGCTACCCATGCTCTCTTTTTATGACTACATATATGATATAGTTTTTCCTGCTTTCACTTTCACCTACTTGTATCTTTGAATGTATGTGAGTCTCTAGCAGTCATAATATAGCTGGGTCATGCTTTTTGATCCATTTTGCCATAGTCTATCTTTTGACTGGTTAGTTTATTCCACTTACATTAAAAAAAAAAAATACTGATAATGCAGGACTTTCTTCTGGAATTTTGCTATTTAGTGTCTAAAGTCATTTCTTTTTCTTTTCCTTTTCTTTTTTTTTTTTTTTTTTCCTCTCAATTCTTCCATTAAGGATTACTTTCATATCTATTTGATTTTTTTTTTTTTAACTATATTGAATGCCTTTTCTTTTTATATCTGGGTAAATTTTTCTTCTATTTTCCTTGTGGCTACCATAGGGTTAAGATGTGACATCTTAAATATATAACAATCATATTTTACTTGATACCAACTAAATTCAAAATATACACATTTATACACATTATTTTCACATACCCCTCTCTCTCCCACCTGTTTTTTATACTTGTTATCACTTATATTTTTATAAATTAAGTTCCAAAATCATAAATTTATACTTGCTTTTTATACATTTGTGTTGAAAATCTGGAGGTATTAAGAAGTGGAGATACATACCAAACAATACACAACAATAAGATTGCATTTATAATTACACATATGTTCAACTTTACTGCAGGTGTTGAATTCTTTATGCCTCTTTGAACCACTGTCTAGTGATCATTCCTTTCAGTCTGAGGAACTCACTTTAGCATTGCCCATAGAATAGGTGTAGGTTGAAGAAGTAACTCAGCATTTGTTTATTTTAGAAATAATCTTGCCCTTATTTTTGAAAGAATGTCTCAACAGATATAGAATTTATGGCTGGCCATTGTTTTAGCTTGTGCATTTCTACTACAAGCTCCAGTCTGCTGTTAGAGCCCTCTGGGTAATGTTTTTCATATTTTTATTTTTAAAAGTTACTTCAATTACATAAATGTTACAGATAATATATAGGGGATTCCCATATGCCCCATTCCCCACATGTCCCACATTTTCCCACATTAGTAACATCTTTCATCAGTGTGGTACATTCATTGAAATTGATAAACACATTTTGAAGCATTTCCACTAAGTATGGATTATAGTTTACTTTGTAGTTTACACTCTCTGCCATTTAAATCTGTAGGTTATGGCCAGATATATAATGTCCTGTATCTGTTGTTGTAATGTCATTGAGGACGCTTCCCAAGTCCCAAAAATGTCCCCCTACAACACGTGTTTTTGCTCTCCCTCACCCCAGAACATCTATGGGACACTGCCTCCACAACAATGGTATTTTTTTACATTGCTATAATTACCATAAGTCTATAGTACAATACTAGTAAGTTTATTTTTGTCCATAGGTCATTTCCCAATCCTGAGGACTCTGGGGGTGATGCCCACACCACCATTAATTGAGGGGGGATTCAATCCCATACATCCAATAGATGGGAAACTTTTGCTTGCAGTTGTAGGCACTCGGGGTTCCTTGATATGTTATTTGTCCATCATCTCCTCCCCATCAGTTGTCCTGGGTGAATCCATTGAACTGAAGTGTAGGTGTTGCAACTCCATTGAGATTCAGGGGTCAGTTGGCACATGGGCAGACAAATGGTTTAAGTTTCTTGGATGTATACCTACCAACTCTAGTACTAATTATAGGTTCCAATAGAAGGACAGAAGAGTCATGCATAGGGAAACCACTGCTGAAACTAACTCTGTCACACTGGGGAGCATAAATATGAGATTAGACTCCAGTGGCAAGGCACCAAACTCTTAAGCTCTCTGCCCTGACTGCAGTGTCTGGATGTCTCCATATCCCGGAGAAGCTTTGTTACATGGGGTAGTATCTACTTCTGCTGTCAATGTGTTGGGATGTGTATAAGTGCTTCCTCTGGGATTGCCTCCCAACTCGATTATGAAGTCTCTTAGCCATAAAAACTCATTTGTCTTTATCTTTTCTCCCTTTTGGTATAGGTATTTTTCCCCAGATGCATTGGTTATTAGTAGTTGGTAACAATCCCTTAGTGCCATGAAGGTTCATTCCCGGGAGTAGTGTCCCATGTTGGGGGGAAGTTATTGCTTTTATATGCTGACTTTGGCTTAGAGAGAGGCCACATTTGAGCAACAAGGAGGCTTCCCATAGGTAACTCTCAGGTACCCTATGTCACTAGACTAAATTTCAATTTTAAGAGAAAAGACTCATAAGCATAGTCATCAATATGAAGGGTTTTCAATGGGCCATTCTCCTTCACAAGTCATTGTCACTGTGCTTGAGGCATTCTTTTTGTTCCATTAGGCAATGTGGCAGAGCTCCCCTGGGTGAGAATTTGATATTCTTTTGGTTATTGTGTGAATCTCCACCCACTGTGGCAATGCCCCAGGAACATTTGAACACATTTATATACCTTATATATATATACCCAGGTGAACTTCCTCTCATATATCCCCCCTCACTGACACCCCAAATCAGTGATCCTTCCCTGCCACAGTTGTAAATCTTCTGTGATCTAAAACTTCTTAATGAAGTCAATAAAATAGCCACATACAATTAATAAGAAAATAAAATAATAATGAGTTTTATACATAAGAACTAAAATACAGAAAAAATAATAAAAGTAAAAGTAAAAGAATATTTTAAAAATGAGGATATTAAACAATAATGAAAAATATTTGTAAAAAATTTTTTGACATTTTGCCTTTCATCACTGTAAGATTGTTGCCCTGTATATATAGTGACATTTTCCTCCTTTTATTCCCCCAGTATCTTACTTTTTTTTTTTCATTTTTTTCTTTAAAGAAGTTTTAGGTTACAATAGAGTCATGTATAGCGCACAGTGGATTCCCAAACACCCAACATCCTCCCCTCTTTCCCCCCCCATCAATAACATTTTATGTGTGGATGGTTCTTTTGTTACAATTGATGCACAAATATTGGAACATAGCTACTAACCATTGTCAATGGTTCACATTATGGTTTACATTTTAGACCATGTATTATTATAAAATCTGATAAAAGTTATCATGTCCTGTATTCATCATTGCAGGATAATGCAGAACACTTCATTCATCCATAAAATGCCCCTTGTTCCATCTATTTTATTCCTCCCTCACCCTCCCATTTGGGTCCATGGCAAACACCAGGCTTCACTCCTTGAAGGACAAGATTCAGAGTTACTTGCATATTCACTGAGGGCTTGACATAGTGGTCTGTCCTCCCCTATTAAGCACTGCTGATGATCTCAAGTGTCTCCCCTCCCTCTGTTTGAGAGCATAGCAAGACTCCCTAGGATTGGAGTCCCACACCTTCCTACTCATTGTGTGGGTCTCTACCCACTGATGCAAAACACTATGCCAAAATGATCTCTCACATGCTTCTTAGAAGCCTGGCCCAGGATGCACCCTATCCAAGACCCTAAACCAGTAATCTTTCCTTGTCATATTGCCAAATGAGCATTCCCAACATTGTAATTTCAACCAAGTACCCACCAATCCCCAGTGTCCACCTGCTCCCTCCTCCTCACCTCCCCCTAGTTCCATGGACCATCGAACCCACTCTTCCCAAACTGCTCCTGTGTCAAACCTGGCCCACTCAACCCAATATTATCACTATGCCTTTGTTATGTCCCATCAGCGCACAACTACATGCTTCCAACTTGATATATGTTTTATCCCTATGAGCACTGGCTCACAACCTTCTTTTCTATTTCTTGTAAAACTATCTTCCAGACTCTAGCTCTGTGAGTAGGATCAGTTTGCTTAATTTATATCAGTGAAGTCAGGTAATATTTGTCCTTTAATGCCTGACTTGCTTCGCTCAACATAAGGTCCTCAAGATTCATCCATTTTATCCAGTGTGTTAGTACTGTATTCCTTCTCACAGCTAAGTAATATTCTATTGTATGTATAAAACACAATTTGGGAAGCGGCTGTGGCTCGGTCAGTGGGGCTCCCGTTTACCATGTGGGAGGCCCCAGGTTCGGTTCCCGGGGCCTCCTGGTGAAGGCAAGCCCGCCCGCACGGCGTGGTTGGCTGACCCGGCGAGCACAAGCAGCAAGGGGGGGATAAATGAATAAATAAATAAAATCTTAAAAAAAAAATAAAATAAAATAAAAAATAAAACACAATTTATTTATCAGTTCATCAGCTGATGGGCATTTGGGTTGATTTGGCAATAATGAAAAATGCCACTATGAACATTGATGTGCACATTTGTGTCCTTGCTTTCACTTCTCCTGGGTATATACCCAGCAGTGGAATTTCTGGATCATATGGCAGATATATAGTTAGTTTTCTGAGGACCACCAAAATGTCCTCAGCAATGGCTGCAACATTCTACATTCCCACCAGCATTTTATGATGGCTCCCATTTTTCTGAATCCTCTCCAACAATTTCAGTCCTCTGATTTTTAATAGCCACCAATCTAATGGGCATATTTTAATAGCCACCAGTCTAATGGGTATAAGATGGTATCTCATTGTAGTTTTGATTTGCATTTCCCTAATAGCTAGTGATGTTGAACATATTTTCATGTGCTTCTTAGAAATTTGTAATTCTTATTGGGAGAAGTGTCTATTCAAATCACTTGCCCATTTTTTAAATGGGTTCCAAATATTTTCTCCCATTGGGTAGGTTGCCATTTTACTTTCTTGACAAACCCCTTTGAGGTGTAAACATTTTTAATTTTGAGGAGGTCCCATTTGTCTATTTTTTTCTTTCACTGCTCGTGCTTTGGTTGTCAAGTTCATGAAATCATTTCCTATTACAAGGTCCTGTAGATGTTTTCCTCCATTATATTCTTTATGGTCTTGGCTCTTATATTTATATTTTTGATCCATATTGATTTAGTTATTGTATAAGTTGTGAGAGGGTGTTCCTCTCTCATTCTTTTGGATATAGAGATACAGTTCTCCAAACACCATTTGTTGAAAAGCCCATTCTCTCCCAGTTGAGTTAGCTTGGTGCCCTTGTCAAATATCACATGACCATATATGTGAGGATCTATATCAGAATTCGTGATTCTGTTCCATTGATCAGTATATCTGTCCTTGTACCAATACCAAGCAATTTTGTCCATTGTAGTTTTGTATTATGTTTTAAAGTCAGTAGTGTGATTCCCCCAATTTCAATTTTCTTTTTCAATATTTTTTTGGCTATTCAGGTCCTCTTGCACTTCCAAATAAATTCCATAGTTAGCTTTTTGAACTCATTGAAGAATGCTGTGTTAATTTTTATTGGGATTGCATTAAATTTATATATCAGTTTGGGTAGGATAGACTTCTTAACAATGTTTAGTCTTCCTATCCAAGAACAGGGAATACTATACTATGTCACTTACATCTTTAGTTAAATTTATTCCTATGTATTTGTTTTTTTAATTGCTATTGTAAATGGGATTTTTTCCTGATTTCATCCTGAAATTGCTTATTATTTGGTGTACAGAAAAGCTACCGATTTTTCACATTGATCTTAAAACCTGTGATTTTTCTGAACTTATTTATAAGCTTTACAAACTTGTAGATTTCTCAAGGATTTTATGTATAGGATCATGTTGTCTGCAAATAGTGAAGTTTTTACTTCATCCTTTCCAATTTGATGCCTTTTATACCTTTTTCTTGCGTAAGTGCTGGAGCAAGTACTTCTAACACAATGTTAAATAGGAGAAGTAATTTTTCAAAGTACACTTTTATGATACTCTTTATTTCTATGGGGTCAGTGGTCATATCCTCTTCCTCATTTCTTATTTTGTATATTTGCATCTTCTCTCTTTTTTTCTTTGTTAGCTTAGCTAGGGATATGTCAATTTTATTGATCTTCTCAAATAACCAGCTTTTGGTTTTGTTTATCATTTCTATTGCTTTCTAAGTTTCAATTTCATTTATTTCTGCTCTAAGTCTTTATTATTTCTTTTGTTTTTTGTACTTCCTTTGGGGTTAGTGTTGTTCTTTTTCTAATTCCTGCAGATATGCAGTTAGGTCTTTAGTTTTTGCTCTTTATTCTTATTTGTCATATGCATTTACAGCTATGAATTTCCTTCTCATTACCACTTTCGTTGTGTCCCATAGGCTTTGAAATATTTTGTTTTCACTTTTATTCATTTCAAGGTACTTACTGATTTCTTTTGTGATTTCCCTTTGACCCACTTTTTGTCTAAGAGTGTGTTGTTTAACTTCCATATATTTGTGCCTAATCTTGTTCTCTGGACTTTACTGATTTTTAGCTTCATTCCATTGTGGTCAGGAAAATTACTTTGAATAATTTCAATATTTCTGAATTAATTGAGCATTGTTCTGTGGCTTAGCATGTGGTCTGTTCTGGAGAATGGTCCATGTGCACTCAAGAAGAATGTATATCCTACTGTTTTGGGGTGTAGTGTTCTTTATATATCTATTACTTCCAGCTCCTCTAATGTATTAATCAAAGTCTTTGTTGCTTAATTGATTCCCTGTTGAGATGTTCTCTCTAGTGATGTAATGGTGTATTAAAGTCATCCAGTATAATTGTAGAAGCATCTATTTATCCACCTATTTTTTCCAGTGTTTACCTCATGTATTTTGAAGTATCCTAGTTAGGTGCAAAAATGTTTATGATTGTTCTTTTTTCTTGAAAGATTACTCCTTTTACTAATATGTAGTGTCTGTCTTTGTTCCTTACATTAGTTTTGCATTTAAAGTCTATTTTTTCCAATATTAATGTAGCTTCTCCAGCCATTTTTTTGGTTATTTTTTTGCTTGTAAAATTGTTTTCCAGCCATTTACTTTCAGCCTTCTTGCATCCATGGGTCTAAGGTGGGGTTTCTTATTGAGATCCTATAGATGAGTCAAATTACTTTATCCATTCTGCCAGTTTGTGTCTCTTGACTGATGAGTATAGTCTATTAACATTCAATGTTATTATTGTCATGGAATTACTTAGTTTACCCATATTTTCTTTTGGTTTATGTATGTCATATATTGTTTTAATTGCTTTTTTTTTCTTTTTAGTTGTTCTTACACCCTCATCCAACTCTCTCTCTCCTGTTTTTTTTCCTTTCAACCTGAAGAATTCCCTTTAATATTTCTTGAAGTGCAGCTTTCTTATTAACATACTCATTTACATTGTGTTTTTGAATATTTTGTACTCTTCCTCATTTTTGAATGCCGTTTTTGCTGGATAGAGAATTCTTGGCTGAAAGTCTTTTTTTCTTTTAGCATCTTGACTGTGTCATACCTCTGCCTTCTTGTCTATATTGTTTTAGCTTAGAAATCAGCACTTAATTTTATTGAGCTTCCTTTGTATGTGATATTTCTGTTTTCCCTTGCTGCAATCATTATTCTTTCTTTGTCTTGAGCATTGGACAATTTGACAAGTATATATCTTGGAGTAGGCCTATAGGTATTTATATTCTTTAGTGTGTGCTATGCTTCATGGATATGTACATTCATCTCTTTCAATAGGTTTGGGAAGTTTTCAGCCATTATTCCCTCCAACACTCCTACTGTCCCCTTTCCCTTCTCTTCTCCCTCTGGGATGCCTATAATGCATATATTTGTGCCTTTTGTGTTGTCATTCAACATCCTGAGTCCTTGCTGAATTTTTAAAAATCTTTTTATTTATCTGTTCTATCATCTGTTTGATTTAAGATATACTGTCTTTCACATCTCTAATTCTTTCCTCTGTCTGTTCAACTCTGCTGTTCTGTGCTTCCATTATATTTTTGATTTCCTGGATTGTGCCATTCATCACCTTCTTATCCATTATCTTTTTATATATGTTTACAATTTCTTCAGTATATTCTCCCCAATGTCTTCTTAATATCCTTAATCTCTTCCTTCACTTCATTAAGTTGATTCATGTTATTTGTTGGACAGCTCTAATTAGTTCTTCCATGTTCTGCATTTCACCTTCATGTTTAGTTTTTCATTGGACTAGGCCATACTTTCCTGTTTCTTAGTATGGATTGTGTTTTTTGGTTGGTATCTAGTCATTTGTTTATCTTGGTGTGTTATTTCAGTTGATTTATTTCTCTCTCTGCTCTATGGTTTTATTATGTTGCTTTGGTGTGTTGTAAGGTTTCACTTTACACTTCTTTCCTCTTTTTATATATTCTTGCTATTGTCTATGTTCCCTTAACAATGTTATTGCAAGAGAAATAAGAAGAGATAGGAAGAGAAAATGAGTAATAATAGTGGTGATAATAAAAGGTAGGAGAGGGACCATACAAGGTGTAGTTAATTGAATAATTAACCTAAGTAAGAAGTACAGAAGAATAAGATTAGAAAAGTGGAAGAGAAACAATGAGACATAAAATAGAATGGAGAAAAACATAGAATGAATTAAAGTCCAAAATGATGAGAAGAGGGGAAATGAAAAAGTAGAAGAGAAAAGGAAAGAGAAAAAAAAAAAGAGTAAAAAAAAGAAAAGAAAACATGGACAAAGTAGGAGAGAGAAAGAAATGACTACAAGAAAAATTGAAGACCAAGCCCAAAGAGGTGGAAAGAATGAACAATAGAAAACAGAGAATATAAGGATGAAGGAGTAAAAGATATAGCCTAGGTAGAGAAAATTGGGAAACAAAAGAAAGAGAGAAAATACAAACAGAGTAACAAAAGACGGGTGGATACCACAACAAGAAGTCCAGACAGCAGCTGCTTGTTTTTCTTGTTTCGCTTTTTTTTAAAAGAAAGAGAGGGCAAAGGCAGGAAAAGGATAAAAAAGCCAAGATAAACATGGAAAAGCAGCCTTTTCTCTTGGACCCCTAGTAATTTTCTCAGGCTTGCTCTTCAACAATCAATGACCTTATAGCCTGTCTTCTGCTTTTAAGCCAGGTTTTATTGAGTAAAATAAGGAAAGTATAAAAGGAACCTTTTTCTTTCTTTTTATTTTTTAAAGGAAGAGATCTAATAAAAGCTAATAAAAAGAGGATGTCAGTATGTTACCTCTCATAAAAGTTCCCTGGTTTCTTGATAGCCTTGCATCACTTCTCAGAGAGGAGCTGGGGTCAAACCAGAGACCTTGTATATGCTAGGTTGCAGCTCATCCACTAAGCTTATGTGCATTCTTAGGTTAGAAAGGCCTTTCAGATACCTATCAGGCCATATTTCCTCCCTGTTATCTCTGCCTCCTTTCTGATGTAAACTCTCTTTAATTGATGCTAGGTGTGACAACCTGCCTAAGAAGATCCCCCTGTCCTCTCTGATGTAATTCCTCTCTTCACCCAGGATGCTGAGTGTGACATCCTGCCTGAGGAGATCTTCCTCCCCTATCCCTGTTGCATCAGGGTCCTTTTCAAAACCCAAGGGGAGCTTGGTGGCTAAAATAACCATAGAAGTCCAATTTCCACCCTCTTTGACCCCTCTTCCTCCAACAGTAGGTCACCAACACACTCCTTTTGGAGAAGGAACCGAGAGGCTCAACTTAGGCTGTTGGTCCTGAGAGTGGGGTATAAATGCCTCTTCCAGCCACAGGAATCAGAAACTCAAGATTTTTGCCAGGTTAATTTTCTTTCTAGCACCCTCCTTGATGACTCAGAGCACTCACCCCCCTATATATATCTTCAGTTGCTGACAGGGAGGAAGAAGTCAGTTCTCTTAATCAGGTACAATTGTCAGCAGTTTTACCCTCACCTGATATCTCAACGATGGAGGAGGGGAGCACTTCCTGGTGACTGGGAGGGTCAATAACTCACAGTTTGCTTTTTTGGCTTCCTCCTCTCTGTCCCCGACTCTCCTGTTAGTTGTGAAGCAGTGTCCTATACTACTGTACCATAAAGCAGGTTACCAAGGCAGCCATATACAACTTCTCAGTTGTTTTAGTAAAAGATAAGCTTTATCTGTCTACCCCACTGGCCATGTTCCCCATAATTTTTTTTTTTTTTTTAATTTCAGTTGTTGTGGCCTTCAACTCATGTGTTTCTGTTTGGTTCTTAATGAGAATCTCAAAGTAATTCCCATATTGCTAATTCATTATCTTTTCATGTAATTAGTTATTTCTCTGTGTTCTCTTTTATCTCCATGAGCATATTGAGAATCATCATTTTTATAAGTTTTGTCTAAATGATCCAAAGACTGCTCCTCTTCTTTGATGGTTTCTGGAATTTTATCTTGTTCCTTTGGATGGACCATTACTTCCTGGTTCTTGTTTGTCATGTAATATTCCATGCACACTTAAAATTTTAATATTTTAAGGTATTAACTCTGAAAATTAGCCTCTCAGCTCTCTCTTTCTTATGCATGTATCCAGTTAGTGATAAGACAAATATTTTCTTGAGTGCCTGGAGCTAAAAAAAAAAAAGAGAGAGAGAGAGAGAGAGAAAGAATATAGAAAGTACCTTTTACATTCTTTGCAATTTTCTCTCTCTTTTCTGACAGTTTTATTCAGATAATGGTCTTCATTTCAAGAACTTCAGCCAGAGATTAATGTGAATTAACCACTCTGTCATATGTGAGCCTGTGTGGAACTGTGGGACCTACTTCCATACCTAGGCTTATGATTGCTCACGGTCTTAGGAATTTCCGTGTTTATAGTTTTTAGGATTTCAAGTGTCCCCTCTACTCTCTTTGAAGTAAGCTTTCATCCCCTCCTTTGGGCTTTATTGTTTGATTTAATGCAGATGGTCTTTGCTCCAAACCACTTTGACTTAATTTTTTCTTACAATGCTTTAGTTATCTAAAAGCTGCTTCTCTGCCTTCAGGAAAGGTTCTAGGACAGTGTTATTGAAACAAGTTTACTATTCAGTCTTTCAGGCTTCCAACAGCCAGATTGGCAATAACATTCAGGCTCCCAAAGATGTGCATAAGTTTTATTCTGCTCCCTCTAGAAAGGTGTAAAAGACCAACAATGGGAGTGTTTGCTGTTTCCACACTGCATTGGGAAGGGACTAAGGAAGGCGACAAGAACACCAGGACATTCTACTATAGCTTTTTTTTTTTTTTTTTTTTTTTATTATGGGTAAAAATCAAAATTCTCACAATACATACAAACATTTGCAAAATGATATATAAATATATATGCATATATGTGAATTTGCTTACAAAAATGTTATATATATATATATATATATATACACACATATATTTTAAGAGGTGCTTAGATTACCCAAAATATTACACGGAACCCACTGGGATTCCCATGTTGCCCACCTCCCACACCTCCCACCACATTTTCTCTTGATTCAGTACTCACCCAGCTACTACAGCACTTTAACAGTTTTCTGCAGTTCTGAGGATGAATACTGTCTTTTAGATTTCTTTCTCAGTTTTAATTAGGAGATGTTTCAGTTTGCCAAAGAGCTGCTGATGCAAAGTACCAGAATTTGTTGGCTTTTATAAGCAGGAATTTATTTGGGGAAAAGCTTAGTTCTGAGACCATAAAGTGTCCAAATCACGGCACCATCAGGCGTGTTTTCTCACCAAAGTCAGCTACTTTTGATGCTAGTGTGTTGCCACCTGATAAAGCAAGATAGCAGGTGATCTTTGCTGAGGTCTCTGCTTTCTCTTCCACAATCTGCCATCTCCAGGAGCTCAGCTGTGGGCCACCAGGGTTAAAGTTTATCTCTTTCAGAGCCTCAGCTCTCATTCTCACAGGGTTTTTCTCCCTTTGCTGTACCTGCAAGTAAGCATGGAGTCGTCTCTTTCACAAGATCAAGTCAAAAGGGCAGCTTCTTTTCTCTCTCATATGGCTGGACCAAATATGGCAGATCACCTTTTTTTCTTTGTGTGTCTCTGCTTATATCAGACCATCAAGAGGGCAGAGAGTTAACCTAAACCACACATCACTGATGTAACCCAAATAAAAAGGTCTCACATCCACTGGAATGGATTAGTTAAAAAGCTTAATTTTCTCTTTTTGGGATTCAAAAAAGCAATTCAAACTGCCACAAGTTTGGAACCATGGCCAAACTAAAATTTGGCTTCCAGAAATTTGAAGCAACTGATCAAAAAGTACTGATTAGCAATCTGAACACATACACCTGGAGTTCAGAGAATTAGGTATTTATATCTCACTTTGGCACTAACAAGCTGCATCAAGATCCAGGGCTGCAGTCCCTGCTGCTGTCTGTCATGAATCTGGGGAATGCAGATGGTAGCCTATACATGTAGAATAAAATTTACTGGTATTTGCCACATTTTAACAGTCTCTTCCTTCAGCTCTTCCTTCAGTTATTCCCAGAGTTCAATTAGACTGTGGTTTCAAAGTATTTGATTCCTATGGTTCCTACCTGTTCAATCATTGTGTTGGTGGAGCAACTGATACCTGGACCTTCCTATTCTACCATCTTAGCAATATCCATCTCCAGGCGATATCTTCAGGTGAATAAAATATAAAAATAAAATATACCAATACTTAGGGGATACAGTGAAGACAGTGCTCAGAGGGATTTTTAGAGCTCTAAATGCCTACATTTAAAAAGAAGAAAAAAAAAATCATGAATCAATAACCTAATTTCATACCTAAAGAAAATTCACTTTACTAAAATAGCAAGAGAAAAATTAATGAAAAGGTAGTAGAAGGAAAATATATTAAAGATTAAAGTAGAGGTTATTGAAATAGGAAATATAAAAAAATAAAATGAACAAAATGAAAAGTTTTTTGAAAAGACCAATAAAATTGACAAACATTTAGCCAGACTGACAGAAAAGAAAGAGCAACAGGTCAAAAATGATTCAAAATGGGAATGAATGCAGGAACATTTCTACCAAACTTAAAGATATAGAAATAATTATGTGTACTATGAACAATTACTTGTCACCAATGTAGAATACCTAAATGAAATTAAGAAATTCTTTGAAATGTACACATTATCTCATCTGACACAAAAAGAAACAGAAAATCTCAGAAGATTTATTTATTTATTATTATTTTTTTTAATTTTATTTATTCATTTATCCCCCCCTTGCTGCTTGTGCTCGCTGGGTCAGCTAACCACGCCGTGCAGGCGGGCTTGCCTTCACCAGGAGGCCCCGGGAACCGAACCCAGGGCCTCCCATATGGTAAACGGGAGCCCTACTGGTTGAGCCACAGCCGCTTCCCTCAGCAGATTTATTACAAGTAAAGAGATTGAATCAGTATTTGAACATCTATCAACAAAGGAAAGTCGAGGACTTTGGTTTTAGTGCTTAATTCTATGAAGCATTGAAAGAATATTTAACATTAATCATTCTCAAACACTTTCAAAAATAGAAGTGTAGATTTTATTTCCAGAATCATTCTTTAGGCCAGTATTACAATAATACCAATGCCAGAAAAATAAAATAAACAATAGAAAATTACAGTCCAATATCTCATGAATATGGATGCAAAAATCCTCAGCAAATTATGACAAAATGAATACAATGCTATATTAATATAATTATGTGTATTACCAAGTGGAATTCAAGGAATGCAATGATGGTACAACATAAGAAAAATCTGTATAATGCACAACATTAATAAGATTAAAGATGAAAAACAAATTATCATCTCAATTGATGCAGAAAGTCATTAGACAAAATTCAGCATTATTTCATGATATAAAAAGCTCAGAAATTTAGGAATAGAAAGGAATTTTCTCAATATGATAAAGGCCTTTTTAAAATCCAATGCAAATACATTCAATGTTGAAAGCCTGAAAGCTTTCTCCCCTAAAATGAGGAACAAGATAAGGTTACCTGCTGTCCACCATTATTCGATATAGTACAAGGAGTTCTAAAAAAAAGCAATCAAATTCATCAAAATTGGAAGGAAGAAGTCAAGTTACCCATATTCAGAGATGACATGATGCAGTACATAGAAAACAAGCATAGAAGAAATTTACTAGAACTAATAAATGAATTCAGCAAAATTACAGGATTCAAGATAAACATGCAGAAGCCTGTTTCTTTCTATACATGTGTGGTAATTAATAACATGAAAATGAAATCAAGAAAATGATTCCAAACTATAGGAATCCTATAGCACCTATAGGAATTCAAAATAATACATTTAACCAAGGAGGGGAAATAATTGTACATTAAAAACTAAATAAATTCTTTTTAATTTAGTTTAATAGCTAAAAACTGTTTCAGGACCTGCATATAGAACCCTGAGGGGAAATAGAGTGATAAACACAAGCAGGCAAAGAGGATCCACGTGGACACTAGGGGAATCATTGATCCTCCTTAGCTCGGTTTGACTACTTGCCTGTGTGGTTGTGTGGTTTTTCTCTGTTTATTGGTTGTCTCTTGCTTTTCTATCCTCTTTCCTCCCCCCCTTTTTTTTCTTTCATTTTTTAAAATTAGATGCTGCTAGTGTATCACTTCTTTGCTATGCTGCTTCTTCAGTAATTTCCCATTCTCTGTCTATATTGAATTTGTATTCTAAACTATCACTTATCCTTCCTTCATCTTTCTGCCTTCTGCTTTCTGTTGTGGCTCTTATATACAACATTTTTTCATATGCCCACAACTTAAGGGTGTCAATTTCTATTCGATCTATTTTGTTTTCTTCTTTTTTTAATTAATATTAACCATCTCCTTTCAGCCCTTTATTCACTATTTCTCTCCCTCCTCATAATTCTAGCTTTCTAAATCACTATATATATTCCTCTATTTGGATTCCCAGTCCATTGTACAAATTTCACTTTTTTTCCTATTACTCCACACTGCCTACATGAGTTAAATATTCATTTCATTAAGTCTCATTTGGCCCCTCTTCTAACTTTTATCAATATTACTATTATCCTTCATCCTTCCACACATCTTTTGATTCCTCTGGCCCTAATCTTTTGCCTTCAAGGGAACAAAGAAAGAAGCAAGGAAATAAAATAAGAAGAAAAAGTGTCAAAGAGAAAACTGAGCACACATGCAGAACCACCAGCTAAATAAAACTCTAGCGGAGAGAGAGAAGCTAATCAACTGAATAAACCAATCAAGATAAAATGATGAGTAGAGGGCAACAAAAAATTACAAATGACACTGAGAAACAGGAAAACATGGACCAGTCCAATGAACAAACTAAAAACCAGGAAGTGATGCAAAACATCGAACAACTAATCAAAGCTATCAAAACAAATGTCATGGACCAACATAAAGAAGTGAAGGAAGAGATTAAGGATATAAAGAAGACCCTGGGAGAACATACTGAAGAAATTGTAAACATACCTAAAAAGATAATGGATATGATGGTGAACAATGGTGCAATCCAAGAAATCAAAAAGATGCTAGATTCACATAACAGCAGATTTGAACAGGCAGAAGGAAGAATTAGTGATGTGGAAGACAATACAGCTGAAATCAAAAAGATAGTAGAACAGATAGACAAAAAGATAGAAAATATCCAGCAGGGACTCAGGGAATTAACCGACAACACAAAACACACAAACATTGGCATTAGGGGAATCCCAGAAGAAGAGAAGGGAAAGGGAACAGAAGGAGTGCTGAAGGAAATAATAACTGAAAACTTCCCAACCCTATTGAGAGAGATGGATGTGCAGATTCAGGAAGCACAGCGCACCCCAAATAGTATAAATCCCAACAGGGCAACTCCAAGACAAATACTTGTCAAAATGTCCTATGCTCAAGACAAAGAGAAAATACTCAAGGCAGCAAGAGAAAAGAGAACCATCACATACAAGGGAAGCACAATAAGATTAAGTGGTGAATTCTCAGCTGAAACCATGGAGGAAAGAAGATAGTGGTATGACATAGTCAAAACACTAAAAGAAAAAAACGTTCAGCCACGAATTCTCTATCCAGCAAAACTGGCATTCAAATAATGGAGAGTTCAAAATATTCAGAGATAAACAAAAATGAAGAGAGTATGTCAATAAGAAACCTGCACTTCAAGAAATACTAAAGGAAATTCTACAAGTTGAAAGGAAAAAACAAGGGAGAGAGACTTGGAGCAGAGTTTAAAAACAAGTGAAATGAAAAAAAAAAAAAAAAAAAAAAAA